>JACATO010000310.1:600000-1192500 GCA_018389105.1 Nautilus pompilius | reverse complement strand
AAAAATCTACAAGGTTTTGCACCTGTGACGGTTTACTGCCATCATCTCGGCTACATCCTCCACCGTTCGATTTAAGTTCGCAACACAAATGGAAATAAAACAAACAGTAAAAATAGAATATATATATAAATAAATTAAAATTATTATTGTTTGTTTTCTGAAGAATTTATGAATGTATCGATACCTGTCAGCATGGACATCCACACGGTTCGATCTGCCGCGGTGCCTTATATTGATCGCATTTTTCTATATTACTACTCTCTTCCTGACCTTTGACCTTTTGGCCTCCGGCTGGGCGCGGCCAGATTATTACTGTTATTTCTTCCCGTGGCTTCGGAACGCGTTCAATCAACTTCCCTCCGGCAACGAAAGGTGTGGCCAAGATCTCTGCCCGTTAGAAGGTCAGGTGGAACTTCACCCGGACGAGATCCGCGCCGCGCACAGACATACTTCCTGGTACTTGATCCGGTCGAGTTAAAGGTCCACTTAAATCCGGGCTCTTGGTTCTCCGTGGCCGCGTTCAATCCCGAATCCTCAGGTGTCTGCCGGCGGGGCGATGCCCGATAGCGCCGACGGGATTAGCGCGCAAGACCCTGGAGATGTCGGAGCAAACTCGGTCCGGATTATCGGCTGTAAGAAGAGTCTGGCGCGTGACGGGTCGCTGGCTCCTAACCCCCCTTAAGATGGATGGCAGGCCGACGTCCCCCTCCACATCGAAGTCCTGGAAATTTCGGGGCGCTGTGACACAGGAAACTGGCTGCTGGGTCTCGCCGCTTCAGCTACACTTGAGCACATAAATGCGGACCCTCCGCGGTGAGATGTCCGACACATCGAGTACAGTCGGCTTATTAGCGTAATGTTAGCCCGTCCGTTAGGGAATACAGACGGGTGGCGTGTCGAAAGTAGGGGTTTTTTTTCCCTGAAAGCTTTTGGTCACCCAAGACCTTTTACACATCCTGCTCGTGCGGACCCCCCTCCTCTGCTTACCATATAGTTCCAAACGTCTCGGTGAGGGTTCCCTCCTACCAACTAATCGAGGTTAGGATCCCTCTGATCAGGGTGGAACTGTCACAGGACGTCCCAGACGGAGGCGGACCGGCCTACGACCCCCTAGACCCTCTCTCTCCCCGCCAGTTTAGCGAGGTCACCGTAAGATCGCCGCTTACCTGGCTGATCGAGATCGTCAGGGCCTCGGTGATCCCGAAGTGACCCTCGGTGACGATGGAAATCTGCGGCAGCTTGTCGCCCACCATCTCCCAAAAGCCCTCGACCGAGTACGAATTCCGGCTCCAGTTTATTTCCCGTACCCACTTGTCCATGACGACCTCCCACCAAGGACAGATGATGGATGCTACGGTCGGTTGGCTGCTCTCCTGGAGATGTGGGTCTGCTCCAGTCACCCGCTTGACAAATAACTGACGGCACGTGACCTGACAGGGAAAACCCAGCAGGTCGTCTCCGGAACTCCAACCGCGCTCTCCACTGAACTTAAGGGGGGTGTGCCTTATTTTCACTCCCCCACTTGACCTTTCAAGTTCCAGATTGTTGAGCCGTTCGTTGTTCACGTGACTTTAATGACGTAAAACGTCTGTTTCTAATAGAAATCCGTGTTATAAGTAATTAAAAACCCATCATCTAAACACCCTGTGAATCTTATTAGTTTTTCTCATTGCCGAAACGTCTTAGAACCCAGTAAAGTTCGGGCTCCATTTACTAATTTATCTTTATTAGCTACTTAAAATGACACCGACATACTAAGCATTAACTGTGGTTAACTGGTGACCCCACATGAAAGCTAATTGTCTCCATCAGACTACTGATCCCTGTTAAGACTTAAGCAGTAGAACATCCACTGTGAACACAGGTCCAGATTAGATTTGTGCATCTGTTATAAGGAAAATTACTAATCCATTTATGTAATAATAAAAAGTAGTATCTCTTTTGTCCATATCTTCAATACCGGATTTCAAGTATCTTAGTTTTGGATATGTCCCTTATAAGGCCTGCAGATGTAGCATCTTGGCACCACCTATCCTCATCCAAGACCTTCCTTTTTAAACACGACAGATTTGTTTGTATACAGCTGATAAATAAGACTCTTTAGAAATGAATTTAGTGTTGGCAGGACAACTATGAAGATTTACTTTTGCTACAGATCAGATTAGAGAAGCAAATATAGGAAAGTTAAAACGTCCTCCATTTGGTGAAAATCCTCACAAGTCTGTTCACATCTTTCCACAACATCGTGGTCAGTAAGAATCTAGTTGGGCTGGCTGAACTAAATCGTTCATGGTTGGCATCAGTTTTCTGGACATTAAACAAATATTGAGCAATCACGCTCCGTGTCTGTCCAGTAGAAAAGGCTCCATTTTCAGGTGCAAACTGCGGAAGAAGCATGGCTCAGAACTGCCAACAACCTATGTTCTTCTAACATGATAAACTCAAACATAGTGTACATTAATAGCCAACTCTTTAAAAATGTTTTTGAGAGAGAGAGGGCAGGGCAGTGATCAGATGCCCTGACATTAAAAAAGCACAACACAACACAACAGAAAGTTGACAACATGAGCATTAAAAACTTTACAAAAGTTAAGTTCCTTGGTAGGAGTATTACAATCTGTTAAGTGGGAAACTATAGACTTCCCAATATCTAATTTCTCTCTCTCACACAAAATAACGGATAAAGGATTTTGATTTGCTGGGATGAGGAAATGGATGTAAACAAGGAAATAAACTGCCTTCTGTGATTTGTCGTTTATAAATAGAAAATTAGTTACTAATAGTAATGCAAAGGGAAAAATACTTCAAACTACATCTTGGAAATAGTTCTCTCTCTTTTTCTTTTTTTTATAGAAACCAGCGACAAAGATTTCCAAAACACAGATTCATTAACGATAATTAATCAAAATTGCCCTAAGCGGTCTGATTTAATTCACAATCATTGCGAACACCAAGCTATATTCAAGTTGGCCTAGAATATGATCTACTACAGATTACGTAACTACCCCAAACTGTTGAAATACTTAACTAATTGATTCCACTCACCCGCAATTCTCTTTACTAAAATAATTTTTTTTAATAACAATTTTGGAAAATTGTTAAAATGTAATTGTTTCTGGTTTATTTGTTAACATGTAGAAAAAAACAAAAAAACACAGAGTACTCAGATATTTAAACTCTTCCATCAGCTCTCCCCTCATTTACCCATAAACTGAGGTCACATTTTACTAGCCTTAATGGTCTCTGAGCCTTAAAAACAAAAACAAAGCATACTCAAGGCAATCCAAGGTACTATACATGAGTAACTAGGTTTGTCTGTCTGTCTGTCTGGTCAATCAATCTAGTTTTATTTATATCTAAACACGCTTTCTTTTTTAATGTCTGCTTTGCCAAAGATGATTTAGGTGCCATCATGGAAAAGACACAGTCAATCTGTCTTAGGCCTTGGTCCTTCTCTGGCCAGCTGATCAGCTACTTTATCATCAACAATCCCCCACTTACCTGGGAGGTAAGGAAGGCGGGTCAAACTTAAAAGCAATGACTACAGAGAAATAAATATTTTGATACTGTAAACTGATATAAAAGCTCTTGAGAAATTTTTTAAAGCCCTGTATATTATTATGGAAAGTTAAGTTCTAAAGGATACATTATTTGTGAAAATAATTAAGATGATTATCAGAAACTATATCAGTAATAGAATAGCAAACTTACAGGTATGGTTCTCACCAGTGACAATTTTCAGCTGCATGCATATAGTCTTGTTATTAAAGCTTTACTCGAAAAAAAAAAAGAGAAACAAAAAGTGAACAATCTATTTAATTCATATGATCCAAATTAATTGCTTGTTTTTGTTTTGTTTTTTATAGCGTGAATACAGAAAAGTACATTGACAACTTTTGTACAATATTTTGCTTCTCTTTCTCTCTCTCTCACTGAAGTTATATCCTGCACATAATATAAAAGGTGGACATTATGTAAGCCCAACATATATATATATATATATATATAAAATAGTGTCTGCCTGGTAGTTTAGTGAAAGAAGAAAAACATGATGATCAGACAGGAACAGGAAGAGCAGCAGCAACCAGAGACAGGACTTCAGATGTCTTCAACCTCCAATTCTTAATATCTTTAGATATTCTGCACCAGTTTTCGCCATGTCGTGGTTCTGCATTGATACAGCGTTTCTTGACATCTTCTAAATTCTCCTGCAATCAACAAATTTCACTGGTGGGCTTAAAAGATGCACAATAGATCCTTTACTACAAATATACGAAAAATAAATTTACACTAGTGCGCAGAATACATCACAGCAGATTCCGGAGAAGCATCACATCTTAGAAGAATGGAAAAAAAATATGCACTATTACAATTTTCTTCCCACTGGAACAATCTACAGCTTGGATGCAGTGAGATTTTTTTTTTTTTTAATTTTCCAAAATTACTTTATCTATCTACAATTAAATCTGCAAGTAGGCTGCTTTGAGAGTTCTAGTTACAATGTGTAAAGATTTGATATCATCCCAGACATTTGACACTATAATTCTCTGTTATTTATTTATTCATAATATCTAAAAAAAAAAAAAAAAAAAAAAAGAGAGGGAGACTTAAAAGCCACCCTAACCACATACCTCTGAGCCATGCATGCTTTCAAATTTGTAGAAATAACCCCAGGCATCTCCGAGGTCAGGTTCTATCTTCACGGTCTTGTTGAACCATTCTCTGGCTTTGTTCAACATTCTTTCTGTCCAGAACAGCCTAGCAAGAAACAAACGATGGAAGAACCTAATTGTCAAAATAAATTCATTAACCGAAACTTCGTGTGTGTGTGTGTGTGTGTGTGTGTGTGTGTGCGCGTGTGCGAAAGAGCAGGTGCTAGACAGGAGAGGCCTGTTAAGACGCGTCCCTTCTCTGGGGGTAAAATGCAGTGTTGAAATTGACACACTAAGGTTGACATTGCAATTCCTGCCATATAGGGCTGGGACCTTCTTGCAGGAAACAGGCCTGCTGACAACAAGACCCAATTGCATATTTTACCAAGTTATAATCTGTATACAAATCCAGTAAAAAAAAAAAAAACGACTTTTATCAAGGTAACAAACAGCCACTACGCAATAAAAAGCAGTTTACTTCACAGTTGTGTGCATGGAATAAACAACTCACTTAGACACAGCCAACAGCACATGGGAATCGTGCTCACACCGCTTCAAAGCATCAACAGAGTTGGTTTTCCGCTGAGGTCGTGGTTCCATAAATATTGACTCAGCCCAAAGAATGCCTGCAGTTGAACAGTCCTGCTTGGCTGCATGGAGAAAAGTAGTTTTATATTGTTAGTCAAGTGATCTGAAAGCTTAGTTATTTTTTTTTCTTTTTTTAAGCCAGTATTTAATGTTGGAGAAAAAAAAAAAAAACAAGTAGTTCTTCAATCGAACAAAAAGATCTAAACAGAACTCGATGTTTACTTTTAAAAATGTCATGACCAATATTAACTCCATTGGGTGTGCCAACCACCCTCACATACTGGTCACAGCGGGCAGAACTGCTCGGTGCCGTTTCTGTACATCTTACCTTTGGCCATCAGTGTCTGCGCTATATTTTTCAGGCCAGCTCTGTTTTCTACCCGCACAGCCTCCAACCTATCAAAGCAAGAAAAAAAACCCAATATAATATTTGAAATTAGATGTTTACATAAATATCCTTAAAGCAAGGTAGTGATACAAGGCAATCGAGTAACACAGCTTTATTACTATAAATATTTTCTGATATCATTCTTCAGACATTTAAATGCCAGCTTTGTCTAGTTTGCTTATGAGGTCATAATTCTTAACTCTGACCAAATGTTTGTTCTGTTGCATCAGGAAATTAGTCAAGACAGACACCATCATTAAGCATTTGACATTTATTGGTGTCAAACTGTGACTGATTCTTTAATTTCGTCCACTATTTGTGTTTGAGTTGTCATACACCAGTCTCATCGAGAGAGAACCTTTCCGCATTGGGAAAAGTCCTGATGAGGAAGTGTGGTGCCACAGTTAGCTACTAGAAAGCATTGCCCATCCTGTACAATGAGGGACTTGGCACGTCTGACTTCACCAAAGAAATCCCCACTAGAACTATTTCCTTTTTAGATGTGAGAAAAAACTGAAGTGCCCAGAGGAGTGCCACACAATCAGTTGGTGAAGCAAGGTAACCACGTGAGTTCCCACAGTAATCAAACTTGGGACCTTGCAATCTGGTAGACTAACCACTGAGATACAAGCTGATTGGGCGACTACTACCATCTAAAGCCAGTGGTAAAATAGTGACTCATTTAAAAAGATCAGAATGGCATAAATATGGTAAGCTTGTGTGGTGGTAGATACCAGAGTTCTGGACAGTGGGCATTTTTCAGACGAGCTTTCTCCAGAATGGATCTGGCCTTGGTCAGCTGACCCAGCTTCTCCTCCAACCTGGACAGCAACAACCACAAAGGTATGGCTGACGGGCATTTCTTTAACTGAAAAAAAAAAAAAAAAGAACGCACACAATCTGTACCATGTAACTGAATATAAAGCATTACTTTTCACTTCTGTATACTTATATACCCTGAAAATGGAAAAATGTGTCATGCTGTCAACGATTAGTGAAATTTGTTTGTTTTAATAAATATTTTTCAAGTCAATTTTAAACAGTTGCTTTTTAAAAAAAAAATACCTTAATCCAAAACAGACATTTATTTAAATAGCCCAAAGTGGTTCTTGTTTTTGAGTCATTTTAATATTCATATTATCTAATTTCAAATGCTTATTTTTCGTCAGTGATTGGTTCAGCACCTATGATTTATGTACAATAACTGGCCACAAAATTAGTTTAGTTTAATTAAACAAGGGGAGAGGCCCATAAAAAAGAAATATTTACTCATTTTTATTTTAAATTAGCCCCATCACAGGCCATTCATTCCACTTATTTACAAATGGTACTAAAAAATGTTCTTTTCATAAGAAATCCCACCGAAATTTCAGTCAATTTAATCCAGTGATTAACCTGTCTTTTTTTCTTCTTTCTTTCATTTATCAGTTCTCCACAGACAGAAGATCCCTTAAGTTGTTTAGCTTCAGCTGAAAAGCTTCCTATGACTGCTACTTTTCTTTTAGAATCCCCTCTATTTAGTTCCTGCAGCAATTTTATAAATCTATAGTTAGCTTTCCCCCAATAATTCCTTATCTTTTCTTAAATACAGACATATTTAAAGGTGAGGGCGAACCAATACAAAAGAACTTATTTCTTTCTTTCCTTCTCTCTTTTCAATGCTTGAATGTCTGGCCGTGCCTATAGTATTTTCTGTTTTGTCAGTGGCACTAATGCATTGTTCTTCAAGAGAAAAGTAATCAGCGCTACAGGCGCTTAGATACTGCATAGCCAGCATGTCCCTTGGCACAGTGGCTGCTGTGGCTTCAAAATATCAGTATTCTGCAAGCAATACACGGATGACAGAGTTGCTTCCCCTAGTAGAGTGAATGCATCTTTTTCACTTCATAATAAAGCAGCTGATCTGTTGGGAACGGTGACTTGATGGGTAATAATGTTTACTTACACCCTGATTGTAGGCATCTCGAGCCAAGTTGGGATTCAGCTGCTGCTCCTCAATCTGACCTTTCATCATCCACAACTGAAAAACAACAGATATTTTACTATAGAGCTTTCAGGCTGATGGCACACTCTCTCTCTCTCTCTCTCACACACACACACACAAATGTATTAAGTACCTACATTATTACATATTTTTAAAATACTATCTATTATATAAAGAAAAATTATGATGACTCTCAAGAAATTTTTTTTAAATTAGGATCTTAAAACTAAGCTTAAATTTCAATGCATTAAAATTAAGTCCAACACATGTAATAATAATAACAAAATTTAAACTAAATATTTTCAGATTATATTAAAATTAATTCTGATTAAAAAGATTCGTTCATATTTCCTGAAAACCAATGAAAATATTTTAAATTTAGTTATGAAGATTTTAAATAGATTTTTACATTTATTTTTTCTTTGTTTGTAACTACATGAAAAAGAAAAAAAACTACCACCCAGCACAAACCATCTTCAAAGTTAGATAATTCAAAACCCTGGAAAATTTACACTAGTTCAACTATAAGTTAACTTATAAGAATATAGCACTAGAGTACACCAATTAGAAGCCATCATAACTTATACAAGGCACCTAGATTTGTAATATTTGAGCACAGATTATTTAAAATTTTCAATGAGAGAGTCCATTCCCTTTTATACTGCAGAATGTAGAATTTACCTTTTTGTCCAATTGCTCAATATATTTAAAAGTCTTAAAAAAAATCTCTGGCCAAACATTGATAAACCAAATTGAGTGCAGAAAACATGAGGAAGATACTATATCAGTGTAAACAATTGACAACACTGTTTAAAGAGAGAAACTATTTGTTATTTTCAAGTGTTTTTTTTAATTTTTTAAATTTAATTACCTTGGCAAAGTCAGGATAATGTTTTACAGCTTCATCAAGCAGTGTCTTGGCATTATCAATCTCTCCCAAACACCATTCCAGCTTCACCGATTTCATCATCACCTGCAGGGGTGGAAGAAAATAAACATGGGAAAGTTCCTTTTATAACTTTAAATGTGTCTATAAACATTAGAGTCAGAAACAGCTCCTCCGAATAAATCATAATACACACCTCTCTTTGTTGTCATGTTTTAGTGTTATACCAAAACCAGCAGCTGACCTGTTTATTATTAAATAAGTAAATACAAATGAAGTAGAAGGTTCCCTTAGTTATGACAGTGGAGTCTCTTCAATCCTCAGCTGGTCAAATCCTTAAGCTAAATATAACATCCATAGGTTTATTTTTTACTGTGTTAATCAAATATAGCTAAACTTTTTTCCACAGAACTGACACACATTCCAATTCTGTAGAACCCAAATATTTAGCACACACCTTATTTTCATGTTCCCAAAATCTAGTAAACTTAATGGTTAATTGTTAATAAAAAAAAACATCTTTTGCTAGACTTCCTTTGCCAGTTAACATTTCCCCTCTTCACTGCTGTTTAGAAAATCTTTTCTTCAGATAATCTTCAGGCTAATTATTAACCAAGGTCTGATTTGCTGGTATTGCATCACTAGTGCAAAACGTCGTGTGTTGCAGCAATATCTCAGCCCACTGATGTATGTTCACAGGATAACTCCATCCCATGGGTGCACAGGAATCTATAGACAGTGAAAGACAAATGTCTGAACCATGTCTCTTAAATTCTATAATATCTCAAGTAGAATGGAAAAAGGGCAGTCATAAAAATCTCCTGCAAGCTCAAGCAAATATCCACCCTGTCATCTCTATTACTAATTAATAAACTCTAGTGCCACGCAGATGAATAAAAAATGCTTCAACTTAACAGCAGCATCAGTAAAAAAGGTAACAAAATAGTGTCATGTCTAACTACAACTGAGTCTGATTACTGTTTCCATGACTACAGTATTCATTACAAATGGTTCATCATAAAACAGAAAAAAAAAAAAAAAAACACTGGTTCATAACCATATTCACATTGTCCTGGTGGTGTACTGCTCGAAACCCAGCAACCAAACAGGATGTGGGTTTGAGATTAGATCTTATACAATCCAAAAAGTAGCACCCTCCAAGATAGTTCATGCCTAAACCCAATGACAGCACCAGGATAGAAGCACAGGTCTGTTTTACCCCTAGTAAAGTGTTGAGAACTTCAACTGCAATAAACACATGACATTGTTCATATGTTGTACAAAGGTAAGATAACAGTGGTTTTTTAGTTTTTTTCCAGCTGTCGATGTTTCTGTTGGTAAGAAGTAAAGCTGAAATTTACATTTCTGTCTGCATGCTTGAAGGGGGAGATGCATTCCTAACAATAGATACAATACCCTGGGTGTGGGGGCACTGGCTCTAGCTTTCTGCAGAAGCCGTCTCGCTCGCTCATACTCATTGTTCTCGCTCTCCAACTTCACAGCTGCCAGCCAGATTTCTTCACTGTTTGGATTTGCCTGAAAGGCCAATGCTAGGATACTTCTTGCAGCGGGCACATCTCCCTGAATAACAAATCAAATCAAGATAATAATTTGAAGAGAAAAAAACAAAAAAAAACACACACACACACACACACAAGCAAACAGAATAAGTACTGTACAACATCGACATCTTTCTACTTAATTATTTAAATAGACAAGAAGGGGATTTTTGCAGGGTAAAGACTCTGAAGTACCCAGCATTGATTAACAGTTTAACTTGCAGGAAGGCAGACAAAAATTAGTGTTTAACTTTGTCACTACGTACTAATGTCAACCAAGTGCCTCATGATTAATTAAATTATTCACAATAAAGGATTTAACTAAGTTTTTCATCTCTTCTATCTCACTGTTAGAATCCTATTCAGCATTTATTCGCCATTCAGTGGAATGGTTTAACAATAGGGGGCATATAAGGGACTGGATTGAAAGCTGTTATTCACAAAAAACCTAAATGCTTTTATCTACTTTAAAGTTAAAAAATGTATTTATTTTCTTAAATAAATACCTATCTTAAACAGTTGTAGATAGAAGCAAAAGAAAGTTAAAATAATTGATATTTGATCCAAAATTACATCTTATTATTGTAGTTTTTTTTTTTTTTTTTTTGTAACCGATTTCTTAAATTTCTTTCTTGAGGAATAACAGCCAACAACATTGTTTTTTATATCTGTAAACTTTAGTCACCAAGGGCAGCAACAAGCTGCAAGTAGTCTAAAAATCACAAGCAGCTTTCAGAATTGTGTTATCAGATCTGTTTTGCTTTGGGAAAAGTGCGGGTCTGTGAAGAAAACAATTCTAAACGGAAGTGCAACCTCTCTCTCTCTCTCTCTCTCTCTACTTGGATGCAGTAAATTCAAAGGTCAGCCTTTCTGCTTCTCAACTAACTGGTGTTGAGTTCACTAACTTTCTTTCTGCTCTGATCAACTGTGATTTGAAATGATGGCTGTGCTGATCACTGTGCAGGCTTACTCCATGCCAGTTAAATTATATGGGAGCTGCTGACTCTGATAAGATTATCACCTGGCGGAAAATATTCCCCCAACTCGTGTGACCATGGAGAGAATATCAAATGTTCTGAAAGCCATCTGAGAACAAAAGGAAAACACACTTACAGCCAACCATTTAGACTTGGCTCCCATAAGCCAGAGAACCTCAGCTTTCGGACAATGTGCCACAGCTCTCTGCAGCAAGGCTTCTAATGACTCTCTGGAAAAAAAAAAAAGAAAAACAAAGCTAAAGTCTTCAGAAAAGATAAATCCTTCAGACGAAGGAAGTTTTTGCACATTTGTCCAAAAAAAGTCAACTTCTTTATTGCAGAATTTTAAATGATTTATGAATTCAAAGAGAAAATAAAAAGGGTTGGGTGGAGTGGTTCTGTTTTTTACTCCAGTGTCTGACCCCTATATAATTTTAACGTGATGCCAGGTCACACTGTTTGTTAAGCCTATGTATCCCTGTCATTCAAAACTTTAAACCTGAATAGTAAAAAAAAAACAAAAAGGATTTTTTAACAAGCAAAAAGAAAGAAAGAAAGGGTCCCAGCAATAATGGTAAGATCACATAAAAAGACAAAAGAGGGGGGGAATGAGCAGTGACAATGCTGGAAAAATTAAGGACTGGTGATTGTCTGGAGCGATTTTCAAGAACCACCACTTACTTAGTATGAGCCATCGAACAGTGGAATGTGATGCTTCACTCACCTGGTACCATGGTTCTTCTCAAAGTAAGCCGCCCGTAACCAGATGCTCTTCTTGCTTGGAAACACCGACAGAGCGTACGCATATATGGCACGAGCGCATTCATACGCTGCATGCGCAGCACACTGAAATAACCAACATTCTTTTGTCAGTCACTACAGGTCCAACAGAGAGCGTCTTTGCATGGGCGCACTTTGAATGCATATTACTGGACTGACTAACTCCAAAAAACACACGGTTTAACGCTTACAAGTTCGGGCCGTCACCCAGACACTGAGCTAAGACGATTATTAGAAAACAAAACATGACAGTTATGGAATTCACAGAAGATGCATCATTCATTATTAATGCAAAAAAAAAACACACAACAGTTAAGCTCACAGTACAGGTGTGTAAGCTAATGTGAATACGCAAATTTTATAAACAACTGATAAAAGGGGGAGCGATTAGAAAGGTGAGAGAGAGAGAGACAAGAAAGTCAATAGGGAAAAAAAAGCATTAATTTATTAATAAAAGAACACAAGTTGTGCATACAAAAAAAAAAAAAATAAATAAAAGCTAGAGAGATTTGTTGGTTGTCAGTCTGGAGTCAGTACAGGCAGAGCTGTGACCGAACAGGGAGGAACCGCCAGACAGCGGAGAGTCTATGTGCCCGACTGACTACCAGACGGACCGAGATAAGAGAGCACTGTTTGCTTGTGTAAAGCTTAGAGAGAGAATAAGAGAACTGCAAGTCTTGGATGATAAACATGACTTAATCCCCCCCCCCCCTCCCAACCACCATGTAGATTTGGATGGATTTCTATTCAGTGAAGTCTTCCACAGCATCTTCCTCAAAATCTATCTACCAACACTTTTCAAAAAATGTGAACTCTATTATCTATAAACAAAAAGAAAAACTCCCCACAACAATCAGTCATTTAGAGTGCTGACTGGCATATTTGCCAGCAGTGAGGTATCTTACTGCTCCTAGAAGGTTTGCTGCTGTCACCTGGACTTTGGGAACAACAAAACTTGATAAACTTTCAGAATATTAAATGCTCAGAATATCATTTTGAAAGTTAAAGATTAAATCAAATGCAGCTCACAGCTTCAGCATCTTCCATCCATGAATGTTTTCTATCTTCCTCCTCCACGGCAACGCCAATGACTGCACGTCTGCAATGAGATAAATGCACAATCAGCAGCTGCTATGAAACATCTCAAAATTAGACAAACTGGAAATTCTTTAAAGCATCAGCAAATTACCGTCTGTGATGCTGAAGTAGATCGGCTGTTGTGTTTTTTAATAATGGTTTGCGGCAGACACTTCAACGGAGTTCTTGCATCAAAGCGTGGTAAGGTAAGTAAAATCTGCCTCCTGCACTTCTAAGTTAATAAACCATTCACCAGAATGACAAACTGCATTGCTTTCCAGCTTAAAGATATTTGACTTGTTTTAAAATTCTGGAGAGCTCTTGGAATTTAATTTCTTTGGAGTGAAAAGAAAACAAATCTGCTGGGCATAGGTCTGAGTCTGAAAATGATATATGTATCAGGTAGTAGGACAGTGACCAAGACTCTCAAGCTTTTCTTACTAAGCTCGGACCCTTGCATCTTCCAAGTGCCAGAGATTTGATGTTTACCGGCTCTATCTAGTCCATGTACAGGACAACTACGTTAAAGATGCAATCCTAATGGGACACTTACACAATAGCCTGACAGGTATGGATGCTACCAGACTTTTCACAATCTTCCGCATCCCTGATCCAATGTTCTCTGTTGATTTCCACCATGTTTGCCTTCAGGGAGTGTAAAGCTAAATATTGGAAGAAAAACAGATTTTTATGCACTAATTCTGTGAAAGAAATGAATGAAAATTCTGACAAATCAATCATTCTGTAAAAGGGTTACACTAAAAATTTGGGCAATCTCATTTTCTCTTTATTGTTGTACATAAAGAACCTAACACTACTCTTGAAGAGTTCCTTGGGAAAATGTTCAGTATCTTAAATCTGCAACAGTTTATTTTACATCAAAAGTAAAAAAATAATTTCATACACATTAACTGATTTATTTTGTTGTGAATAGCTATTGTTATTGAAAGTATGATTTTAATGCCATTGTAAACTGTATTACATCTAATAAACTGGGCATTGCATTTTAACACAAGATAAAACCACTAACAAATTGGTAAGGATAGCCAAAATATAAAAAAAAAAACTTGGGATCTCCATAGTAACAGAAAATTTATGTCTTATATTTCTGAGCAGTTATTGCTGTGTTTTGTGTAAAAATTGTTATTATATTCACACATGGAATAACTAGATATGCACAAAAGAGCTTGTCACATAAGTGTTAACTTATCAATTTTTAACCAATCTTAACAAGGAACACTTTTATATTTTAGCCTATGAAAATAATATCTAGGTTAGAAAAATATTAAATTCATTTGCATGTACACAGATATTGCAAAACCCTTTCTCCTTTCTGTACAACAAAGACATGAACTCAAAGATTTGATAACTTTGCCATTCTCAGGACAATAAGAATTCTAACTGTCTGCCCCCCTCTCTCATCTTTCTAGGCTTCATAATGCATGCCATCTTTTTCACAATGATGTGTGCACCTCTTTCCTCACAAACTTTAACTGCTCTTGCCGAAGACTAGACAGAAACAGCTCTAATATTTCAAAGAGCATGTCAAGCAGCATTTTACAGGTGTCTAGCTTGGCTCTAGTTGCAATTATCATCTCAGCAGATTTCAATCTGACAAGCTTTAATTTAGTATGACCTATCTCAACTTTCTTTTGCTAGAATAATTTATATGATTTGATGCTTAAGACCTCGAATCTTCCAAGGCAACAACAAAAAACATATGATTAATTACTTGCATTCATATAACATTTCATTTTGCTGAATACTTCATAGAAGGCGACCTGGAAGTGTTAATGAAAAACAACCAATAATAATAGATGGCTCACTAGTTAATTTAAAAACATATATGTTAATTCAAATTTTATAAGTCTTTTTAGTGGTTTCTTTGAGCAGATTTTCATTCAAATAATTTCTGCACACACATACAATTATCAAGTTTGTCCATCTTTGTCTTTTCCCACCAGAAATTATGGCTGAAAATCAGGAAAACATTTTATCAGATCTGACTCGCTGCAGAAACTGTTCCTTTGTTTGCTTTTATCTACTGCTTTTTTAAAATCAATATTTACAAAATTAATATATGTAAATATGAAAATACAATAAGTTACTACAGCAGAGACAGGTGGTGTGGGCAGAACTGTACTACAACAAGCAATACTGGCCATGTGTTAGAATATCAGGAAAGCTGGTTAGCCTGTCTGGGGCTAATTAATGAATTTCATTTTATTTACCTGAACTCCTGTATTTTTCTATTCAGAAATAATGTGATGATGGTAATGATGATGATGCGGCTTTCAAGAAGGGTTTGGTGATGAGTTCCCTCAAAGAAATACAGAAAAAAAACCCCAAAATAAAACTATCCAACAAGTTCGGTTTCACATCTGAGAAAGAGAGAGAGTGATGGTAACCTTTTCAGAGATAGTTCGCCACTCAAGAGCAAACTGTACAGAAGAGCTGACGTGGAAGGGCGATGGTGGTTCCAACTCACCCCGTTCAACAATCTTCTCAACCATGTGGTGGTTGCCATTGGCTTCTTCCAGTTTAGCAGCGGTGACCCACACCTGTCGATCGGTTGGAATGTTTTCCCGCGCCTTGTTTAGCACCTTCCTCGCATTCTCGTATGTTTCCAGTCGCGCCAGAGCCAGCCACAGCTGTAACGAAAAGACCGAAGTTTAGGCAAAAGATAAGTCTCACAGCTTTTACGAGGAGGCCCAGTTGGGGGGGGGGGACCCATCTATCAACGGATTTTTCTTTTCCTTTTAAAACTGATTTGTGCTATAATTATCAACAATCACTGTGCCACAGTCACTTACTCTCTGGTAACGAAAAAAAGTAAATTGGTTCTTTACCAATATATAATTGTCATTCCTAATACATTTCCCCGCCAAATTAATTTAGAGACACCCTATAAATATAAGTATCTCGCCGAAATTTAGATGTCTGGGCAGACCAGATAACCACTGTGCATTACTACCATGCCAAAAATAACCTCTCTTGTGATATTTCTCTGTTTACTTGAGATGCAGCCAAAGGTCAACAACAGACTGTCAAAAATCCAGACATTTCCCATGGATTTGTCACTGCTATGGCAGTGTGACCTGAAAAGGCCTCCAACAGTGACACCCTGACAAAAACACACTATTACTCATCACATCCATACTATGCGCCAAACTTCTCTTGCTGACATTGCCAGCAAAACAGAATTGAGCCAACACCAACACCAACACTACCAACCTGGCTACACAGGGGATGTGTAGAAACTTTCACTGTCTATTGAATAAAAAGCTTTGAGAGGTCTGGTCAGAGGACATATTTGGCAAATCCTTGAGTACTGATGGTTTGTGCTACTCCAGTGAGTCCAGGTTTCCACAATTCACATCTGGTGATCACAGCTGGGTTTACCTAATGAAGACCTTCAATTTTAAGCATGTAGTGCCGTGGTATGAGCTACAATCTGGCATAAGGAAAAGGTAGAGATGATGTATGTCGAAGATCAACTCAGTTCTGCTGGGTGCACCATCATTTTAAAGATATATTTCTTGCTTTGTATCCACAAGGTGTGTAGACTGAATGACCACATTTATCAGAAGGATGGCACTATTTACCACACCTCTCGTGTGACCACATTCTGGAAAAGGAATCAAGAAAACATTCAACTTCTTACCTGGGTACTCCCAGACATGAATCTAATCAAGTATCTGTGGGAGCATCGGATGGGTCCAACCTGTCTATGTCCCAAAAAATATGATGGAATTAATGAAAGTTCTCACACCAATATGGAGGAACCTGAACCAGACCATGATATCAAATTTTCATTCAATGGCAAATCAGGTTAGAGGCTCTCTGTGCTACTAACAAAGAATTTAACTCTTTACAGGTCTTTATTTGCAGTTTTCTGTATGAAACTACCATAAAGTAATAACAAGCAGCAACAAAATTATTATGCCAGGGTGCTGTATTACTAAGTGTAAACAATATATTGATTCTGTCCAGATGCTCACACCCCTAATTATTCTAAAAACCCCTATCAGGTCTCTTAGACATCTAAAATCCAAATTAGATAAATCTGATTTTCTGATTGTTTATTTAATTCTAAAACAGAAACATTCAGGTGAATCAGGGCTGAACTCTTTCTAATAACTCCACATCTTTTCATTAAAAAGAGTCTACAGCATATTCAAGACATGGCTGAACAACTTGTGTAATGGGACTGAAATTCTTTCATTTTGATATCTGATGTCTCTGTGAATTACTCACACAAAACCCTATTAACTTTGTTAGCAATAAAAGTATAATGATCAGCATATTTAAGACTTTTGTTAAAGTAACCCTCAAATCCTTTTATAAAATGACATTTTCCAATTTACTAGATCTCTCAACTAATAATAACTACAATTTATTTTAGTTTCAGTTTAAATAAGTTGGACTTTTTAAAGCATTAAACTCAAATTTTCATTTAACTGATCAATCTGATAAATGAAGATTTATCTGAAAATGACTCCCATTCCCTTCTATATTGACTCTAGTCTAAAATAGATTTTAATAATCTGCAAACTAACTTTTTAATACTTGTGTCTACCAAACTATAAACATTATCAGCGTAAATTGAAAACATGAGAGCACACAAACCAGAACCTAGTGGCACACCACTTGAGACTTGCAAACCTGGAGATGACGCCCTGCTGTCTATTATCTAAGTCTTTCTAGTTAGCAAACGTCTACCCACACAAACTTTTGAACTATAGTAAAAGCTTTAGTGAACTCTGAATAAGCAACACCGATTTATTTTGCTGTGACTTCCAAAAACTCTGGAAGACTTTTTTTTCAGTCTACAACCCATGCTAAGAATCTTTAAGGACATTCATTATTGTTAAGTAAATGGTTTTGTAAACTGCCTTAAAAAGGGAATTCTAGACCTCCACATCCAACTGAGACTGAACTGGCTGGCCTGTACTTCCAGCTAGGTGAATAAACACATGAAGGTACAAGCCACAACTGTCACAGAGTCAGTGGAACAAAGAACATTGGCAGACAGGTTAAAACCAACAAGTTCTTGTGTACAACAATCACGTCATAATTTGGCATGTTAAAGGAATTATTATTTGTCAAACCCAACGATCAATGTCAAATAATGAGATAAAATTTCATCTTTAGACCAGGTTACAGATATCCTAGTCAACTGAGACAGAATGTTATCACACCATAGTTGGGTGTCTGAGGTTATTCTACTCACCTCTACGCTAGTGGGGCAGCACTCCACAGCTCGGCTCAGCATAATCCGTGCATCTTCTTCACCTTCGAGTTCAACAGCAGCTTTCCACAAACGGACTGAGTTTGGAACTTGCTCCAGAGCTTGTAGCAAATAAAACCAAAGAACTGTGTGTTCAAAGATTTATAATAATATGGTTGAAGGGAGACAACTGAACTATTCACTATCAAATTAAAAATAGTTGAAGACAAATAAACTATTTACTTACACAAATGATAGTAGAGAGACAAAATTAGATTGTTTACCACAGCAGAATGCCACTATAGTTGAAAGCACAGAACTATTTACTATCGCACATGTCTGTTTAAAAATACCCGAGCCCTTTCATCAAATGAGCCGAACGATGACCTGATTCCACCCATCTCTTCTTACTACTGCAGTTGGTATCAAACAATGTCTGTAAAAAAATTTAAACAGACTACCTACCTATATATAGAGTACAAGGCTGATCTTTCCACTTTTGATGTGTCTAGTACACCTGGTAAAACTGTCATGAAAATTAATGACTGCATTGTTTTACCTGCCCTTTATCACATTTCTACATCTAGGTGTTGTTGAGTAAAAGAAGTTCTTTTCTTTCTTTATCTCTCTCTCTTTCAACCTCCCCATCTTTGGCTGAAGACAGCCCATTAGATATTCACGCTGTACTTCTGTAGGATTACTATACCTAGTCCCAATCACTGTTGTCTGTAAACACAATTTTTAACACCACCTACAGTAGGTACCATAATACCAACAGTAGCAGACATTTACTTACCCCTATTTTAGATACTAAAGACACACAAACAAACAGCCTTTAAAACATCAACAATTCTCTCTGTCAGTGTTTGAATAGATGTTCAGGGTACAGGTAAAGGATGTCTATATGGAGAATGTTCTGAATACTGTTGAAATGAGTAACTTTTATGGTCCGCTGAAGACTCACCTTTCCGAAATACCCGTTTCTTCGCCTTTAGCTCAGTTTCCAGGTCAGCAGCTTTGATGTATATTCGAACAGACTGGGGCAGCTGTCGCACAGCCTGAGCAACAACAGCCTTAGCTTGGTCACCTGGCTGAAAAGAAAAGATGATAAAAGACATGTGTCTATTCTTTTTAAAAAAAAAATTCAACAGATCCACAGAAAAAAAATATTTTAAAACAACCAATTGTAGACTTGGTTCTATGCATAGGGCCAATGTTGTCAGATCGCTAAATGAGATCCCTAAGACTAATTAATTCTCACTTGTCGTTGTTGGACTGCGACCAGTAAATGATGACAAGAGATGAACTACATTAACAAAATATACATAATCTCGACCCATTTCTACTGGAAGATGTCTCTTACCTGCCTCTACAGGTGTTCCACAGATCAGAACCTATTTAAAAATTCTATCAAGTTTTGTCATCACTGTTGTTGGTTAGAGGTGCCCAGTAAAATGTATGGCACAAGTTCACAAGACCTTGCATATAAGAAATGAGCTTCCTCATAGCAATCTTGAAACAAAAAGAAATAATAAAAAGTTGTGAAGGAAAAAATTGCTGGGGAATGTTTTATGCATAACAGATCCTGAAGTCAACTTGTAACGGCTGAACAACAGACTGCATTTTCACATGCCATCATTTAGCACCAAAACAACATCTTTACATAAATGTGTTGCCAACTCACCATCAGTCTTGCTGCTTCTAGCCAAACATCCTCACTCTTTGGACATTCCTCACATCCTTTCATGATGAGGTTCCTGGCTGCTTGTACCTTGCCAGTAACTTCTTCCAGGCGGGCTGAGGCAATCCAAGCTGAAGAAAAATTTTTCTTTTTTACATTGGTGTTGGAAATACACAAAAAAAAGAAATCCCAGATTTTATTGCTAGTAGCTTGAGAAATCAATGTTCTGCACACTAAAAGACTTATCATTAAGTGCATTCTTTTATTGTATTACCTGGAATCCATCATTAACTTGAATCTTCTATAGTCACTTGTGCATTTGTTAATTAGTCACAAGCATGATGACAAATTTCAAAATAAGGCAAGATTCAGTTTCAGTACAGAATGATAGTATTTGTAGCTGTATATAAACTGACTTTTAGCCTTTCAAGCTATAGCTGGTAACATCCAGTCCATAAAAAGATTTTGCCATCATGTACTCTGGCTCTTCAGCAGTTAAGCACTCAGAATACTGGTGGAAAGAGAACACCAAAATCTGACTGCTGCTCATTCAAGACGACAGATGCTCACCTGGTGGATGCTTTGGGTTGGTTTCTCGCACTGACTTCAATAACAGTCGAGCTTTCTTCACATCACTAAAACAGAGGGAAAATGTCAGTCATTCCAGAGTCTTGACTCCACACTGAGATCTACCTGCTTTTATCAAATTATGAGAGTATCCTCCTTTTGGGGGTTAAGAATTTCACACTGAACTACTGTAGTTATTCATATACATACAACTAGGCCCAGAGAAGAAAAGTTTACAGTCAGCTATCCACAAGATCATTACCTGAAACACTGATTGCCAAATTGTAACAGAAATGAGAAGGAAGATTTCAAGAGTTCTAGATTTTTAATATAATTCTCTCATGTACTATCATAAACATTAATAGCCACGTGTTTTCACCACAAAAAATTTTTGAAATTCTGTTTACTACCCACCCCTCTTTTTAAATAAAGAAACAATACATTTTTAAAAATTACTTTTACTTTTGTCTTGTCAGGTACAAAAACCAGATGAATATTTATTCAGTGCCAGATTATTTTACAAACTATCCTCACAAACAAAGATAAATAGAGAAAGGACAAGATAAATTTGTAAACAGTCAGTTAGAAGAGAACTCATTCACTCTGTTTACCAATAAACCAACAACCAAAACTAAGCAAAGTGTTCCACACTGTCAGATGGAACAAAACAATCACTTAGTGTAGTTGGTTTATTAGTGAGTGGAAAAGTGTGTGTGCATATGTCAGAGTTTGTATATGTGAAAGTGTGGTTTAGAGTGGATGTGCGTAAGTGTTGAGAGTGACAGGTGTAGAGCCGCTCTCATATACATACAGTACACTGACTGTCATAGTCCACTTACTTGATGTCACCGCCATGTGATGGCAGCATTGACTGCAGATCTGTTAAATAACCCTTAGGATCCACTACAGTCTGTCCACTGACAGAATCAGATACCTGAAAGAGAAGATTAAAGACATCAAAAATCTGAACAGGTAAGCTCACGTCATGTCCTTGGACCTTATAAAATGCAAGGTTCTATCAACTTCCTTTTCAAATAACAGCTATATTTTCTTTGTTTGTTTGTCGTTAGTTATGTTACCATAATAAAATTACTTCTAACAAATTATTTTCATTAACACTTTGTATTAACACTATAGTTTTTTAGTAGAAACTACAAATGCAACAATCTCTCACATGGAAAATATAGTATGTAAAGTGTTAATAATAATAATAATAATAATAATAATAATAATAATAATAATAATAATAATAATAATAATGTATAACAGATGTCCTTAATTATAATTTTTTGTTGATTCCTATTTTAATTTACTAAAACAGAAAATAGATTTTAAAAATATATCACTGTAAAGAAAAAGAAAATTTAAAAAGTAAAAAATAAAAGCATATCTATTTAATTATCTGAAAATTAAAATAAAACCAAGAATTAAAAAAACTAATTTATAAAGGTCTGGGTTCTAAAAATATACTGTAATTACAGGAGGTCATTAATTAAAAATGGATTTATCAAATACAGCATGGAACAGAATCTCATTTTCTCTACATTAAGTTTTACCTGGGTCAATTTAATGTCCATCAAGGTATTCCGAGCCTGTCCAATCTTTTTCATGTCAATGTCTCCACTAGGTGTAGAGAAACCTGGAGTCATCGCTCCTCCAAATGGAGTTGTCAACCCACCATATGTCTATGAAATCAAGTGAAGAAACATTACAAAGGATGATCTGAAGTGAAAAACCACAATTACCAGCAAGTAAGTACAACCTGTGTAGAAGACACTTATATTCTTCAAATATCTATTTTTTATAAAAATGTGCTATGTTAGTATTTGTCAGTTACGGTAAAAGCAGGCTGTGGGGAATAAGAATAAGCAAGACTAAAAGTTGAGACTTAACACAAGTGACTCACTTTTTACATAAATTAAAAACAGACAAGAGTCTTACAGAATTTTTTTCTTGACCAAAACTACAAAGTTCACTTTCTTTTGATAGTTTCTAAAGCTGATGTATTTAAGTATCAGAAGTACATTATCTTGGGCAAAAGTCAAGGGCTTGCTAATTCTGGCTAACTACAGTTATCCAAAAAAATAGTGTATATGCAAATGTCAAGCATTTTTTTAAATATGAAATAAAGCAACTAATAATGCAATATTAACATATTATTTAGAAGAAAAAAGTGGAACAGCTGTCCTGATGTTTGCCTAAACTGTAGTCTCCCCAAGAGTTTAGAGTATTACTGTCACAGTCTTCATTTACTGTTGTTTTAATGTTTTTGAAAACTAAGCAGTAGCTGAGAACAGTGCTGCCCAGACAGATCTGTCTGTCTTACGTGTTATTATGGACATTTTCTGAGATAGAATTAAACTCCTACATAACAAGAAAAGGCGCAGGGAGAAAAAATTATACACCTATGAGATGTTAGGGTTAGTTGCTTGGAAACAAAAAAAATGGAACTTGTGTTGATAAGGACTTCACAAATTCTTTAGCACAGATTAATAAAATCACATTAAAATGTAGTGGTCAGGTAATATCTTATTACAATATTACAATATCTTTATTTATACTTGATAATACTAATATTTTACTAAAATCCATTAATCCACAAATTCTAATAGCATAGTTTTATAAATCAAGACTGGTGACTTATTTTCTACAACTGCGGTTTCTGCACTAGTATCTTTCAAGCCAAATTTCCTCATTAATCAAAAGTACAGAGTACTTACACTTTAATCCAGTGAATATAAGAAGTTATATTTATTTACCTGTTCATGAGCATCAACTGATGTAGCATTTCCAGTCTGAGCTGCAGCTTTGGACAAGAGGCTATCAGGTAAAGGTGTAAATCTGCAAAAAAAAAAAATCAAACATCCAGACAAGTCTTTAATATTAATTAATTAGTGTTTTGAACTTACGTGTGCTACACAATCCAACTGAAACAAAGACACACACAGACTACATACACAGCAAATCAGAATTCTTAAAAAAAAAAATCAAAAATGTCATTTTCTCTACCGCAAAAAGTTCAGTTTATTTGTTACATGAAGACAGGAAGCCGAATTAGAAGCAACCAAGAAAGGAAAAATTAACAATCTGATTTCTCAACTGGTTGACATTAAGAGCCACAGCATACAATACTAAAGTTTAACTATACTTATCTATCAAATATTTACAAATAAAATATCACACAATCTTTTCATTTATTTATTCAAACAAAAGATAAGTGAATGCTCATTAATTCCCCTGTAATGAGAGAAAATTAGTTTTTTGAAGAAATTGCCTAGGGAAACAGGACAATTCCTTACTATTTTAAACTATATCAGCAACAACTACAGCTGTGAAGCCAAAAGTTTTGCATCAGAATAGAATTTTCTAAATTTTTTTTGATAAAGTCTAATTAAACCTGATTAATATCCATAGTGTTACGCTAACACGCTGAAGTGCACGTTACTCTGTCGTTTCTGCGTATTTACTGGGAAAATGACCAAGTTTGAAAACTGAGAGTTTGAAATCTAACGTGCAAAAACACATGATAAGTGCATGTAACTCAGTTAGAAGTCTTCAAAAAAACAGATGCTTAGAAGTGGTCATGGGTGCTGCTGTTGTTATTTCTATGGTGATGCAAAACTTTTGGCCATGACTGTAGATATCAACAAAAAGACAATCTGGAAAGTTGATTTGAGAAAACAGTGGGTTTTAATATTTAAAGTCTCAAACAAAATTAAAAATAAACAAAAAAAAAAAATGGTTAATTACTAATGTACTGCCAATCATTAAAATATCTACATATAAAAAGGAAAAAATATCAAATCAAATTGCTCTTTAATTTCAATTTTAAGCATCGATTTTTACTTATTTTGTGAAAAAGTTGTCCTTTAGTGGTTTTCCCTGAGAAAAAGGCACTCAATATCTACTGCCAAGTGAGCAATGTTCTACTGACTCCATCAAAAAGATACATGAATTTATTAAAACCAAAACAAACCAAACTATACCAACAGAATTTTTATTCATGGTTTTTCACTTATCATTCATTATACTATGCAATAAAAGTAGCACTTTGAATGCAAACATGAAGTCTAATATTGTGTACGTCCAATCAGAAGCTGTAGTGCAAAAGTCTAAGAAACCATGCAAAATTCCTTTGAAATGTCTCCATCATAGAAAGAAAGTGATTCTATTGCTAATCTATGACAAGACAGTCAACTGACATTAGACCAAGAGAAAAAAGACAGACAAGTGAAACTGGTGCTAGTATGGGGAAAAATATAAAATATACACTGGCACCCATAAATGTAAAAAGAAAGAAATATACAGATTTTTCATATATAAAAAAGCAGACAAACAGTAATCTTTATTAAAAATGAGAAGATCCTCTTTACTTGGTATCTAGAGGTCAGAAGTACCAACAATGTTCTCCACAGTTTTGGTTCAATATGATACTTCCTGATGAGTTCTAATTCTACTTTTCTTCTGTAGCATCAGACATTATGGACACCAGTAGATCTTGAAATGCTAAGTTGTCACATTAGCAAGTCTGTATTAAAATGCAAAAGTTTTGCATTAATGAATCTTAAATTTTCAGATTTATGCTGCCAGTAATCAACTACTCACTTTTCAGCTCTTGGGTTGCGTTGTCGTTTGTTCCTTGCATCTCCAACCTCAGGCAAATTCATCCATTCATCGTATGAAACTCCAGCAAGTTCTCTCTGAATAAAGACAAAAAAAAACCTAAGAAGCAGAAAGTAGAGCCAACTCTGCCATTTCCCACCACTTTATTAGTAGTAACTAATGAACTTACGTAATTGTAATATTTCCCCATCACCATCATCAGAACTTAGTCCTGTTTTGCAGAGCAATAACGTTAGTTTGCAGCAATGTTTTTTGTAGCTAGTGCTTCTAATGTTTGATTTTACAAGTGGCCTAGACTGGTTGTAGACCTGCAACCTGTTGATTGCTAAACATTTGTGTGGGGGTCTAACCAATGCTTCAGCCATTTGCACAACCAAACTTCAAATAGGGAGATGAAAAATGCCGTAAATAACACATCAACAAAAAATTTTCCGTCTGACTCAAACATGACAGAATAACCTCAGAGCCCTGACTCTGGGAAGATGTGGCTACTGTCAAAGTTGACTACTACAGCAACTCAACAGCTTTGCAAATCTGTGCTCTTCTGCTCTGAGAACCAAGGCTTTACTGGTGCCTGGATAACTCCATCAAGTACCTTATTTAATGAAAATATTAATTTAGTTTTAAATAAAGGTAATGTCTTATACTATAGCCAATCATGTTGGTATTGTAGTTTTGGGCTTCACGATACTTTTAACCAACCATTGCTCAGCTGTTTTCACTTGAAACAGGTTCTATCAAACAAACAAAGAGAAGCATCTTGGAATACCTGCTTTTTGATAAAAGCTGACAAATTCCAAATTAGCTAGTACACAAGATGCATGATAACAGCGACAGATTAGAGATTCCTGCTGCTTTATTCCACTAAATGCTGTCCTATTTCTTGTAATAGTTTACAATACCAGAGGAAAAACAAGAGATTCACAGCTATAACAATATTCCGATTATAGATTAAAAATATAAATCTGATAGAAAATGTCAATTACCTGACTTGTTTTCGTACTGAGAGGGCTTTAAGCATAGCCAGGTGTTTTGTAAATCACATGATCCTGTTAATGCCAAATTATGATTCTTCTTCAAAGTGAAAAAAATATCCAACCTTTAAGCTCCTTGTATACTCATTCTGCAGGATATCAGTCTTTCATACTTTTCAAGTATTTTTATTTTATTTCTTATATGATTTAAAACTTATTCTGAATATATTAATCCCAATCTTTCCTTATAGTATTTTAAAATAATAAGAAACAAAACTAAAAATTAAATGCCTTTTACTCTTTCAATCTCTAAAACAATAACTAAGTTACTGGTGCTTTACTTACATTTAAAGTTTTCAATTGTAAGTAACTCTGTGAACTAGTATAGTGCACAGATGAAGTGTTTATATAAATAGTAGTAAAACAGTATCTACAACTAATGGGAGCTCTTGTTTTTGAAAAGATTGATAAAGTGTAAACTTTGAACTACTTTTTTAAAAAATAAGTAAATTAATGAAGGAACAACACCTGGAATATAAACAATCACTCTGTCTGTCTGTCTGTGTGTGTGCGTCTGTCTGTCTGTCTGTGTCTGTCTGTCTGTGTGTGTCTGTCTGTGTGTGTCTGTGTGTGTGTGTCTGTCTGTGTGTGTGTGTCTGTGTGTGTGTGTGTCTGTCTGTGTGTGTCTCTCTGTGTGTGTCTGTCTGTGTGTGTCTGTCTGTGTGTGTCTGTCTGTGTGTGTCTGTCTGTGTGTGTCTGTCTGTGTGTGTCTGTCTGTCTGTGTGTGTCTGTCTGTGTGTGTGTGAGAGAGAGAGAGAGAGAAAGGGGTGGGTGGGTGGCTGGTGTTACCTTCAAGTCTGAGAATTGTTGCTGAATCTTTGGACGTTCTTGACGGTATCTTTCCAGTTCTCTTCTTGATTTCTGTTCTCGTCTTTCTTTACGTTTTTCATCCATTCTCTTGTCAATGGCTTCATAGATAGCATCTGCTTCTTCATCATCTTTGTCATAAGGATCCTTGTTGCACAGACTGCCTCCATAACCTGCAAACTGTCATATGCACAATTCCTTTTTATTACTATTCAAATTTGACCCCCCAACATAAATCTTTTTTGGCACAACAAATTACTGGAATATTCTCTCTTTGGAAGAACAGACAAATTCCAAATTAACTGACTTTTTGATGCCATTCAACCATGAAGACCAGATGTTGATTGTAACATTTTAAATGCACAAGCAAGGTGCAGAGAAGCATCTTAATTCTTATTTAAAAGAACCATTACATTCTAACTAATTTAAACAAAAGATATGGTTGATCTTTTACCTATAATAGAACAGGTCTGATACCATAGTTGTCTCACCCTGACCTGTAACCCAATACAGCTGTGTCAGATACAATGCTACTACAAACAATGCAGCATCCCTACTAAATACAAAATGTTTACAACACCCAACAACTCACCATAAAATATACAATAAATTAATAGTAAGTGTGAATTCATTAAATATCACAAATAGATTTAACCAAAATTATATTGAAATTTGTAGCTAAAAACCTCAGTCATCTATTGTAACACATTAATAATAATTAAATGTAAATCATAAATAATAAAAAATACAACACTACAGTGATCCAGTACTACCTCATCATAGTTAGCATCATTCAGATCTTCATCATCATCATCATCCATCTTATCATCTTTTTTCTTTTTACTTGGAGGTGCATGGCGATCATCTCTACAATATCCACAAATAAAAAATAAACTATTTTTATTATAGTGTTTAATCTAAAATAAGCTGCCTTTTAGATTCTTTTAAATAAATAAAATTAAATCCAACCAAATATTCTTAAAAGTTTCCTTCATACAAATGTTTCACTTTCAAATTAAAAGTACAATTAATTTTTAAACTAAGGTTTTAAGACATTAAACCAAAATTATTCATCCCTTCTAATTCGAAGATTATTTTGCTTTGTTTCCAATTCTGCTTTTCTCAACAATTCTTTAATTAAAACTAAACAGTTGGAGAGTTCCCTTGGCAATTTTGCCCTTGGAGCTTTAGAGGGGGGATTAAAAACTTTTCAAATATCAGTGCTGGATCTTAAAGAATTAAATTAGACCAGGAAAATCTTTAGAATAAATAGTTTTTCAAAAATTACTCACGAAATGTCATCAGCATCCCTTGCAGGACCAATATCAGATCGTGTTGTAAAACCTGTAGCCCTGAAAACCAAAGGAAAAAAAAGTCAGTCAGCACATTAATTAAAAGGTTAACTTCACCTGCAAAAGCACCCTGATTAACTAATAAATCACTGGCCTTCAGAAACAAGAAATTCAAATTCTAAGGAAAATCCTCTTACAAAATACTTTGATACAAATGGAAAATTTGAGGGATTTCCTTATCTAGATCATCATCCATCTTGGATTGTCTTAAATATAGCAATGGTGTAACAGTGCTCCTCCAATTCTGAATTTATTTCCAACCTTTTTTTGTTTAAAGAATATGGAATAAAATCACTTCAGGACAAGAATTCATGCCATAGCCAGTCAATTAGCTAATGCACCACCCATAGATAGTATTATTTATATTTGTGTATGCTTAAAAAGGATTTTGACAAAAATAATAAACCAAATTTTAATGTTAAATAAATAAAAACACAAATACTGATTAATTTTAGTAATATTTCTTCCAATAAAAATAAGCAGTTACCAAGTAAGCCTACAGTCCATTATATTATACATACATCTAGTCTCCAATCACAAATCTGTGAAAAATTTTTTAAAACATTAATCTGAATGCATGTCTATGGCTACCATTCTGAAGGTTTCCAAAAGACTTGCTAAAAGTCTTTTGAATGAGTGAAAGTAATTTCCAAAATTAGTTACTAATAATAACTCTGACAAACATTTCTTAATTCGTGGCCTTATAATTTTTTGAGTCATGAACTAAATAATTCATACTTCTATTTTAAATTAATTTTTAAATATATATATACATACTTTCATATGCTACCATACAAAGACATTTTGTCTCTCAATGTTAAGACTTGCTTCATTCAGAAGCTCACAGATGGTGGTGGTACTGTGCAATGCATTAACAAACCTCTGACACTATGTTTTCCATGTGGCAAAAAACATGAACATTTTACTGGGAGGTGGACATAGCAGACCCTCTGAACACCCACCATGCTAAGCAGATCTCACTTCACCATAATTTTTTCTCATGGGGTGTGCTGAAGGACAGTGTATAACACAAAACCCACTGCTATCCACAAAATCTAACAGAGAATTGCTTATGCTTCAAACACTATTTCAGTGAAAACATGTGCCATTGCATGTTGCTTCACTGTCAGATGCTGCAATGCCTATGCAGATGAATAATGACTGATAAACAGTCTGAATGCCCGTTGTAGTCTATCATGCTTAAGATTTCTGATTTTTAAAGCAAAAATTTTATCTACAAAATGGTTTTGTTTACTAAACTACAGAAAAAATCTGTATACAAACTTTGGGATATTCTGCCTGTCTCTGTTTGCATGCGTGTGTGTGTGTGAGTAGTCCCTGATTTACATTCATTCTATTTACGTTTTTTTGACTTAACACCACTGACAGAGTATGTACACTTTTTTATTTACATATTTCTTGTGTTAACACTTTTTCATGGTGCAAAAAAATTTTAAACTTTGCACCAAAACTAAGCTGCATTTAACCTCTCTGCTCGCCACTCTACTGTGCTGCTTCACTGGTCAGGGCTACATGTGTGTGACCCACACCAATTAGTCTCAGCTTCATATGGCCAATTATCGAGAGATTGTCTTACCTTCATTGGGAATATTTTTTTCCAAATCTTCCCAAAACCCTTCATAATGAGTGAAAAACAATCAGCAATCTTTCCAGCACATAGTCCAGCCAAGAGAGCTCATAGGACCATCATTTTAAATATAAAATGGATATGAGAGAAATTATTAAGTATTTGTAATGAGGATCAAGGTCAACTCTTGGGTGTGCTAATGATACAGGTGAAAGTCAAGTTACTATGGGAAGATTTGAAAGAAAAGGGAGGTGAGGAGTTCAAGAAAGTTTAAATGCAAGCCATAGTTGGTTTGAGCACTTTAAGAAGCATGCTAACCTGCACAATATTCATGACTGAAGAGGCAGCAGGTGCAGACACCATGGAGGCAGACAATTTCCCAGACAAACTAAAAGCTATCATCAAGGAAGGTCACTACTTGGCCAAGCAATTTTCAGTATGGATGAGACTGGATTTCTTTGGAAGAAACATTCATGCCATGTTTTTACCACTAAACACCAGTAGTACCTGCAGTGCTCAATGAGCCAGCTCATCTCAGAGATGGATAGTGAGGACAAGCCCACAATTTGGGTTTTTGGAGGGCTTGTAATATAAAGAAGTGGATAGAGAACATTGGTGCCTTGCGGGATGAAATAACCTCTGCAATAATGAATGGGGTTTGTTAACTCTGGCCTGAATGTGTCCATGACTTACAGAGGTTTAAAAACATGCCTGATATCCAGATGCAGATTGTGAGGCTGGCAAGGGAAGTTGGATTTAATGAAGTGGGCCAAGATGATGTAGTTGAACTGCTGGAGTCTCATGGGGAAGATCTTACTAATGAAGATTTAGTGCAGCTAAAGCAACAAAGGGTAAAAGAGCAGGAGAAAGATGATAAGAACCCAACACTTCCCCCAAAAGACCTTACAACGAAACTATACTCTAAGGCTTTCAACCACATTGAGCAAGGGCTCGATGTATTAAGGAACAATGACCCAAGTATGGAGTGTAGCATCAGCTGTAACTGTATAATTGAGGGTGCCCTGCATTGCTATAAAGAGCTGTACCAGGAATAGAAAGCTGTTCAGTCCACTCTCCTTACCTTCTCCAAACCTCATCAACTCCTTCAACAAGCAAAAAAAAACCTGCCAACCAAGCATGAAACTGGCCAGGTAACAGAGAAAGAGGCAGACAGCCATGCTTCACCTTCTCAGTAAATTCTCCAATCCCCACCAAGCACCTCGACACGCACCACGCACCGCTATTTTCGGTGAGCACAGTTTACATATAGTGTATGCTCTCCATTTATTCATTTAGTTAAGTAATGTGCTTAATATTTATTTATTGACACATCTATTTATGTTCTGCTTGATTCTATCTAGTTAGTATGTCTTTAGTATTTACTTTAGTTAGCTTAGGATGACCGAAAATTAACGCATCCACAGTTTTTAACATTATGCCAATTGAAAAAAAAAAACGTTTTTGATTTAGGCTCAGGATTTCAGGAACATATCTCGAACGTAAATCAACGACTACCGGTACACATATATATATTATATACGTGTGTGTGTGTGTGTGTGTGCGTGTGTGTATGAAATTACAATAATTTGTATTTAACTTCGGCAGTCTAAATTTCAAAATATTAAGTTTTCAGGCTTCATAGAACACGTGTAACTCGCCAGATCTCTCTCCCTCCCCCTCTAACGCCACAGTCCTCAGCCCCAAGGCAGACATCGAACTCGGGGCGAGATCCTACTTTCCATCTAACAACAACTGCAGGCAGGAATCGCCCTTGTCTTGTCACAGTCTTACCTGGCAACATGCACAATCTAAAAACCAAACAGTAAAAACACATGCATCTTTGTACATACCCTCTACCTAACCCCGGCACATAGCCAAGAGGGGCAGGGAGTCCGATAAAGCTCTTTTTCTTTCTGCTGACAAGCGACTGCACCGACATGTTTGAGGGAGCTTCCGATGAGCCTATGTAACCAAAATTATGATTGGCTATTTTGTTATCTTGAAACGGTCGCTGAAAGCAATTGTACACCCTGACAAATAATTCTGGCCGATATTTTTTCTTTCATTGTACTGCACCAGTCAAGATGAAGACCATCTGAATAATAAAATGACGCAGTTTATATTGAGGTTGATTTTAGCAATTTCAGTTTTGTTTGCAATCCAGATGCGATTAATTTCATTAGTACAGGGATTCGTTTATGTATGCACCGGTTTAAAAAAAATAGAACAGTGAGGGAAATAATATGGCGTCGGAAACTTGTCTGTTAATCTGCAGTCTGTCGCTGATGGGTCTGACCGTCATTCTTTACGGTATCGGGTTTGGAACCCCGTACTGGATGGAGAGCTTCGACGGTATCAATTCAAACTTTCTGAGGATAGGCTTGTGGCAGGTGTGTTTCTCGCAGTCGGGGTTTGCCTTCGACGACTCCGAGTACGGAAGGAAGGGCACCGTGTACAGGGGTTGCTACTGGATCTTCGCCGACGAATTCAGACATCTCAGAGACTGGATCAGCCCTCGTAAGTCCGCTCAAGCTTTACTTTCAGATCGGGTGAAGGTGCTGCCGGCCTCCCGGAAAGTGCTATGGCGCACCTACTGACCCGAACCCACCTGTTAATAATAATAATAATAACAACAACAACAACAATAACAAGAAAGTCAGTCCGCACCACTGGCGATTTCTGGGAGTTCAGTAACAAACGAATAGCTAAACGCGTGCGGTACGTGGAAGACAGTGCAAGCTGAGAAAATAACCGCAAATTTAAACTAAAGGTGAAAATACACAGATTTATGTTAATAACGGCGAGGTAATCCACGCCAGCAAAATTCTAATTCAGTTTTGTTGACCATGTGGGTTGTTTTTAACTGCCCGATCCTGCAGATACTCAGAATGTAGCTCTTACTCCCGGGGGGGGGAGGTTCTTTTTTTTCGTATGAATGAATTATTTCAGAAAATTGAAATTTTAAAAATATATATATATATTCCTGCTTATGTATAAAATGTTTTGGTTAAAGTCAGTGCTTTCTGCTGGAGATCTTTCTTTTACCCCTAAACAAGAATTACAAGTATTTACACACATCTTTAACCTTCAGGATGAGTCTTCCTTGAACTATGCTTCCTGAGCAAATAATAAAATTAATAAATCGTTATAGCGTTAAGAAAAGAAAATAAACAAAAATGGAAATAGAGATGCTCGGAATTACATGGAATGCACTAAATATATAAGCAAATATTATTACATAAGATTAATACCTGAAATTTGGTTAGCTTCAGCCATTGGTTTTTCTAAAAACATTTAATGAAGGCATCATGTTGTTTACCTGGTTTAATTTTTATACTATGTTTTCCAGCACAAGGATAGTAACTTCTTTAGTCAACCAAAGGAAAGATTCAGACATTATAATTATGTAAATATGAATTCTTACAGCATACTGTTAAAACTGAAGAATTAATTCATGCATTTCTTTAACAATATCCAAACTCTGGTAGAGATTAAAATATGGGTTGAATTAATAACTTAATGATATACACATGAAAAACTATCAAGAAAACAACAAAGGCTTAGCATTTACTAGACAAGCAACCAATCTGCAAACACTTATTTGTGAATTTGTTAAGAAAATATGTTGAGAATTAATAACTTTTTTATTTTGTCTTTATTTTTAACTGGGATGGTTACTTAAAAGTGCACTGCCACAATTTTGAGTCATTGTCCACTATCACAACTATCAATAAACCATGGAATATGAAACCAAAAATATGCATTCATATTATATGCAAGTATCTGTTCCAGTAATTGTTGGATAAGAACCTATGCAGTGGCATTTCACACCTGCAAAACTGGTCTGATGATAATGTAGCAGTCAGTGGAATTGACTAAGAAGCTCAGTATTGGGCTGGGTAGTGTTATGCTGCAATGGGGAAGGGTTGTTTCTCAGCTGGTCAGTTATGTTGCTAAGGTACTGCTGGACCCATCACATTTGTTATGTAACCCTGATCAACTTTGTGAATTGATAGATCCAAGTTCCAAGCAATTTGAACCTGCTAAACTTGGTTTGGCATACTCTAAAAATTTTTAAGAAAACATATCTGCATATAACAAATTGGTGCTACAACTGTTACTCCAAATATTTACAATCTCCCAGCTACCAGTTTAACTTGTATAATTTAGGTTAGTGTGCCCATCACAGATGGTTCACACAAAAGTGCAATGTGAGAATAGTGGTTATGGAAGCATACCTGACAGCATTCCATACATAAGAGCACATTTAGTTCTGGCCTTGAGGTTGCTTCACATAGCTTTGGCTGCCAGCAATGGATTGGATGCCATCATCAGTAGAAATCTTTTTTTTTTGGATGATCCTATTCAAGTACTTTTTAAATCCCTTTTTTAAACCTACTTTGACAATTTGAAAACAAATTGGGGTTGTCTAATGGATTATGTTTTTTTATAGCAACTGAACCTTCTCATATCCACATTCGTTTCATGTTTTCATATTTTATCCTTGGGATTTGACACCAACACCATATATAGAGAACTACTGAGCAAACAACAGGTTGTAGCTTAGGTGGTGTTAACTTGAAGCATGTTTCTCATTGACCAGTAAGTTTAGCTGTTATAAATGGAAACTGAAAACTATGGGGGGAATTAAGGAATGAATGGGTGTACACTAAAAGCTGTTCCTTTTCTTTTCTAGCCTGGTTTCAAGCAGTCCAGAGTTTTGCTATTATTGCCATGTTGTTCTTACTGTTGGCCACATTATTGGTAGTATTAAGACTGATTGGGCTATGTGTTCGCAGTGTACATCGCACTGTGGCTTGGATCTCCTCTGCTATGAGTTTTTTGTCAGGTAATTTCATCTATATTTAAATCTGTAATTATATTTGTTGCTGTCATTAACTGTGTTAATCTAATGGTATACAACAATTGAGAGAGAGAGAGAGAGAAATTAGCATCACAGAATGAAAGAGTATGCAAATTATATTTTATATCTAATGTTTGCATATAAGATGCTGCTTAAGTTTTTTGGAAGATACAGTGTTTGCTTTTTTCACAAATGACTTTAATTTAGATTGATATAAAAATAAAGCACTAACTTCATGATTTTGTAAATGCATAAAATATAGATATGGAATCTATGCATTTTTATAAAAAGTTTTTATTAATCTTCTCATGGATAACATTTGGACATTTGTCACAAATGCTCACCAATCATCTCATAGTAAAAGCCATCAATATCAGTTTCTTTCCTTTTCCTCCCTCTGTTATGCAGCAGATTTAACATCATGATGGGTCATTCTACAGCTAAGAAGCCTTGTTAATTTAGTTTTGTCATCTAACAATTATCAATAACTAAGAGATATATTTTAGTTTCTCTACATTGAAAGATCTTGATAACTTCAAAACATTACGTATGATGCAAATATTTTTGATCCTTTCTATCACACAAACATTACATTTCAGTATAATCTGAGTCATGTTACTAAAGTAAAACAAAGTTACAAAGATAAGAATTGTGATGCATACAAACATTTCCTGTAACTGGAATATTTGGTTTATTCATTGTACATTATGAGTTATTTTGCATAAATTAATTTCTAATTAATGAAAAACTAAATTAAAGAACAAATTAGAATGTACTGCACTGTAGTTTAAGTCAAATTTTCAAATTTTTAAAACAAATATTTAAATTCTTTTAAAATGTTTTGTGAATTTATCTGACCTACAGAATAAATTAAAATTAAAGTATGGCAAAAATATCATTTTAATTTTATTAAGGAATAAATGAGAGGGAATTTTAAATGCCTTATAAATACCATGAGATACAAGCCATTTTCAAACAGTAGCTCAGCAGTAGCAGAGTTTGTTCAATAAAAGGATAGATAAAATATGGTTTCCTGCCACCTGTGTGCAGGGAAAGAAAGAGTTGCACAGTAGGTTCTGCCAACATTCTGTGAAATGTAAAAAAACTAATTCCTCTATGTTCCTGTTGTTTCAGCTTTCTCAACAATGATACTGGTGATTCTGTTTGGTTTGAAGAGTGGCTCAGATTCCCACTGGATCCCATCTCGAAACTACAATCACCTCTCCTGGTCGTTTGGACTTGTTGGAGGATCTTCACTCTTTCTCACCTTTGCTGCCACCTTTCTTGCACTTGGAGCAATGGTGGGGAAAAACTCCCCAAGCAAGTCAAAGCCTATCGGATCTGGCTCTGTGATCAAAGCAAAATATTAGTTGTTTTGACTGAACATTTCCCTGGTGTGGGCACTTTTCCAGCTGCCTAATATTAAAATATTTTCAAAGTTATTCAAAACCAATCTTATTAATAATTTGTTCTTTCTTGGTGGAATTCAGAATATCTGATTGTCTGCATAAATTACATTCTATCTGCTTTACAGTGTAATTTATTAATACATTTCTTTCAACAAAAAAGAAGAAAAACCTACCTTCCCTGGATGTAGATTTATGAAAAAAATTTCTTTTGAATATCTAATTTATTAGTTTAAATACTACTTTGTTTTTGTTTATACACTGAATATACATTATATATCAGGGGAGCTGACAGATTTGCGTCTCAAATATCTTCCACTCATTGGAAAGCCTGCTGGCCAACCAACTAACATTCCACAAAGATTAGCAATGCTGACTGAATTCTTTTAAAAGAAAATCAGAAATCATATAATTGAAGAAATTTGGAGGATGGTATGGTGCAGCGAAAACCACTGGTTTGGAAAAAAACTGGATTTGGTATTTACTGTTTTTTTTGTGTGTGTAAAGAAAACAATTTTTACATTATCATTTACTTTTTAAAATGTACATATCATCTTGTGCAACAGTTCATTCATTTTAAAATAATTTGAACATTCTTTACATGTAAAATATCTTTTTTTAAAATTATTAGCAGCTTGTTTTCTTTATTTTATCAGCAGCAATTTCAAAGTGAGTTGTGACTCTGGGCTCAGACTACTAACACAACTTATGTACATCTGAAAATCCTGGATGGAAAGTCCATTAGTGTGATCATAGCCAGGTGTTGGCTAGACCTCAGGAGATTATCTAGAACACAGACAAATAGCAAGGTTCTCAGAACCCACCCAGGGTGAGTCATAAAACATCTTGAGTGATAGCTGTTTTGTTACGCAACTTCTTTAGTTATAATTGTATTGTACACACTTCATGATTTAAGGAGATCATGGTTAGGAACACAGTCTGTTAGTCTAATTCTGGCCTGTTGTTTTTGCTTCAAGTAAAACTACCATCTAAAACATTTGTACTGTAACTTTGGATGGTGAACATCATTGTTAAATAGTTCAAGAGCCCAATCATGTTTTCTACAATGTTCCTATCATATCATCATACTTTTTATTATTATATGACACCAGATGTAAAACATTGTTAAATAAAATTTTTTAAAATAACCTTTTTTGATGAATTATTCCAATGCCCTACTTTGTTCAAAAGGCTGACAAACTTAGTACAGCTAGAAAAGCAGGTGATCACCTGAAAAAAAAATAATAAAAGGTAATATGTGGAATGTGGAGTGCTTTCTACTGGCCAGAAAGTTACCTTTGGACTTTTCCACCATTGTTTGTACAAATAGGACATTTCTCTCATAACTCATCAGATTGGCAGGAATAATGACCCTGCACTTTGAGCTAGAAAGGGTAAGGATGTCTAACTTCAACAGCTGTTAAAGGGATGAAGATGATGAAATCTAACTTGGAAACCAAAGGCCAGGATGTCCAGTTGCAAATCATGAAAGAAATGCTGGTTGACTGGTAATTTCTTTAGATTTGTGCCCGTCTACACCCACAGCTGTCATATCAAACAGGTTGCAAAGTTGTTTGGTTTCTTCCACGTTTTGGCAACTGCTGTAAGTAAACTGTTTTGTCAATTTTGCGTTCAGATAGGATGTATATCGGACACACTAAGTGTTGTTTTAATCCAGCAATCCTCATTGTTTAATTTCTAGGCAGATCTTGACAAACCATATCTATCATTTCTTTTTCTATGCGGCTACTTAACTAGAAACTAATTTGAAAGAAAAAAAATTATGTTCTAGGCTCTGGTTAAGATTCAGCCAACCAACCCAACCAAAATAATTAAGCTTTAATACTTTTTTTTATTTGTTTTAAACTTTAAAAAATTGATGGTATCTCTTCTCAAATTAATTACAATCCACTCTGAAACTACAATGGTGATACTTGCCAGTTCAGATTAAAGCAACCTTGGTGTCAAACATCCATCTCTCCTGTCCTTGTTAACTAGTAATTCTGTGGGCTGCAGGAATGACAGGGGACCAGTAGCAGATACTAAACAAGAACCAACACTGCCCACCTCTAGAACGTTTGGGAATCACAATGCAGAGTCCGACTCTCTCTTTAAACGAGATTGGCTGGTAGAATACTGGACTGTCAGGGTCCCACACATCCTAAGCTCAAATCCTGGTCAGCATTGGCTCTGTCATGCCTCCATGGTGATTTCTTCTGTCTTTAGCCAGCTAGCTATGAGGGCTTCCTGCACTCCAGTCTCCTCCCACATCTGAAAAGGAAGATTTCTAGTAGGGTATGTGGAAGTTCCTGGCAGTTTGAGCTCCCATCCGTGCTGTCTTGTGCTTACCCTAGGCAAAAAAGTTTTTTTATGAATTCTGCAAGTCTGTCCAGAGTAGAAATAATTTTAGTTTAACTTGTAGTGTGTAAACAAACCATTTTAAAATCAATGTGTCGATTGATGCAGGGATATCCATTTTTAAAAAAAAAAATTGTTTGTATAGCATTTTTTAATTAATTAAGCAAACTGAAAACCAAAGTTAAATTAATTTATTATACTTTAAATTCAAAAATATTTAATGAAACAAAACTACATGTTGGTTTTAGTTACATTTTAAATGAAAAGTTTTTTTTTTATTTCAAAATTAACCCCTCTTCAGCCAAAAAATGCAATACTTCTAACCATATCATGTGAAAAATGAACAAAGGAGGCTGGTCTGCCTGGAGATTCACTTGAGCATTTTCAAATAATTCATTGAAAGTCACTTTGTGAATATAACAAATATTAAGACAGATCTTAGAGCTACAGTTGGTCTCACTTTAGCTAGAAGTTAATCTATCAAATGAAGGACAAATTAGATTTCTGTGAATTCTATGAGTTGAGAGCCAATTTAACTTAATGAAATAATACAGTGTCTGTACAACAGATCAAGCTAAGTTATAGAGCATTCTTTATCAGCTGGTAAGTTATTTAAGGTGATATGACTAAACTATCAGAATGGTCGGAAACTGGAACAAAGGAACAATTCATTGTAATGTTGCTAAAATCAAGACAATAAATGATTAGTTGACTTACTTAAGTCTGTATTTATAAAACTTTTTTTAAAAAAATCTTTACTTTCTTAGCTAAGAAAATACCATTAACAGAACAAAGTAAAACAGGAGATACATTAGGGACCCCATCAGGCATAGGTAGCTTTTATCTAATACTTTTTGGTTAGTCATAAAAACACACCACAGTAAATCAAATTTTTTCAATTTGGAATCATTCTCTACATATCAGTCTTCCAAATTATTAAGGTTTTAACTAATAATACTGTTTTCAAAAAATCACCAATGAAAAACTTAACAGTAATATTTTAAATTAGTAAAAAAAAAGTTTTTTTAATGATACCGTTGTACAATCAATCTCAAGTATGAAAATATAACTGACAATAAAGCTTAAGTCAAACAGTAACTGATAGGGGACAGCAGCCTAATATGTTTGTTCCAACACTTTCTTCAGTAACATCTTTCAGTTCTTACTTCGGTCCTCCTTCAAGGATACGGTCTGGTTAAACACAAAGTGCTCCTCAGTTGTGTCTGGATCAACACTGAAAAATCCAAGCCTTTCGAACTGGAATCTATTGAAAACTTTGGCATTTTTTACAGAGACATCAATAAGAGCATCATGAATGACTGTTAAAGAGTCTTTCTTTACATCAGACAGGAAACCATTTGGCACTTCATTCAGGTCCTCTGGGTTTTTATGATGAAACAACAATTCATAGAGCCGAACTTCACATTTGAGGGGACTGCACACCCAGTGAATAAAAGCTTTGGGTTTGTCAGCATCTGAAGATTTCTTGCAGTTTACAAACAACTGCACCACATTTCCACAGTCATCCTTCTCTGCCCTCTCAACAGTAATGATGTAACCAGCATGGCGAAGACCAACAGGCTGGTCAAATGCCAACCGCTTGTAGTCCTTATCTGCCTTTTCCCTGAAGTCTGATTGTTCAATGTAAATTACTGCTGAAAATGGAACCTCGTGGCTTCCTTTGCTTGCATCAACTGGGAAATTAAGAACCGTCACTCTTCCAGGATGGTCTTTTGGAAAGTTAGTTATGGTGACTTTGAGTGGCTTAAGAACAGCCATGGCCCGTGGCGCCATCACATTCAGCACCTCTCGTACACAAGCTTCAAGCATTGATGGGTCAATAGCAGTCTGAGCCATTGTCACACCGACCTTGGCACAGAAAAAATTTATGGCTTCTGGCGGAAAACCACGTCGGTGCAGAGCAGTGAGGGTGAATAATCGTGGATCATCCCAGTCCCTGACACAGCCTTCGTTAATAAGTTTAGCTATTTTCCTTTTCGAAACCACAGCATAGTACAAATTTAGCCGACCATACTCCCATTGCACAGGACAGTAAATATCCAGAGCATTGCATAACCAGTAATAAGATGACCGACGAGACTGAAACTCTTTTGTGCAAAGGGAATGTGTGATATTCTCAATCGAGTCACAAAGGCAGTGAGTAAAATCATAGGTGGGATAAATGCACCATTTGTCTCCAGTCCGGTGGTGGGGTGTGAACTTTATCCTATAAGCCACTGGGTCTTTCTTTCCCTCCTCTAATACAGTCTTCATACGTAGTGTTGCTGCACCTTCGTCTATCTTTCCTTTCTTCATGTCCTCAAACAGACGCAGTGATTCCTGTATGGGTCTGCTTCTCCAAGGAGAGTCTGGGGCGTTGAATCCTTTCAGCTCATCTGCCCTCATGTGGCACACGTATGCCAAATCCTTCTTAATTAATCGCACGGCGAACTCATACAGCTTGTCGAAGTTGTCTGAAGCGTGAGTGACCTTCCAGGGTTTGTAGCCAAGCCATTCCACCATATCAAGGATCTTACGGAAGAATCTTTCCTCCTCTTTTTCCGGGTTGGTGTCGTCATACCGGAGATAGCACTCGCCCCCCATGGCTTTAGCGAAACCGAAGTTGAAGTTTATAGCCTTTGCGTGGCCGATGTGCAGAATGCCATTGGGCTCTGGGGGGAACCTGGTGAGCACATTGCCCCCAGTGACCACCAGGTGTTCCCTCAACAGGTCCATCGTGTTCGGCGTGATCACGTAGCCGTCGGTCTTGAAGTTCTCTCCGGGCTTGTGGAACTTCAGGGAATCCCCCACGAGCTCCATGAAGCTTTTAACCCTTCCACCGCCCGACTGGAAGCTGTCCGGCGCCGGTCCCGTCTTCCCGCCCTCGGCCGCCGCCCTCACTTTCGCCGGCGGCCCCTCGAAGTCCGCCTCGGTCTTGGGGCCCAGCAGGTCGAGCAGCTGCATGTCCACCTCGCTCTTCAGCGCCCTGCCGTCGGCCCAGGGCAGCCTGCGGCGCGCCTCCGACATCAGGGCGCCCGCGCCGAAGCGGTAGCGCTTCTCCAGCAGCCGGCCCCGGTGCTCCGCCATCACCTCCTCCACCGCGCCCTCTATCTGCTCCGGCGTGACGGCGACGCCGACCCCGCACGACGCCTCGAACCCCCCAACCGCCACGGGGTCGTCGGGGAAGGACAGGAGGTAGCCGAGGGCGGCGTCCAGCTGGCGCTCGGAGGAGATCTTGCCCGAGCAGATGTAGCCGACCAGGAGGTCCCGCCGGCGCCGGATCTGCGGCTTCAGCTTCGCCGACACCTGGTACAGCAGCTTACCCACGTCCCTGTCGATGTCCGCGCCCAGCTTCCTCGCCGCCGCTATGGTCTGCTGCAGGGTCGCCGAGAGAGACTCGTTTCGGGAGGTTTCCACGGCTTTCTGCTCGCTGAGCCCGATTCCCGTGAACAGGGAGATCAACTCACCGCCGTCCGCCTTCATGCTTATCCCCTTTTTTCTTTCTGACGCAATGTCCGCGCAATCAGGAGAAGGTAACTGCGTGCCTGACTTTATAACAACAACAACAAAGAAAAATGCATAGTTACTTCCCTTCCACGATTTCATCAGACAGCTGTCACGAACTAAACAGTTTACCATTAAAACATTAATTAAATGTCGAAATTTCGGAAGAAATTAATTAATTTTCTTCCTTCAGCTCTTACGTAGCAAGTCCAAGCATACAGTATAAGCTGCCAGGACAACATTTTCTGCACTTTTGATTTGGGAATTGTCTTCCAGAGTCAGATGACATAATGACCATCAGTGTACAAAATCAGCTCTGTAATTATGGCTCCCCTCCACTGGCATTAATAACCCTCAATACCTGGAGAGAGAAAATGATTTATAACTGTTTTCAAAAACCTGATGCGATATTTTAAACCATTCAGCGCATTCCAAATTCTTAAGATCTGGAAATATTTTAGCTTGCTTTGCTTGCAGCTGGAATGCGCTGCCCCCTTACATTTGAGATTTTAGTCAGAATTTTACCCCTAGATCTTTTTTCACGAAACCATTTTTACCGGTTTGATGTCGCCCATACAATAACGGTCATCATTTTCTCTGAATAGTTTCACATCTTATAGCACTAAATCAACACAAAGGGTGACAAGAGGTGTAGGTGAGCACCTCTTGTACAGATGAACACATGCAACTTTTTGTATAAGTGCTACACATGTATACAACATAGAGATACAAATAAGGTATGCTCCCTGGAAGTGATAATCTTTATTAATAGATACACTTTTGCTTGTACCCCCAAAAAAATTTTTTTCAACAACACTGCAGCATGTGAGACCATGTTGCCAGGTGTATTTCAGTTACTTTTACCGTTATTTCCACTGGATTTTTTTACTAAGTTTTTGGCCTAGAGAGAGACTGATGAGTGGCTGTTGTTACTGTTTTGAATTAAAGCTGCATATGTAAGGTAGGACTTTGCTGGACGTAAGAACGGATCTGAACAGTTATTGAAATGTTAGGCTGTCCGAAATTTTGAAACGCTGTAGATGCAGTCAGGATAGACGTTGAATGGGAGGTGTCATCATGAATCAAATAAAAAAACTTTAAAAAAAAGGACAGCTGGGCAGTGATGGGGTTAAATGTTCTGTGCAAAGAGACAATTACTATCAAACTAAATGTAGGTGCTAGTCCTTTTTTGCTCATGTAGATGTTAAAAGATCTGTCATTTTGACATAAATCTGCAGAAATGTTTGTACACCACCAGGTTTTTTTGGGAATTTAATAGCAGAATCCTTTAAAAATTTGTATGGAAAACAAGCGGCTAATCCACTTGCCTGATAGTCACAACTTGGATGTACTTTTATGATGCTCTCGTTGATCTGTTGATGGTTTGTGTACCTGCAAAGTTCCAGGCAGCTTCTCATTGACTGCATAGCAGACCTAATGCATGATTCTTCACTATGCTGGATGGCCAAGAGATGCAAACTGTTACCATAACTACTACAAAGAAGATTAATCATATATGACTGTTCAATGGAACTCAAAATATTATAAATGGAATGTTCATAATTGTCTGCCAAAGATCACTCCTACAATATTTCTGAATAATAGTAGTAAGCAGTTTTAATACTGAACTGCATTTAGGTATGTATTTATTAATTTTTTGCATATGGCAATTTTATTTACATGAATATTTCATACTTTAGAATTTTATGCTACAGAGATATTAAGTTTCAAGGGGCTCAAATTCAGATGATTGAACCAAATAAAACCAGTCAAATCAAAACTAAAACTTTTTATCAGTATTTGAGAAAAATTTGTGAAAGACATTCATTCATGGTCGCACTTATCTCCCTTTGCATTCTGCTGGCCACCCTGGAAATCTGAAAATTATGCACCACTTTTGGTATATGATCATTACCCAGGAAATCCAAACAGTATCTTGTTAGTAGACATGGGTGTCTCCACAGGATTTTTCCAGGGAGGGGAAGGGGAAAGAGAGAGAGAGAGCAGAATGACAGAAAGAGATGTCTTCAGGATAAATGATAGTGGTTGGGGGGGGGTTAAATTGACAAAATGATGCCAAAGGGGGAGGATGTGGCTAGTGATGAAACCAGGCTAATGTCCAAAAAATAAAAAAAAAAGATTCTAATTCAGTTTTCCTATCAAAGGTGTTTGGTTTTTTAATCAATAATTTTTTTTAAAATTTACAAACATTTCTTGTGATTCATTTAAATTTTCCCATCAGCAAAGCTCGCAGTGATGGGAAAAAACAGAAAATGTTATTCTTCACGAGACTGTCACCACCAACTTTCCAGCTTGCCCCATGGTGGTAGCATAAAGTAGTTGGTGCCAAAACATTCTTGATTTGTGATGAGAAAAGACATAAAATAGGAGGGGTTAGTAATTCTTGAGTTTCTCTGTTAGGCAGCCATGTTATTTCTTCACATTTTATACACAATTCTTCTTTCAAAGCCACTGATCCCTAACAATGAACTTTACTTTTAATAACATTTAAAATACAGTAGAACTTTGCTTTATTTTGGTTATTTATTCATGAAAGAAATTTCAAGAGATGATAAATGCAACTTTGTCAGTTTAATTTAATTATTAAATATATTTCAAGGGTGGACTATTTCAGATGTTATCTCACAAATCATGTAAGTAGTGCATGTGCACTCTGTGGGTCAGATTATCTGTTAAAACTATTGATAGATTAGCTTACACTGTGTAAGTTAACCATCTTAAGAATGGAGCTGGACTGGCTGAAATTATATGACAGGTAAGTTACACTTGATAATTGCATAGAAATTTGTAAATCATGATAGCTAATGATGGCAAAACAAAAGTGAATTTAGTTGACACCCAGTAAAGTTGTGCATGAACAAGAAACAATATTCTCTTTGTATTTATACTTAAATGTTTGTATGTTCATAATTGTCTGTACTTCCATAACATGACACTTTTAACAGAAAACACCAGTGTGCCATTAGGTGAACACTGCATGTTCAAGATTGAAATTAGAGGAAAAGAGACACCTTGTCTTGATTTTGAAAAGAAAACAATTTTGTGTTTTTTTTTTAAGTTTAAAATCCATGGGTAGATTTGACAATGTTAAGTATATTAGTTGTCTGGCAAGTAAAGTGGATAGCTGCTGTAAATATTATAAGTAGAGTTGGTATTTATTTACTCTGTGCATAAAGGTGAGGTAAGAATTCTTTTACACCAGGAAACATACCTGAGATGGGTGGGGTTCTTGATTCATTCCTGTTTAAATAAGCTCATGGCAGAATCAGTGTACATCTTGCACATCCTAATACATTAGAGTTTTTACTTTGTTTTTAATTTAACCAAGCTTGAATAATTTCTAGAAAGGCATGAAGATATTTATTTATTTATTTAACCCTGACAATGCTGTGGAAGCAGACTTACCCCAGTAGACTTGCCCCCTCTCCTGTAATAAGTGGGAATACCCTTGCATCTTTGAAAGCTCTGCAATTTCTTAGATCAAATTCCTAATTTCATTTTTTTTATTTTTGGTGGGTAATTGAAACTTTCCAACCCAAAATTTAATTAAGCACTGAAAGGGTTAATACATGCTCTCCTCAATACAAATATCAAAGAGACTGGCATCACTTGTTATAGTGTCTAATGGTAGTGACAGGGCCATGGCAACTATATCTTTTTTCTTTATTTTTTAAGAAACTGAATCACTTGAATTTCAGGTATAAGTTTTTTCACCTTTAATTATTTGAAAATATCCTTATATCAATTCATTACAATTTTTTTTCCATTGTTTACGGATTTCTATTTGATTAACCAAAGCAAAAATTAATGAAAAAAGACATTTAGGAAAAAAAAATATATATATATTGTTAGTTTAATTGCATAAAAAGATGGTGGAAGATGATGAGAAACCACTCAATTGGTAACTGTGAATGTTACAACTACAGCTATTCAGTCACACACAATTCTTTTACTACAGAAAAATTTTACTATACAAATGTTTGAGGAGAAGAAAAATGGAAACATATAATTTTTTCTTTTAACTTTGAAAATGTGGCATTTATATCTTTGGTAGCTTTTGAGATGGTTGTCAAATCCTTTCCATTCTTTCAAATACTCGACCTGTTTCTGAGCATAGATGGGATTTTCTAGAATTTTTTTATTTTTTGGCCTTTTTTCTTGTATTGATCCATTTATAATTAATATGGGTGCAAGTTAAAGGTATCAAAGAGTTCAACTAGTAGTTTTGAGTATGTTAGTAATCATGTTTTACTTACCTTCTTGAGTAGGCAGTATTCTTCCATAAAGGAAAAGACTGTTTCTTTTTATATATGTGAGATTTATCAAAGGGATTTGTTAAAGGAAAAGCTAAACTGAAAAGAGGGGTAAATTGTACAGGATGTTCCATAAGGGACTGGCCAGACCCTTTTTTTTAGAAAGCTATGCATCAGAAGGTACCAGAAGAAATTGTATAGTTTTAAGAATGTGCATTCAAGTGAATCAGCTGATGGTTTTGATGAGCCTTTTTTGTTTCCATGTCTGCTTTAGTATGGATGGATCTATTCCTGAAGAACTTTGGAAATGGGTTTGTGACCATCACTATGAACGGGATAAGAGCTATGGTTGCAGAACCTAACAGTAGTATATACACATAGTAGAATAATGAAAGTAGTTCCACACGCCCGCTCAAACATCTTATTCCATTTGCAACATTTTTCTTAAACTATAAGTACAGGAGAAGACCTGAGAAGTTGCGAATGTTAGTGCAATTTTTTTATAGAAGGTAATCTAAAAAAAAAATTCAATTAGCAAGATATAATTTTAATTTTAAAGACATTTTTTCAGGTAAAATATAAATTTTAAATTGTTACTGATCAGTTATCACTGTTATCTACAATTTTAAAGCAACACTACCCGACTTAGCAAACCCCCTCTCCACCAAATACAAACACAAATGATTAATTTACCTGGTTAAATGAAATAAAGTTGAGGTTACAGCATCTTGTTACAATCTAAAGCTGATAGAGCAAGGTTCACTGAGAAGGTGACCCGACCGACATAAGCAATGATAGCAAAATGAGTGTTTTATATCTAGATCTCAGTAAAATCTTTAGCAAGACTGCAAGAAAAATGGTGCGTTCCGACTTCAGTTGCCTGTTTTTTTTTTTATATTTCTTAGCAAAGAGTTGTTGCTCTTCGCAACGCTATGTCAGAATATTACTGTTGCGGCAAGATTACCCGAGGTTTAGTCTTTCATCTCTAATCTCTCTAGATTCAGGCATGCCATCATTGCCATTTCTGCTGCTGCCAGAGTCTCATTGTTGAATCTGATTTCATTTTGTTTCTTTTATGAAGCAAAATGTTTTCTTCTTTTTTTCCTTGAAGGAAGCATACAGAAATAAAGTGACATTTTAGTTAAACCAACTGGTCGTGCCAATCTCCTTTTTTTTTATGCTCAGGAGGGCAAAGGTCATATGCGCTGTCCTGAGTCATCAAGCCATGCAAGTTTTTGATGGTGAATCAGCAGATGCAACACTGTACCAAAAATCTGCAGTACTGTACAGAGATTACTGAATATTTCTCTCAATCTGAAGCATCACACACACACACAAAGAATATGCTTTAAAATTGACAAATGTATCATCTTCAGATGGTCTCTAAAATTTCTCTGGGCCCCTTAGGTACTCTTATGCCCTTGAGTAACTGCCCAGCTACCACCAATACCCCACCTTTTTCTGCATTAATGCTACTAATTACTGCATTTATTTGGTTTCAATACTAAAATCTCTAACCACAAATTATAAAATTAAACATCCTTATACAAGGGACATTCAAGTGAAACCCAGCTGAAATTTCATCACCATAATGGCTTTCAACAGAAATTACTGGTGCTATGGCAACTATCCTTGGCATCTTTCCTTAATTGGTATTTTGAAAGTTGCAGTGTCTTTTACCTTACTGTACTTTAGAATACGCACAGATACAACCACAACTCAAGAAAACACAAGTTGCATGCTTCAGCTGTCTTTATTAGCCTGTCATCCCACAATGTGTCAGTTAATATTGTAAACAAAAAGGACATGACACATAAAAGTGATAGAATTACCTTCCACCTTCTTTCTTTTAGAAATAAAAACAGTAGATCTGGGAGTTTCAACAGATGGTTTATATTAAAAAAATTAATTTCAACCACCCTACTAAGTGATAATATTGCACTTGCAGTCATTTAAAATTACAGTGAACCATCTGACCCTAACAGGATCTGGAGCTGGTCGGATACCTCGATGGACTGTTTCTTAAACAAGTGTTGCTGCATATTCAACATTTTCTTTCTTTAGTTTTACTCAATACTAAGAACTGCACACTTGCAGACAGTGGCTACAGTTCCACTGGTAACCACCTGATAAAGTATAAAATTTGGATAGCCAAAAATGAGCCAATCTCGGCTTTTCTAGACAAGTCGGTTATCTAGAGGTCAATAACAGATGGCATGCTGAACTTCAAAAAAAACATCAAACAGATTTGTGATAACTGTGCTGGCCCCAAATAGCATTATTTTGTAGTGATTTCTGCTGGAATTATGCATTCACATTCCATTTCTTGCCTTTTTAAAAAAGAAATAGTTAAACCACCATATTTATAAGTATTGACAGTCTGTTTGTACTATGCATTATGATCTGGACACCAAATTAAAGTGGATAAACTCATGTTACTCTGTTATCATTATTATCAAATAAAATCTATTCTAACATTATAAAATGTTAGTTTAGGCTTAGTTAAGTAGTTATATAAAAGACATGCGTTGTTGTGGAAATCATCTTTAAAATAATATTAGGGCATTAAAAACTATTAGTATATACAGGTGCATCTCAAAAAATTAGAATATTGTGGAAGAGTTAAATATTTTTGTCAGTTATTTCAGAAAGTGAAAATTGTATATATTCTAGACTCATTACATGTAAACTAAAATGTTTCAAGCATTTTTTAATTTTAACTTTGATAATTACGGCCTACAGCTAAAAAAATAGAAAAAACGTATCTCAAAATATGAGAATATTCCATTTCGAGTTTGAGTAAATCACTATTTATGCAGTATAAATACCGTGAATCTCTCAGTCTGGTTCAGTGCACACAACCACAATCATGGGGAAGACTACTGACTTGAGAGTTGTCCAGAAGACACTCATTGACACCCTCCACAAGGAGGGTAAGCCACAGAAGGTCATTGCTGAAAGGGCTGGCTGTTCGCAGAGTGCTGTATCAAAGCATATTCATGGAAAGTTGACTGGATGGGAAAAGTGTGGCAGGAAAAGGTGCACAAGCAAGAGGGATGACCGCAGCCTTGAGAGGATTGTCGAGCAAAGCCGATTCAAGAACATGGGGGAGCTTCACAACGAGTGAACCGAGGCTGGAATCAGTGCATCAAGAGCCACCACGCGCACACGTGCCCAGGAAATGGGCTACAAGTGTCGCATTCCTAGTGTCAAGCTACTCCTGAACCAGAGACAACGTCAGAAGTGTCTTGCCTGGGCTAAGGAGAAAAAGTACTGGACCATTGCTCAGTGGTCCAAACTCTTCTTTTCAGATGAAAGTAAATTTTGCATTTCATTTGGAAATCAACATCCTACAGTTTGGAGGAAGAGTGTAGAGGCACAGAATCAGAGTTGCGTGAAGTCCAGAGAGAAGTTTCCATAGTCAGTGATGATTTGGGGTGCCATGTCATCTGCTGGTGTTAGTCCACCGTGTTTTATCAAGTCCAAAGTCAACGCAGCTGTCTACCAGGAGATTTTAGAGCACTTCATGCTTCCGTCTGCTGACAAGCTTTATGGAGATGCTGATTTCCTTTTCCAGCAGAACTCGGCACCTGCCCACAGTTCCAAAACTACTAGTAACTGGTTTGCTGACCATGGTATTACTGTGCTTGATTGGCCAGCCAACTCGTCTGACTTGAGAATCTATGGGGTATTGACAAGAGGAAGATGAGAGACACCAGATCCAACAATACAGATGAGCTGAAGGCCGCCATCAAAGCAACCTGGGCTTCCATAACACCTCAGCAGTGTCACAGGCTGTTCCCTCCATGCCATGCCACATTGATGCAGTGATTCGTCCAAAAGGAGCCCTGACCAAGTATTGAGTGCATAAATGAACATACTTTTCAGAAGTTCGACATTTCTATATTATAAATCCTTTTTTTTTATTGATCTATGAAATATTCTAATATTTTGAGATAGTGGATTTTTGATTTTCATGAACTGTAAGCCGTAATCATCAAAATTAAAACAAAAAAGACTTGAAATATTTCACTTTATGTGCAATGAATCTAGAATATATGAAAGTTTCACTTTTTGAATTAAATTACGGAAAAATATTAACTCTTCCACTATATTCTAATTTTTTGAGATGCCCCTGTAGTCTATAAACTTGCCCGACAGGACTTTACTTCTCTGAGGTCTAAATTTGAGAGGAGTTTTTCTTCTGAGATGTATCTGGAACTGTCTCTGAGATCACAGATTCATCAGGAGTACTCTGGTTCAGTCTCGTTGATATGTTCTTCACGTACCTGTACAGCTTTAGCTTGTTCATTATATGTCCTTGTGTGTGCAGAATTCCTTTCATACTTTACACCATTTTGGAGTCTAACATTCACACTGTTTCCTTCTTGACAGGAGAATTAATAATTTAAATAGATTATTTCTAAAAAAATGTCTTTGGTTATAAAGTAAATTAAATCAGCTTTTGGGCAAGCAGAGGAACTTCCCCAAATTAAAAATGGTTGAAAATACATAAAACAATGTCTCCAAGATAAGGTTTTTCGTGTGCTATGTATAGTGAATATGCTTAGTTTTACCTTTGAAAAAGATGTTTAATCTTATAATTTAAAGTTTTTTAGCACCTGCTTTTGTTTAATTAAGATGTGAAATAGGTATTGTGTTAAAACACTTGAAAAGAAGTGATTTTTCTTATGAATTATGATTTTCTCTTCAGCAGCTAATGGTGACATCCCTCTGAGAAGTTATAATTTTTATTTGTTTTAGGAAGAAACTGATCAATCAGTAGACATGAATAAGCAGAAAGAACAGGAGGCCTTTTTGCCAGAACCACATGGACTGGAAAACAGGAATCCAGAAGATAAATGTGGCATTGGATTATTTCAACCAAAGTTTCTTCAGTTTTGTGCAAACATAAAAGCATTTGTAGGTTTCTATAGCCCAGCATCATTAATCACAGGTTCACTCATAACATACCTGGCATCTCAGATCACAACTCTGGAAAAGCAATTTAAATTTACTAGTACAGAAACTGGGTTTTTGTTTTCTTGCAATGACATTGGCTACCTGGTAACAATTTTGTTTGTCTCCTATTTTGCCCGTAACAGTCACATCCCTCGAGTCTTGTTTTTGAGTACTTTCGGTTTTAGTCTGGGTGGAGTGTTGTGTGCACTACCACATTTTATTACTCCAAAACCAAGTCTGACCAATGTTCTTCTGGACAATTCCACAAGTGGTAGGAACAAAAACAATGTCATTCTGTGCATGGCAGGGAATGAAACAGCCTCAGACTGCACCGACAATGGAAACACAGATGTTGGATCATCAAATAGAGTGGTATTTGTCATAATAATGATTGGAATGATGTTACAGGGGCTTTCAAAAGCACCACGGCATCCCCTAACTGCTGTGTACATAGACAACAATGACAAAAAGATTAATACTGGTGCTTACATGGGTAAGTGTTTTTTTTTGCTTTTATCTCATATTGTAAGCTGATACCGGCAGCCATTTTTAACTATCTAACCATTAAAACCGCTTTTCAAGAGAATGGCGAAACTCCAAATCAAACTGGACATCTCTGCCAAAAGTCTGATGGTAATAAACCACAGAAGTCTTTCTTCATCAGCTGGTTGTCTTATTTTCCCATTTGAGGCATCCCAAAAATATGCAGACACTTTTCTCTATAGCCTGATAAACAGAAGCATATTGTTAAATTGTAATTTTGCTTTTATATACCAGACAACTCAAACACGATACACTACAGCAGGTGTTCAAAATGTCCCCACAGTGTCTGATTGTGTTTTCAATGAGTAGCTGTAGTTCTCAGCTGGAGTTGGTTTTTGGAGTGTACACCTTATTTTTCAACACCACCACCGTGAAAGATCTGGAAAGCTTGGTGGATATTCAACTGATCCGCATCATCCCATCCACTTTTGAGTAAAGTATTTGTCTAAAAAATGCCCATACGTTTTTTTCCGCGGGCCGAAAACACGTGAAAGTATGACGCTGTGTTATCAACTTGGGTTCAGATATTTCCTATCATTTTTTTAAAATTCAACTTTGTATTCACTTGCTGCCTTTTATTCATTTATTTATCTGTTCGTGTCGATAAGCTTCTCCAAGGTGTACTTTCACATGGGGTTGTCGTCATAAATTTAAGCAGTCACTTTCAAGTTTAGGGATGCCTCCTCGTCACTCAAGTATGACATTCATTACAGTATCGTTCACGGTATGTTGCCTCTCTAGTAACGTTGTATCACCTGTCCGATCTCGGAACTTTAACGTCGCTGTTTGCTTAAACCATATATCTCAGAAGTTTCCTGACAACCAACAACAAATACCCCTAACCCATTCTGGCTCACACGAGCAGCTTTAAACCGACTTGTGAGAAATTATTTTGTTATTCGTTTCTTTAAAGGCTTTGGTCACCTAAATAACTGTGGGTTTGAGTCTATACTAGATGTGACCTGTTATACTTTTGATGCCCTGCCCCCCCCCTCTCTCTCTCTCTCTCTTCATAAAATTGTCAACAACATTCCTGGGAAAATTTTTCCTTTTGTTGTTCTCAGGGTAGCCTGGATAGCTAAGTAAGGTCCCTGGTCAACTAGGTCACTAATGCTTTCACTAATCTCAGTAAGCAGTTTTCATTTTGGAATTAAAACAACAAAAATAAGAGTTGGAGGGCGGGAGATTTGGATGATATGGGGAAACCAGCTGTAGTAGATCTGTGCCTGGTCCTGTAATCAGCAGGTACAAAGAGATCAAACAAACCACAACAATGGAAGAGATTTATAAAATCCTAAGGTATGGGCTGTTCCCCTCTGATTGGTGTAGAGACCAGAAAAATGTTGTTATCCTTAATTTAGAAATGAAAACTTAGTGTCAATAAAATGTTGGGTCATTGGGATAAAAGCCTTGGTGGTCCAGTGGCAGTACTAGATTAGCAACTAGCAGGTTGACCTATGCCAAGAAGATCAAGATTTCTAAACAGCATCAGAACCATCACTGTCAGTGAAGTTGAGGCTAATGAAAGGTTTTCTCACAAAGCTCATAAGTCTTTGTCAGGACCACTCTGAGGATACTTGCAATAACCAGTTTGCTGAAAGGGTACATGTCAAGTACCTCAGCTATGCCACCAGCATTTCTGTAAATATATTAAATATTAAGATATGTGTAACTATAAGGTTCTTGTTAGAACTTCAGAATAAACTTTCAACAGTTTTCAGGACATTTTGGAGATTTTTTTCCCCAGAGATCTGTCTAAATCAGAATAATGGGGAGAAGTTTTGAATTGTTGAGAATTTCCAAAGATATCAGCGTTTAACGTGAAAAGGAAAGATAATATTTGATGCTCAAGTCTCCTGGGAAAAGCTAGACTGTGAACCTCAATTAATTACAGTTTTGTGGAACTGTTCTCATCAAAATTTCTTTACATAGAAAAAAAAAGGAATTCCAAGACTGTCCAGGCATTCATAAGCTCTTCAGCAAACATCATTAATCTTGTTCCAGTTGAAGTATGCACCAGACATTTCTAGCTTTAAATAAATAACTGAACCTCCATGTATCCAACAGAAACGGCTTGACTCTGCTTGGATTTTCAAAAATACATTTTCACTCCTTCCTTAATAAAATACAAGCAAGCATAAATGAGATTTCAACGATGTAAATTCTCATTCTTTAGCTTGCATTCTTCCAAGCTCATTTTCCATCCACCATTCCATGGTCACCTGAAACAGTTTAAAGGGAAAATGCACATGTCTGCAGAATTTTTGATGAGTTCATGATTTATTTAACCCTTACCCGAATTTTGCTTAAATTTTACTGATTCTAATTATTTGAAATTAAGCAATTCTGTCTCTTCTGTCTTATCTTCGCTTATTTATCAGTCCTGCTTTGCAGGTAGTGTTTATTGGAAATGTTCATCCTGTTTCCCTGATAAATTAAAAGCTTCTGAATTATTTCTCAACATGAAGAAAGAAAGAAAGAAATTTTTTTTTCTTTGAAGAGTCAAATTTGTTAAGCTCCATTCATTTGTCGGACTCAATTCTAAATTACTAAATTAACGAGCTGTCCACACTCCATCTTTGTTCAGAGTTATACTTAAGTTATGATATGTGTATTCACTGACTGGGCACTTTTATCAAGACCTATGCTTAATAATGAGTTGAACTACCTTTTGCCCAGGTAACAGCCATGCCAAGACATGGCATGAAAATCCACAAGGCGCTGGAAGGTATCCTGATAAATATATTCCTATCCAGCTATTAATATTGTACAGAATGTATGAAGTGGGGTAGGCAGAGGGTCATGATGGAAAATGCATTTTTCAAGTTCATCCCACAGATGTTAAATTGAATTGAGATCTCCGGGGACTGTACTGGCTATGGAAGATAACTGAAATCTCCATCATGTTCTTTAAAACATGAATGCACAATGTGGGCATGATGGATGAGAACATTACTGTCTTAGAAATAGCCTCCCCATCAGGGTGCACGTGTAGTATTGCTTTCTAGATCCACTCGATGAAAAATGATGCTGAGATAAGCATTGGCATTTATTCTGACTTCTATAAGGATTAAGGGGGCCAGGGTATGCTAGCAAAACATACCCCAAACCATGACTCCATCACAGAGGCCAGAAGAGTTATGACCATGCAAGAAAAGTTGAGTGATTTGTGTTGCTTTCTCTAAACCTGTCTTCTCCCATCTGTGCAAAAAAAAAGGAGGTAAAGGTTCATCAAATCCTATCATTTTGCACCAATTCTCCTTAGTCCAACGTTTGTGCTACTTATACCAAAGAAGGCATCTTCTGGCATAGTCCATTCATTGCATGGTAGGTATGGCTGGAGACAGGTCTGTTGTTTGATGATGGTTGGACTGTACTATTCTGTCTCACCACCTTTTGTTTCTCTCACTACGTATTTGTGGCCGCAATTCGCCATCGTAGCAAACATTTTCTCCATCTTCTGCTATTGCTATTAAGAATGATCCACGTTGTGAAGCAGCTTGCCAACAAAACTGTCTTGGCCACGGTGACACCTGTTGCCTCTTTTGGCACCTTTCCCACAAATGTCAGACTGACTGAAGATGTGGTTGTCCAAGTCAGCACTACAAACACCCATTACACCATCACTCTCGATAAAGTGCCCAGCCTGTTAGTTTTAACTAGTTTAATAATGTGTTTAGTACATACAGCCTTGTAAGCCAGCCATTTCTTTTGTGGTAATCAAGTTTACCTGTCAGCAAGCAGTCTCTTCACAAATGAGAACATGACGAGCCACACCTGACTCATCCAAATGGCACTTTTGTTAGATTTGATTTAAAACATAATTGTTAACTATGAATACATAAGAAAAATGTAAGACTGGATAGCAACTGTTAGTTAAACTGGTCATCGCTTGTCTTAAGATTGCTAAATGAGGAGGTGACTGATTATATGAGAAGAATGATTAAAATATGAACTAAAAGCCTACTATACTACAGAAAATATAGACAGATATTATTGAAAGGTGCAGTGCATTAAAAGTAAATAATAATAATAATATAATAATAATAATATAATAATAATAATAATAATAATAATAATAATAATAATAATAAAGAATATTATAGAGTTTAAGCTGAAAAGTTTGTAGCAATTATTTCATGCATTAAAAAAAAAGAGAGAAAAAACTGTCACATGGAGTTCAGATGCTCTGGTGTGGGGGTAGAAGTTCCTCATTAAGTTTATGGAAGGTCTCATGGCAAACCTACCCATCAAACAGAAATGAAATGATGAGAGCCATATTGCCATCTCAGTCGCAGTAAATGCGCTAGCAACATGATCTCGTGTAATGCTTTTTTAGAAAGTATAAGGGGACAGTTTGTAGTAAACACCAACTTTTGTTTGAATCTATAAATTATGTTGGTTCAAAAGTTCCAAAGTGAGAACACAGAATGTCTGTTTATTCTGAATCTTTGCAATAATAAAAATAAAGTAGTAGTAGTAGTAAGTTTTTTATAGCACCAGTAATTCCAAAATTTCATCAGTTAGTCTCAGCTGTCCACTTCTCTTCTTTAGAATTTTGAGGGTGATCAGTCATGCTGAGAATCTCTTACAATTCCTTACGAGCTGATTATCATCAGGGTGTAGTGGCTCCCACATCTTATCAGATCTGTGCTGTACATAATCTACAAAGGGCCGATACATGTTTTTTATGGCCCCCCCTTTTTTTTTTGGTAGAGGGAGTGATTAATACCTTCCACTGTTTTCAGTAGTTTACAAAATCTTTGCCTAATAAAATTACTGATTCTCTAAAGAATATTTACTCTAAATATTTGCTGTATACATACTGTGAATACCTGACCTTATAAGCCTTGGACCTGTTTGTAACTGATATCACTAACCCAGTTTAGAATAATTTGTTTTTCAATTTATTTCTTTTATGTATTCAGATAAAGACATTATAACCTGGATGGGCTTGAAGACATTCAAAATCTGCTATCATGTAAACCTATCCTATGATAAAGGTGTCAGGTATTGTCAAACTCATCTCAGGACCCATGAGAACAAAGCTTGTATTTGTTCAGATCAGTTGAGGATGGCTTGGCTATTTTCATATCTTTCACATTCTGTGCTTTGTTAGGCTAAAAGTTTACCATTAAACAAAGTTACTAAGAGTTTTAGTCACACATGAACCCTGAGATTTTATATTTGCATTGAATTTCTTTAAATGTAGCTGTTAATTATAATCTGATCTAGAACTGTCAGTATCAAGTTCTTTGCTCCTGTTTTAATATACCATTACAACTAATGTGATTCACTTTATCTTCTAAACATATATTCATATAAACAACTATATATATATCTTCACTTCACTTGTCCCATAGCTCATAGATCATTGGGGCACCTTGAGAGGTGTCTAGGGAATTTTTACAACATGGCAGAGCATTTTTCTAATTGCACATTAAAAAATGAAAATGAAATAAATGCTTAATTGTAATAAATTTCTGTTATACAGGATGCAACAACAACAACACCAACAACAAAAAGTATAATTTTATTGTATGTTTAGCGAAGGGAAGCCAGAGACCCAGATTACAGTAGACCTGCTGGAAACAGGCTTTCTCTGCCAGTCTCTTATCTAGAACTCTTAACATTATGAAGAAAGAATGAAAGAAAACACAGATGGCAGTAGAATCAGGGGCAAATGTTAATTCCATGTGGATAGGTCTTCGATGTTAATTTTTAAATGCAATTTTCTTTCTTCTGTTGGAGTTTCAGCCAAAGAAATAGATAAAAACAATTTGCAAACTATAATAGTTAAAGCACACATTCATTTCTAATTTAAGAAAAAGAAATAAAATTTTGTCTTAAGTAGATTTTTGCATGGATATTTTGATACCTGGCTTTGAAACGCAGGCATTTTTTCCCTTACAGTGAAATAACTGTTTGAGTACTAATGTTACTATTTCCTCATAGATGTGACTAGATGTTAATTTCAACAAATGGACAATCTTCTTGTTTGCTTTTAAATTTTGTACACTTAGCACACAATTAAAATGTGAGATATCATGTTATCATTTTTGGTTTAACAAAACATTGTAATAGAGGAGACAGGTTTGAACAGTGAGTAACATGTAGTGTGCCTGCTCATCATGATGGCAACTGACTTTGGTTCTCTAATGTTTCCAGGTCTGGCCAGTGGCATAGATTTTCTCCCTTTATGCCAGAGCCATTAACATAAGCTAAATATGAGCTTTATTAATAGAGGATAATCGGTTAGTAGATATTAGATGTTAAACAGAGTTTTCATTAATAGGGGATAACCAGGTATTAATCAGAACTGTTACATTGGCTAAGCAGGTAATGGTATTTACTAGGTGCTAACCAGAAACTAGCTAGTAGGTGCTAGATAAAGTCTCTGTTTATAAAAGTGCCTATTCAGTTTTCACTAATAACACTGGTCAACAAAATTAAATGTATTATACTCATTATGAATGCAAACCAACTTTTTTAGACTATTTTTTCATGCTGATTTCAAAATTTCACTCCATTTGTATGCAGCACGTATCAGTTTTTCAGTAGATACATGCAAGTATTTACATATTTGTATATATGAAATCATTAACGTAATAAATAAGGACATATTATTTTTAGAAAGTAAATGAGTTTATTGAGTTAAAAATCATCACTATCATTCTACAAAGAGTGAATACACAAAAAATGGGTCAGACAAAACAGACAAAGTTAGAACAACATTGTGATTTGGATTTCCTGCGGTGTTCCTGATCTGGTTGATCACGGTAAAGTGTCCAGCAGTAGTCAGCCAGCATACTGTCATTCCAGAAGCTTTGGTACCATTTCTCCATAGCACTGATGTCCTGGTGAAATCTTTCACCATGTTCATCAGACACTGCTCCAAGGTTATCTGCGAAGAAATCCAGATGGGAGTCCAAGAAGTGAACTTTCAGTGACATGCGACAACCCATTGCTGAGTAACATTTCAGAAGATTCTTGATGCCATCCTTGTAGTCCATTGCCTTCTTGTTGCCAAATAAATTCTCACAGATCCAATTGAAAGCATTCCAGGCAGGTAGTTCCAGTTCATCCAGTGTTGTCCTGAAGTTGACATCTTTAAGTATTTCTCTAATTTGGGGTCCGACAAAGATACCCTCTTTCAACTTTGCCTGTGTGATTTTGGGAAACTTTTCTACAATATACTCAAACCCTCTGGCATTTCTCTTCCCTAGTGTCTTTACAAACTGTTTCATCAGTCCAAGCTTTATGTGCAAAGGAGGCAATAGGACATTACATGGATCTACAAGAGGTGTATTCTTGATGCTAGATAGTCCTGGCTGGTATGATGTTCTTGTCTGGCAGTTTGATTCCGAATAATGTCTGTCAGTTACCCGACTATCCCATAGACACAAGAAACAACAGTATTTTGTGAAACCTGACTGCATTCCCATTAACATTCCAATGAATTTTAAATCTCCACACATTTTTCATGAGTATCTTTCATAGGCAATGGCATGAAGTAAAAGTTCCATATTCTCATATGATTCATGAAGATGAACGGAGTGTGCAATAGGAATGGAGGGCTTCAAATTACCATTATGGAGAAGTAAAGCCTTTAAACTTCGTTTTGAAGAGTCAATAAACAAACGCGACTCTGCAGGATCATGATTTTGTGATAAACATTCGAAAAGTCCATCAATGTTACTGCAAAAGCAAAGTGGGCCTTCAACAGAAAAACACGTTTGTAGAACCACATTTCACTGCCAAAAATAAGTTATACGAACACCGTGCTCTAGCAGATACTTCTTCTTCAGTCTTGATGCCAACAGTTCTGCTTTATCTTTTGAGAGATAGTTTTAAGGTTAACTTGCTGAATAATTTCAAAATTATTCTGTAATATGACAGTAGATGACAACTGAACAAAACTTGGCCAACTACTATTACTATCTGCTGTCAGGATTTCTATATCCATTTCCTCTTCAACCCGAACCCCAAAATATCTAATAATTTCAAAATCTCATAATATTTGATAAAAACTTATTATTAAGACTAAGTAGTCTATCAGCATGCAAAGTAATAGTTTAAGAAAGATACGATTGAGACCTTTAGTTACTATAAGCAGCTATAGCTGCTCAAATTGGCCGCTGGCATGTTGGTTTACAATGTGGCCTACATGTTTAAGTTGCGCAGACCAATCAAGTTAGTGGAGTCAGGTGTCGAAACATTACCCTAACTCTCTCCCCAGATGTGCCAGTAATTTTTTCTAAAGTACAAAAAAAATAAATGGGGGGAGGCAGAGGATCAAACTAAATAAAAATTTATTTTGTGCATAATAAAAATCAACACCAATAATTCATATTTCACGAAAGAAATCAACAGGTACCGTATCTCTTATCTCATCTTTCAGAATCTCTAATGTGTACTGAATTCCTTAGGTGCTGTATCTTTAAATTTCATATACCATGAACCTGTTCCATAGTTTTGTACTACCACCAGACTGAAGTCCACGTGTGGAGGCCGGGACCTGACCTTTAGTAGATTTTTCCTCCTGCAATAAACATACAAGAGAAAGTCAGTTCTGAAAAGCAGCATCTACTCTGTTGTGAAATAGCAGCCATCATGGAGCAGCTTAAAACGGCGATGTTTAAATGTTAATGTTGCCCTTATATACTTTAATATAATATTAATGTGTAATCGTGTTTGAAAAATTTCCCTATTAAAAAAAAATTAAATAAGGAATTAACTCTAATTCCTGGATATCTTGAATCTTTCTCAAATTTACAATTTCTGCATATTTATTAAGTATTATTTTAAAAGCTTAGAAATTTTTTAACACTTGCTTTAAATGGAGATAATCCATATTAAACTACAATTGATTTTTACTATAAACTTACATATTTCAAATATGTATTTATCTCCCCTTAGTGTAACTTCTCTGTTGGCAGACAGCTAACAAATGGGAACAAAATTTGACTTGAACTTTTTTCAGACTTACATGAGATAAGCGACAACCCAATGCCAGTAAATATAAAGCTAAGATATGCACTGTACAATTTCTTTCATGATTGTCATTAGTAAAATCATTGCTAGAAGTAGAACTGAAAGTAATGAATGATCCCTTATCTAATGGCTATAATTGTAAGTTTTTTCTTAGCAAACATTATCAAACCCATGTTTACTTTTAAAATTCGATTATCAATCAAAGCGATCAGCTGAAAGTCGTGTTAAGAACATCTGCACTCCTACCATAGTACTTTCATTAACATAAATATTGCTTAACTAGTTAATTGAAACTTGTTTGAGTAGTAGAATTACTACTGATAACTACACTCATTAGTAGTGAGTTAATATTAACTCCTATTTGTTGGTAACCAAATTTAAAACTATATTACTCTCATTTTTTAAAAACCTGCTGTGGCCATCATTCCCCAGATATTAGTACTTTCTGAGATGGTTCTTTAGCATCAAGACTTAGTAAAAGCCCTTTGTTTCACCAAGATCTCTGTTGCTTCCTCAAGTTCTCACTCCTTTGTGAGAAATTATCTGCTAGGTTGTGTTTACTTTTTTTCCCCTTCAACTAATTTTGAACCTAGTTTGTGGTGTGGCGATAACTAATGGCTTCTGTATTGACAAGAAGCCAACCAGATTCTCATCTGGCAGTTTGGCCAGTGATAGCTGCTGAAATCCTTATAAAGAAAAAGAAATATATTAACAATCAAGGACACCATCTGGCAGGAAGTAGCTGCTAGCTATTACCAGGGAGATTGTTTTTGTCAGAACAGTGACCATTGGGTTCATGCCGGGGCTATTCTCAGGGATTATAAAAGGCACAGCAAAAAAAAGACGAATAATGAATCTTAACAAAGTTAACTGTAATTTGGAAAGACTCTCATGAATATGGAAACATGCATTAGCTACATCTCGGCTAAGGGAAGTGATAGGAGGCAGAAATGGAGATTGTTCTCATTGGCAAATTGGCTTTGAAATGACGAGATTATTGAGTCCAAATAAAGCACATAAATTGAGCAGTGAAAATATTATTCAACATCAGAGCTTTCGACGTCTGACCAAAACCTCTGACATTCACATTGGCGCAGTCAACCTCTGCTACTTTCTGTATTTTAATGAAGATGTCCTCACTGAAACACACCTCCATTTCCCCTCTGCATTCTTGAAATGCCACTAAAGGCTCTCGAACATGTCTGCTCACATCTAACACATTCAGCTTTGAGTGCCTGTGCGGCAGGTTCAGGCATTACTGAATACTCGACAATGATAACCAATGAAAACAAGGAGGTTAGTGTTCCTGCTGCGCCTTGTGACTGATGGGCATTCTGACATGTGGTACCCGATGCTTTATCTGCCAGTATTTTCAACTGATGAAAACCTTTCTCAGAACTCTCTGAAAAAATTCTAATGCATCTGTATTTGGTGGTCCATTGTGCTTCACAGAATACTAGTACATTAGGAATCATCATCCTTCTCTTCAGGCTTTTGCATGAAAACATTTTATGCCATTGGATTTTCCCACAATATTTCAAATATCAGCAACAGAATTCAAATCTTTGACCATGAGGCTCTGTGTGTGTGTGTGTGTGTGTGTGTGTCCTCCTCACTAGCCATGGCGGAGGAGCGATCATACACCTGCCCTAGTAATCTGTCCAGGGATGGGTGATTTCTGTATACTTTAAAATCATTTTGTTTGCAATAGTAGTTGGATTCATCTCATTCAAGGAAATAAAAGTCTACAAATGCTCTTGTATGATAACATCTGTGCCATTCAAACCGACAAGCCACATATCAATTGGCAATTGCTCACACAAGTTGATGATTTCATTGGGTGTCAACTGATATGTAGCAGGCGATGGCTGGTGAGTTTTCCATCTCGCAAAGCACCATCCCCTGCTCCACTGTGAAAGTCCCACATACCCAGTGATATGGGGGCCAGGACAGCTACCTGGCCTGATCATTACCACAAAAGGTTACCGAACAAAATGGCAGAAACTGTTGGAAATATCTTTGCATGGTTCTGCTCAATCTTACACCTGACTCTTGTCACTCGGTTAACAAACAACATTCAAATGCAGGTTGTTGTATATTGCTAAAAAGTTGGTTGCATCTTCTTGTGCTTTTTTATGCCATTTTTCCTAAAATGTTTTTAGCACTGTCATGGAAGTCCTTGTTCCTTGTGGGTAGAGTTGAGGTGAAAGCTTGTAATTCACTGTGTACAGGTTTTCCACAACCTGTACAGCACACACACATACGGCTTGCAGATGACTGGAATAAGCAGGCCATTGGGGAACATTGCATTAGTCAAGTATGACAAAAACATCATGGTTCGTTTGATTTATTTTTGAAACAGTAATCAACTGAAGGATTGCAGGCTCTGGATGAATAGGTTGTACTTCAACTCATGTGTGAATCTGCCTTGTGGATTGACATACAAACCAATGTCTAAATCAGATATCAAACCAGGTTTGGTCACTGTTGAGCTGGTTGATGGCTCTTAAGTGTTTTGTCTTTTTGGCCAGGAAGATATTGATTTCCTTGTTTTAACATACTCTAGATTTGCAGCTAACAAACTGATTACATACTAACATGTATCTCCACTATACTTAGAGATTATGGAATTCACAGAAAGTTCCTTAATATACCTATTACATAACAACACAAATTTATCTCTAAAAAAGTTTTGTTTTTTTTGTTTTGCTTTATTTCAGTTTAATTCCAAACAAAAAAAAAAAATGAAATGAACAATCAATAATCATCTAACAAGAGGTTTTAATGTGTCTGTTAACTCATCATAGGTAACAGATGTATCGCAGGCAGTAAAGAATTTACCTATCCCTATTCGGATTTCTATCTCGGTTGTAAAAAAAATGACAACACACCAGACTTGTACGCTACATCTCAGCCTGGAGATGCCGCTATTTGGCTCTGATATAGCTTTGAACGTGCTTGGATCAGCACATTTCCATTTTCAATCGACTCCCTGACGGAAAGTTCTATCTTTTGAGATTTTGTTTACTCTAGATCTAAGCGCCATTCGACAAGAGAATTAACTCCCAACTCATATATTGTTTTCTTACATTTTAATGGGACAAGATATTGTTGTGATATAATTAGATGATTCAAGTATTCTTCGCTAACAGGATAGTAGAATGACAAACACTGATAAGTGCACAACCTTCAAACACTCAGTGCCCTCCGTGGAATAATTTCTGCAGTTTCCCCATGTCTGTAATATCTTTTTCTCTCTTTTTTTTCACACTATCAGGAATCCTAACAGGAACATCAATTTTTGGTCCAGCCTTAGCCTTCTCTCTAGGAGGACTATTCAGTAGTATTTATGTTACACTGGAACGTAAGTATACCTAAACAATCCTGCTCAATTTTAACTGATGTAAATATGGAACCAAATAAAAGTTTAATGCTACAAAATATTATAGACATTATACTCTGACATAAATACAAAGTACTTTTAAATTGATAAATTCATTTTTCTTGATTGTTGAATAACATCTCTGTATATAAAACATCAAATGCTTATCTTTATCCAATATTCACTGTATTTCTATGGAGCCTGAACAAAGTCAAGTTTATATACTTGTATACAGAAGCAGAAAACATCTAATGATAATTATTATTTTTTTTTAAAAAAAACTGAATCATAATTCAGGAAACAGTTTTAAATCCTTTAATTTAGCTTCAATACTTAAGCATTATTATGGCAACGAAAAAATCCATTTATATAGAAAATTACATTAAATTTTTTTAAGTATAAGTTGCTTTGTTTGCTTCAGCAACCAATATTTCTCCACATGATCCACGATGGATTGGAGCTTGGTGGCTGGGATATCTCACTTTTGGAGCAGCTGGACTCATTTTTTCAATTCCTCTGGTTTTCTTTCCCAAACACATCCAGCGGAAAAATGTACAAGAAATAAAAGAATCGCAGAGCTTGAGAAAAATGCTTCCAGGTAATAACTGAACTGCTGGATCGCAGCTACTAGATTATACATTTGGCAGCCAATAAACAGATGAATAGATTAAGGGTACCTCAGCATATTATTTACTTTGCTATAAAGGGTAACAAAAATATTTTAAAACTAAGATTTTGTTTTTAAAATAAGAATATAAAAGAGGTATGAATACAGCATCTTCTTTGATCAGCTTTTAAAAAGGTTTTGTTGTAATGTTATAACTCCAGAAGGGTGCAGCTTCCTTCCCACCCCACCCCAGTGGCATTCATGTGGCTAATCCAGCAATGGTCATTGCCTGATTAAAAATCCAAGCCAAATTTTATAGCTATTCTTAATTCTTTCTCAGAAACATTGCAGGGTCAATCATGCAAGAGTATAGAGCTGCAAATTTTGTCAAAATTGACTGATAACCCCTTAAGGGTGCAAAAACAAAAAAAAAAAAAAAAAAACACAAGAAGAAAATAATTTATTAGGAAATGTTTGTTTTTTTTTTTTCAAAAAAAATCTTTCAAGGTGCAATGCTGAGATTTCTGTTCTTAAGGAGCATCTGTCCACAGGGTTCAAGTTAGTGTAGCCTGCCCAAAGCCATTGCAGTTTCTAAAAACACTTCTGCTGCTTTGATGCTATGCATAAAAAAACTTAACATTAATTCTGTCATTTTCCATTGCAGTTCTAACCCAAAGACCACTCTTGTCTTTGGACATGCAGGCGTATTAGGGATTTATTATACCAATAAAAAAAAAATGTATTATTAGTTAGTGGCAGTACGGTGGTTTGGTGTAAAACTGTTGCAGTACACAGAGCCTGCTTTTCAATACCGAGAGGGACAGAATTGTCTGACTGACGATAACCTGGTCGACCATATTTTGCTACAACGTCACAAACAAGACGGGAAGAGTCTGACACACCTACTTACTAATAATGATTAGCGGTTTGACTCGGTAAATATCACCTTACAATCAACAGTAAAAATAAATAAATAAAGAAGAAGCCTTCACAAGCTATAGTCTGTAGTGTTGCATGGCATGTTCACCCGTGTTTCGTGTTCTGGTCACAGAGAACTGGTATACAGACCTAAACCTTTTGTTTAAAAAAAAAACAGTCCTGGTTGGTGGATGCTGAATTGTTGACAAAAGACGCATGTAGCAATGACATCAGAGTGTGGAGTATACATGCATCCCACATGCCTAGAGATTGTTGGTCTTAAATTACAAACACCCTTTATGACCCCTGAAAATCTGTACTTTGCCACCTAAGGCATCATCACTGAGAGGGACAAAAGATCTTGCAATATTGATGCAGCTGTAGTTTAAGGAAAGAACAAAGTGATTGGAGACTGTGATGCAATGTTTGGTTGAAACATATGACTGACTTGCACAGAACTGTAGCACCACCTTTCCTAAGTGGGCTTTATATATAATTTTCCTTTTACCGTTTTTCCACCATTGCATAATAGTATCGATGGTCATCTTGTGGTCCATTTTTTCAAGAGCACTTATCTGACAATTACCAGGCCATTATCCAAAAATCTTATCCCCAGGGAATATAGAGTAAAAAGATTTGGAATCCAGGAGAGAGAGATATTACCACACTCATTTTCTGTATCATCAGAAAACGTGTAAAGTAGTATCTCTTTTGCTATGTTGATATCTTCTTTAGGAGCCTAAAGAAAAGGAGGAAACTAGTACAGAAATCAATCTATGTTAAATTTGTCAATGACTAATGCTTTTATTCAGTGTATAGTTTCATCTAGAACTTGTTGCTTAAATATCTGGTTGTCAGAATACATTATATCACAGAGTCTATAAAAATCTCTTGTATTTAATTTCCATTCTAATTTTTGGCCAATATCTCCTGATAGTTTAACATAGGCTAGGATGTAGCTAGGATCCATATTTTTTGTCTAACTTCCATTTCCAAATTTTCTTAACATGCCCCCCCTTATTAATTAGTTAACTGTTGTCATGCTGTCTAGCTATGTATTAATGCTATTAGTAACATTATCATGTTACTATTAATGACCTTAACCTATAGAAGACGGCATTTGGCCCAAATAATTGTGCATAGTTTATCTTTCTTTGATAAGGATTCCTGGAGTTCAGTAATAAGATATTGCTATTAAGCATAACTAATCCTGGCTTCTTGCCAGTATCTCATTTAGAAAACTACATTTTTATAATCCACCAACTAAGATTCTCTATCTGAGCATTTCAGATTTGTATTTTCCCCAAAGTATCTCTTTCTCCTCTTTAACATCACTATTTGTCTGTCTAGAATACAAAATGGCCTGTATAAAATGCAACTAAAACAACTATCCACTGCGCCACTGCTTGAGTCGTCAAAACCTTATCTGAGTAGACTGATTATAAAACAAGGTTAGTTTCTTCCCCACATGTATGAGCGCCACAGTCATGAAGGAAAAAGGAAAATTTAAATATATATACATATATTACTGCCATCAATTACCAATATGGAAAATCATTAAAACATTTTGTCTACTTAGTAATATTGCTACATTCATGTTTAAATTCCCCTTTTTACATTGCAGACATGATGAAATCATTTGGACGACTTTTCCTCAATCCAATATATATTTCTATGAACATCAGTGGCTGCCTTAACTTTTTTAGTATTGCTGGAATTATTTCATTTTTACCCAAATACTTGGAAACACAGTTTCTCATTCCAACGTGGAAAGTAAATATAATTTTTGGTAAGTAAAAACTTCTCTTCACGAGTAACTTAACTAATTCTTCGCTATTATTTTTTTATTCAGTCTTTTTTTAAAATAATACAACAGTTTTTCTTCTACTCACCCCATTTAATTGTGAAACTTTACCTTTATACCTTTTTTTTGTTGTTGTTTGTTTTTAATACTTCATACCTGTGAGAAAAGGAGAATGTCTTACATATGAAATACTTCATTTTCAGACCTCCCCCCAACAGCAGATTTAAATACGGCAATGCAAACATAAGTTGAGAGCATCTTGTAATAAATGATGGAACAACAAAGTATATTCAAACATTCCATCTCTGTTAAATTACTTGTCCTTAATCGGTGTTACATTTGGGTTTTGGTTTACAAGAAACACAGGTGAAGAGTAGGGGATGATGGGAGAGATACTGGTTCTTTCTGAACCATGGCAATGCTTACATTAAACGGGAACTCTTAGTGCTAATGTTTCTCCCAATCTTGGAATTTTGGCATTAGGAAAATTTTTAAAAAAGCAAAAAAAAAAAATTTACTTATGACATTAATAAAGAAATGCAATCACATGAATCAGTTGTAGTTGGACTAGAAAAAAAGAATGAATAAATAATTAGGGGTTCATGAAATGTTAATAGACTGAATCCTGGTCCCAATAAGAAAACATATAATGGGTTTCAGGTAGGATTACAAATTTCAAAAATATGTATAACTTTTAACTTAATAATAAGTATTTACTGAATACTTTTCAAACAAATTTTCTGTAGAGAAAAATAAATAGCGTTTTCCTTTTGTTATATTCTGCGCTAGGTTTTTTTTCTTATTTTGTGTGTCTTTGTGTCGATGGAATTACGATGTACTCGGCTTTAATAAGAACAACAATTTTGCTCTGGCTGCTGAAGTTAGTATAACTTTGAGCCAGTATTCAGATGTAAAACACCAGACACCATGTGATGATTTTAAGAATAAAGATTTGTTTTTAAACAGCTTCAAATACAGGAATTTTACCTACTCTTGTGAATTATATAAATGCCACTAGATAAGACGAAAGTAAAACTAAGGGACAATTTCCAAAAGCTTACATAACTTTGCACACAATGGTAAAAATTAAAATTTAACTTTTTGATATCATTAGTTGGATTTTCCACCATGGCAGTTTTAATTATTTATAGAAAACTTAATAAACATTAGCAATGTGATGTGGTTTTGATTAGGCCTAAGTAAGTAATACATTTTTCCCTCTTTATTTTACCATTTTCCATATTAGGTGCTTCCCTGGCTTTGTCAGCATCTTTTGGATCAATTATTGGTGGTTTCCTAACATCCAAGCTAAAATTAGGTCCTTTTACCTGTTTGAAATATTTGTTACTCTTCAATATGATATGCATTGGTCTGAATGTGCTACAGTTTGCTTTTGGATGTTCTCAGCCAGACATCATAAAGAACCAAGTTTCCAGGTAATAACTGTTGTTTTAGCAGATAAACTTCTGAAAATGCTGCATCAGCCATTGAGCAAGGCAGTAGCAAGCAGGCGTTGCATTTGACGTGACAGTTAATCACAAACTCACCTGCAGCAAGCAAAACATTCTGCATTCTTTTTTCCTGAAACAAGGTTTATAAAAGTTCCCTTCATTTTAATTTTTTAGTTGTTTATTTAACAGAAAAGAATCTAATTCCACATGTGACACGTTGCTCGTATGACATTTAAGGGATTTTAGCTTTTTGAAGAAAGGCCCCCCGTATATGCATTTAAAAATAACGGTCAGATTAGCAACAAAATTCAAGCTATAATATTACTGTGTTTCACCTTTAACTTTATTCCCATAAATTTGACAGGTAATTAAATGCTTGTTTATAAGCAGGAAGAACTCGATACTCTTTTTACCATGTGAGTAACCACCATAAACATTTTTTATTAAATCGCAATTTATTTGCTAAATCTCCACTGATGTTTCTAAACTGCTCATGCTCTTAAAGGTAAAATTCTCGTGCTACCTTAGATTTCTCAATGTACATTCATTCGAGAAGTCAGCAAAAAAAAGAGAAAATCCATTGTGTATAATCTAGTAGAGCAACAAAAGAGTCTTATTTCAGCTGTCTTGGGAGATTTCTAGTTTACACTCAAGCATATCATCCGTTAACAGTAAATCATTTGAAAAAAAACATTTCCATTTTCTCTTGTCATGAACAGCACGAGCACTGCCACCTCCAATTATTTTTTCTTCACTTCACAAAGAAATGAAGCCAGCCCCTCAGAAATATTTACAAAAAAAAAAAAGGAGAGATTTCCGCTGAATCGTACATTACCACCACGTGGCTCTGTGTCTTCTCTCTGCTTGTCGCCCACCATGTTTTTACCATGGGTAAAAATGTCTGACATCACCATCATCTGGATCATTGCAAACCTCGCTGTCTGTAAATCTGTAGAGCTGAAGTGTCCATCACATTCTGTTTCCACGTATGAGGATCTGGTGGGTGTGAGCAGCAGGACACTGGCTACAGTGCACACCACAGCGGCAACATCATAAAGTCTGGATTGAAATTTACCAAACATGCTCTTGGATCTTTTGCATCTGTTGTACACTTTCCCGGTACATACTTGAAGACAGCTGTCACACCACTTTAAACTGATTCTTTTGGCCTAACAGCCATTTTCATGTCGTCGTGTACCATTTTCATCCCCAACCCATTATTACAACTGGTGGGCATGTGACTCTTACTTGTCTTTTTACAATTAAAGATGGCTTTTTTTTGCACGTCAGCTGCTGATTCTGAGTGAATTATTCTTAGATTTGTTCTTAAGTTTTATCTAATATTTTTGTTATCTCTATGAAACCATTCTAAAAACATCTCAGTTGTAACGAAAGCTTATTCACACCTCCTACTAAAGATAAACTATTTGGTGGACAAACATGGATAAGTTTTTGCTATATAAATAATGCTTTAGTGAAAGGCTCTTTAAATTAATCAGATTTTATTTAAAATGTTATCAAAACTATTTTTTAGTGTATATAACCTTTCATATAATAAACTGTCTACACTACATGCTGTATGTTAGAACAGATTTCATTTTACTCACCTTAGATCCTAACTACCATATATTTGGGCCTTCCTCAAGGATAAACTATTTCTGACTATAATTATAGCAGTTCCTTCAGTATTTTCCAAAAATAACATAATAGTTGCACTTTCATCAAACTAATTCTTTGATGGCAATCTAAAATGTAAATGTCATATTGATGGCCTTTTCTTTTGATTGTAAGAGAACTTTCCAAGAATGCAGTGCTATAAACTTTGACAAAATGTTGATCACTAGTAGGCCTCAGTTAAAAAGATGTGGCTAAAATATGCTATGATGCAGTTCACACACACACACACATTTAGTATGAGGGTTGGCTTCCAAACAGTGAATCTTCTTCTATTAATTACCTGCAGGTAGAAAACTCCTTTCAGAGTCCAAGTCTCTTTCCTTGTACTTTCATGTATAGAGTAACTTTACAATGGACCCCTATAACAATTGATGCCATTATTTTTGCTTATTAGAAACATGTCAACATCTGGCTTAGTTTTTGACAATGCTGGATGCAGCGACCATTGTCTGTGCAAGGACGATGACTTTTTGCCCACATGTGGTTCTGATGGTAAAAATTACTTTTCGCCATGCTATGCTGGATGCTCTGACTACCAGTCTAATACATCGGTAAGTTCTTTCTTTACATAGTTGTTTCATCATTTGGTAATGTCAAAAGAAGCCATTTATTCACACATCATCACTTCGCAGTCATAAAAACAAGTAACCATATGTTTCCAGATATTTAAAGTTTTGGCCTTTCTTGTAGTTAAAATCATTTATAGTGTGTGTGTGTGTGTGTGTGTGTGTGTGTGTGTGTGTGTGTGTGGTGAGAGAGAGAGAGAGAGAGAGAGAGAGAGAGAGAGAATATTGCTTGTAGGCTGTTTATGCAACAGGACATTTCTATTTTTTTTTAAAACAGAACACTTGGATAGACAGGTGCTGTCCATTATTTCTGCTTTCTCTTTGTTACCGTACAAACAGATGTTTGACAAACAATCAAAATGCATTTTTCTCAGGATTTAATAGGAAAAAAAGAAAAAAGAAGGGGAGAAAGAAGGTGGAGGGGGAGGAGTCACAATGGTGTCACAGAATGGATTTCTTTGGTTGTGATATGTGAAAAAGAAAAATTTAAGTACACTAGTTTCCAAATGTTAAGCAACAAGAATATTTTCCAAAATGGTTAGTTTTATTCATCAAATGTTCAAAAACTTTATCAAAGAAATATGTAAAAAAAATCTCTAGTAAATTAGCTTTGGTATAAATACATTTTAAAAAACTGCTGTATTATCCACTTTGGCTCTGTTTGGATATTTGTTTTGAAAGGCAATATTACAAATGAGTAGGCATGCTATTAAAAGGTTCTCAAAGGGGAGAACTATAGTTGGATAGAGGGCTGGACGGTCACAAAGCCCAGGTGGCAAAATGTGAATATTAGTAGAGTTTATTGGATATGGAAATAATTTCAGATGCATGAAGATATTGTCCAATTCAAGGTCAACCATGCATCCCAACCCCCCAGCAGATGACTGATGTGTGTCACTTTTAGCTCAGCAATGCAAAACTTCAACACCAATCAAACTTGCTTCTGAGCTCTCTCCAGCCACAGGGAAGTTGCAGTTTCAACCATACACAGCTGTATGAAAGAAGGCTCTATGCATGATGACCCATGTGTATCCCCTTGACCTGCCACCATAAAGAAAAGTCAGTTGAACATGGACTGTGAATATGTTGGTTGGACACCACATGACTATGGCCATTTTCTCTTTGCTGATGAGTCAGGATTTAGCCCTCAATGTGACTCACAGTGTGTACCTATCTGGATAGAATATGAAAAATGCAACCAGTCAACCCACAAAGATCATGGAAACCGATCACTATGCTGGAGATGGTGTTATGGTCTGAGAAAGAATTTTTATCTGGCTGTACAAAACTGCTTGTGTTTCAGGGAGGTAGTCTGACTGCAATAAGGTATAGGGATGAAAATTCTGGATTCCTATATCAGACCATATGCAGGGGCAATTGGAGATAACTTCATTTAATTGGTTAATAATGCTCCTCCACATAGGGCACAATATAATCAACCAATATCTTCAAGAACAAACCATTGCATGTATCACAGTGCTATTGTCCTGAACTAGCATTCAGAATGTTTGGAATGCTCTTGAAAGATTTGTTTCCACCCTCTAATCCCTTCCAAAATCATTCCAAGAACTGAAAACTTCTCTAAGACAATGGATTACTCAGTGCTCTCATTGATAGAGTTAAAGCAGCATGCAGAGCTACTTACCCCATTGTGTACCTCTACTTCATTTTTGTTTATGTTCTTTGTTAGAATTCCCTCATGTTTCCGTCTACACCCTGCAAAAAATTATTTGTAATTTACATATTTCTTTTTGCTAAAAGTCATGATACATGAAGACTTTAAACTTTTAGAAACCAGTGTAATTCCAGTGTCAAACAAAATATTTCTGAATGTAGTTGATAAAGTAATAATAATACTTTTATTTCATCAATTAAATTTACCATAATTTATTGCCATTTTTAACTAGTTTTTTTCTAGGTTTTTACTAGGACTTTATTCATGAAATGTAAAATCCCTGTCAGTTTTTCTAAGTTTCACATTTTAAAATACTGAACATAAAGTGATTAAATAGAAACCTTGTTAAAGTTGTGGATTTTAACTGCTGGGTTATAAATGGTGTATATAATGGTTAGACAACGTAATTATCAAAATTATTGTTAGATGGCAGCAGCAAGGATGGAGAGCAGTGAGACGGGATGCTTGGTAAAACATAAACACGAGGTGTAAACTTGGCCAGTAGTTACAAAGAAAATATCGAGTACATTCATCCAGGGTAGCTGGTTTGCCTGGAAAAATAGATAGCAAAAAAATTCTTTCAAGATAAAGATAACCTTGAAGTAGTAGCACATGACCAAGTTTGCATCATTCTAGATTTGTCAATACTTAGCCAGCTTTCAAGCATGTATATAATATAGACATTCTGTCTGGATGCTTTCTTCCGATTTCATCCCACAGGAGTTTTCAAATTGTTCGTGTGTTGCTGGTGGGAAAGCAAATCCCAGCTTCTGTGACAACATATGTGATTTTGTGTACCCTTATGTTTTCATAACATCACTGAAGAATTTTCTGAGCACCCTTGTTGCTATACCAGGGTTTATCGTTTTGATCAGGTAAGTTAATTAAAACAATGTTTTTACCTGGTCAAAAGAATTGCGTGAGGCCCGCTAACAATGCCAAGGAGTGAATTCTCTCTCTCTCTAGGTGATAATAGCAGTTATCAAAATGAGGATGAAAGGCATGAAGAGAGAGAGAGATGGAGAGAGAGAGAGATTGAAGAGAGAGAGAGAGAGAGAGAGAGATGGAGAGAGAGAGAGAGAGATGGAGAGAGAGAGATGGAGAGAGGAGAGAGAGAGAGAGAGGGAGAGATAGAGAGAGAGATGGAAGAGAGAGAGGAGATGAAGATGGAGATAGATTGAGAGAGAGATGGAGATAGGAGAGAGAGAGAATGGAGAAGAGAGCTGAGAGAGGAAGATGGAGAGAGATTGAGAGAGAGATGGAAAGAGGAGAGAGAGATGGAGAGAGGGAGAAAGAGAAAGAGAGAGAGTTTTAGAGAGAAAGAGATAGATGGAGAGAGATTGAGAGAGAGATGGAGAGAGGGAGATTGGAGAGAGATTGTAGAGAGAGATGAGAGCTTCTATAATAGAGATTGAGAGAGGAAAGTTAAATAGTGAGGAGAGAGAGAGAAAGAGATGATTTGATCAGAGAGATGGGAGCTAGGAGAGAGAGATATAGAGAAAAGAGAGAAGAGAGAGAGAAAGAGAGAGAAAGATAGAGAGGAGAGATAGGAGGAGAGAGAGAAGAGATTGAGAGAGGAGAGGAGAGAGAGATGAGAGAGATTGAGAGAGAGAGAGACAAAAAGAACACTTTTTAATCGTCTAAAATAGTTTTCGTTTTCTTGTGGATATTTTTTGTGATTTAACATCCTGTATAGAAAATGTGTACTTTGAAGCAAAAAAACGAGAGAACAGAATAATCATAAAGTTACCGTTATTGTTCTTGTATCAGTAGCCTTGCTGGATTAAATTTTGCACCTACAATTTCTCTGTGAAGCTAGAAATATGTATCATAAATTTTCTAAATTATCTGACTTTCAGTTTTTTATTGTTTTTTTTTTTGTTTGTTTTATCATTGAACTCAAGTGCAACCTGCAGTGGTAGAGAAATCCCCCTGACTACCCAAAGATAGTTTAAGGTTTATCACAACTATAACAGGAAACAGTTTACTAAAGAATTTGCATGAATGAGTGCCAGATGCGGCATTTACTTTTGTTAAAGTTAACATTTTTTTTTTTCAAATAGTTTTAAAATTTGATTTAAAAAAGTAGAAGAAAAGCAGTGCTGAGGAACCCCTGCCTGAGCAGAACAGACCTTCTGCACCATCCACTAACAAATCTAGAAGATTAGTGCAGAATACAAGCCTCAGAAGGGGCAAAACGTGACCCCACCAACATGAAGGAAAACATCCATCTGCAAAGAAAGAAGACGAAGAGGAAGAAGCAACCTTCCACCACCCATTGTTGTTGGCTTCGGAAGTAGAATAGCATAATCACTTTGAGACAGAGCAGTTCTTCGAATCTTGCAAGTTCACACAAAAATTTAAGGTCTGTTGTCCGTACCATTTAGTCCATTTGCCTTGCATCAAGTGGAACACTTAATTTTCCATCAAACATCAGCAGGAACTGAAGGGGAAAACAGCTCAGCTCCTTCATCCATGACTGTTGCTGTACCACAGCTCTACTAGAAAAGAAAGAAAGATGGATCAGTTTTTGCATGGAAAGAATTTTATATGAGGAAACACACATCTTTATTATACACATGGGAGTAGCTCTTAACTCTTAGAAAAGTGTGTGTGTGAGAGAGAGAGAGAGAGAGAGAGAGAGAGAGAGAGTTTTCTGTTTTCTTTCCTTTTTGTATTGTTAACCTATAGGTGTTAGTGATAACTGTAGTATAGGTTTAATTAGTTAGATTTTTTTGTAGCCTTGGAATTTTAAAGAGACAGCTCAGTTGCTGGTCACTACTTAAATGTTTCAGAGGTATCTGAACACCCAGCTGTGCAGTGGGTGACGCAAGTACCTCACCAAAGGCAGCACAAAATCAGTTTTACTTAGTTAACTAAAAAAAAAAAAATTTCAATGTCCCATTTTCACCAAGCTGTTTTAATTTGTATGGATTACTTACTAATAAGACACTAAAATTAACTGCAACAATATGCTGCATATTTCACAGCTAAACCAAAAGATAAGTGATTAGTGAAAACCAGTAATTAATGATATAGGTTTTTTAAAAAGTTAGTAGCTATATGGAGGATTAAGGCCCACAAATAAGTGATGATCAAATTTGTTAAGCCAGCTAAATGTGGTTAGTTACTCTTCCTACATTAATGTTGGTAGGTTTGTTTTTTTTTAGCCACCGTTTACTTTATTGTAGTATTTTTTTAAATATTAATTAAAATTACAGTAGAAATCACTTTCAGTTTTGTTAATTATTTTGCAATTATTTAATTTTCAAAATGAATTTAGCATATTTTATTTATCTTAATAAATAAGGCCAGTGGTTAATTTAATCTCGAGGCATGAAGGTTGAGCAAGAGTTATTTCAGCGTGGATTGCCATCATTAATTATGGAATTACATTTATAACTTTAAAATTAGGCAAACTGTATACACAATGCCTCATGCCTCACACATATTGTGTGAGCTTACTGTACCTTTCCTATAATACAATCATTCATTTAACACACTCTGTCTGCTACAGCGGTCCTGATGTCAAGAAGGTGAATCTTCATTATGATCAGCAGCCCCTTTAGTATTCTGTGATGGCTAGATGTTACAGGATTCCAAGACAGCAAAAGGCCTACAGCAGTTTTGATTTAGGCCCTATTACTAGTTTAAGTGGCATTTAACCAATTCCAGCCTACACGACAAAACTATTATCAAACTTTTTCACAGCAAAGCCAGTCTTAAAGCTTGATGTAATGTTGAACAAAAAATTAAATGGTTGTCAGGGTGTGCTTTCCTAGAAATATTTTTGTAATTTTAAAACAAGTGCAAAAGAAATAACAAGTAAATGGCAGTAATGCTAGACCTGCTTTTCAGTCTGCGATCACGATAAAAGATTATGAAAAGGCAAATTTTGCATCACTTTTCTTTCTTTTGCAATTTACTACCTGCATTGTTCCTGTTGAAGCAATGCCGCCATTTTGAAAATGTCTTATTACTTTCATATTCATTTCTCAATAAATGTTAGCAAAAAAAAAAAAAAGAAAGAAATTAGGTAAATAAAATAAAATAATTAACCTCTTTCTATGCTAGTTTTATAGCAATAAAAGGTCCATTATTCCAGTACATTGTCTGGTCAAGAAAATTAGAAAACAATTCATTACCTTTCATAAATGGACTCCTCTAAACATTTGAAATGAAAATTTGCCAACTACATGTTAACTAATTTAAGTATCATACACATGCAATTATGTCTCAGAGTTATGAGAGGAACATGTATTAAGTTTTAAAAGATGTGTTATTATTTGTACACAGAGAACTCAGTAATAAGAAAGAGACTGACCTTGAAATGGAATACAAAGGAAAAACAGAAATAGGTAGTCATTAATAGAAATGGTGCAGATAGAAATTCAGTGGTAAAACAAGTGACAGAATATGCCATTTTCAATAAGAACAATGCATGGAACTTGTGTAAATGGATAGGTAGTCTTCATTTGAAAAAAAGTCCATCAAGACTGGACTTGTACCAAACAATGCAAACGTCTCGTGTGATCAGATGTGTCAAAGTTTGTACTACTATTTTTATAAATGGTAGGACTATGGTGATAGTCCAAAACTGTTATGAATTCTTTTGATATCCTTTTTATTGTGCAACTCACTGGAAATGGGCCAATGAGGATTTGGAAAAGATCTTTATGGTATGGACTCTCTGAATGATACAGATCCCATTTTGTTACATTTCCACATAAAGAGTGATAGGTACTTCCAAGACAACAATGCTCATGTATTTAGTGACTGATTTAAAGAGTATATGGTGGACTTATTATCTGTGGAATGAGATGGTATGTGCAGTTATTATTCTGACTTCACACTCCATCAGCTCTGTTTGATTTGGAGACAACTAAACCAAATTAATAAAGACATATCATCCAGATACTTGAGGGTTTAATGTCACTTCATATTCAGGTTATCATCAATGTATGAGGTCAATAGACTATCACGTGCAGGTTTATACATTTTTGGTCAAGTAGGTTCTTTAGTGTTGGAACTGATGTAAAATATTTCTTGCATAACTCACACTACAGCCCATTCTACAATGCTAACTGGTCCAGTATTCCAGCCAATCAGATTATCAGTAACTTTGATATCAAAACCCTCACCATTAATGATATTATTTGATGAAGATTCTTAAATCTGAAATCAAAATATATAGAGAGCTTAATAATTTTGGGATTATGATGAAATTAAAACTGTTTTTCAAAAGTCTATAGAAAGATATGTGCTATCAGTAACCAAGTAGATAAGATGGAGAAAATCAAACTCAGTATATATTTTTTTTTTATTTTTGTTAGCTTAGCCTGAAATTTAATTTTCAATTCTAGCTCTGTCAAAATCACCTGATAATTTCTCTTTTACAGAATTAAACACCAAATTTAGATATTACTGCCATGATATTAATCGACTGTTGCCATGTATAGATCTATTTCAGATGAAGATAAGTCTTTGGGTTTGGCCTTTTCAGCTTTTGTCGCATCACTTTTTGGTGAGTATTGCATGTACCCTAAATACTGACAATATCTAGAGCGCTACAAGGAAGTAGAAACCGATTAACACACTTTGAAATCTCTCTCTCTATGTAAGGGCTGTTCACTGGTAAACATAGTTGCATAATGTTGTTCTATTCTGACAGTGATATCTTTCAGTTTTGCACCATCTGTTCAAGAGGAAAGCAAAAAAATAAAAGATCTCAACAAATGAAATAGGTTGCAATTTTAAATTCTGTTATCTGCGAATATTCTGAAACAGATCTCACATGCAGGATGTAAGCGATGTGACATCTTTAATTGCCATTACATTGATGAAAGATCAAGGTTAATGGAGAAATTTCTTGTTTCTTTCTTAGACAAAAATATTATTTTGTACAGTAATTAACAAGTAATTAATGTGTTTCTATACATGTTTTATCTTCATAAGTGGCATATTTAATAACAAAGTTGACTTATACAATAGAAGAGGTAAATAGAAACTATTTATACCCTTTATATCGACTGAGGAGTGTCGTTAACCACACCAGGCTACATCAATTACGGAGATCTCTCCTCCAGGTGTTTATGAAAAAATCAGGTAAATAAAATGAGCCAAATCACAAGCGTAGAGACCATAGATGCTGTTTTAATCTCTGTAGAATGATTTTTACTGAATACAGATTTTATAATAAAATTTTATTGATAAAAAAACCTTAAGATAAGTTTTTTTTTTAAAAAAAGGGGGGATAGAAACATTTAATGGAGCATCATCAAGAAAGGTATTTAACAAAAAGATGAAATTTGATGTTACGCTAATGCTTAATGCTGCGCCTGCTTAAATACTCTGGATGCTGCTAATAGGTTAACCCAGTTCTGGTACAAAAACATGTACCTATGAGTGGGTAAACCCTGTTTTGTTTTATCTTCCCAGGCTGGTTACCTGGGCCAGTTGCCTATGGTCACGTTGTGGACTGGGCATGCCAAATTTGGAAATCCTCCTGTGATGGGCAGACCTTCTGCGCTTTGTATGACAACAACAAACTCAGAATAGGGATCCATTCGCTGACCCTGATCTTGAAAATAGCCTCTTTTCTTTTCATCTTGTTTGGATGGTGGAAGGGCATCCATAAGACAGACTGGTCCACAGCAGACACAGTGGGAAAGGAGACCTCCAACAGAACCAGTGAAAAGATTCCACTGTCGGACAGACACGAAGTTCAAGTAACACAGACAGTTCCCAGCAACAGCCAGTAGTCCCACTGTGCCAGACTCAATGAATAAAATAGATTTCCAACCTATTAATTACTGAAGATATCTGAAGAGAAAGTAGATCCACAGTTACAATGTCAAATCAGAGCAATCTCTCTCTCTCTTAAACATTAATCTTCGTAAAGTTAATATCTGGGGACCGCTCAGTAATAGCAGCAAGCATAGTGCCCCATTTAGGACAAATGAGGCCCTGTGCTAGCTAAGTTATGAGGCCCCTTACTTGGGCCCTGAAGGAGGTGCAAACTACAAAGTAATGATTCAACTGCTTTTGACAATTTTTACAGTCCAATTTCACTTTTATAACTTTTAGGGAAAACATTTGAACGTTTGACATTTGAAAAACATTTGAAAAATTCATCGTAAAAAATTTTTTTGGCAGGAAGATGCCCCCCTGGCCAACAGGGCCCTGAGCTTAAGCACACCTAAGCACAATGGTAAATCCGGCATTGAGCAAGCACACTACTCTAAAGGTCGATTTAAAGTTATATTCGGGGATTAACAAGTAAACAGAAATGCTGGTCATAAAACTAAAAGTAGCAAAATTGAATAACTAAAAAAGAAAAATAGCTACGATTAATAACCACGAAAAACGGTTGAATGTCCTATAAAATTTTCTAGGAAAAATTTAAAAATTAACTTTGTGGAAACTTTGTCACGTGACATTAAAACCAATCGCAAATCCCTTTGTTAGAAGTCCTGGCGTTCACAGAAAACCTTTCTGAAATTCTGAATTGTTATTTCCCTGTTTTTTTTTGTTTGTTTTTACCTTACAAAGAAAATTTCCCATACAGAAGTGGAGCAAATTTGTGAAGAGATTATTAATGCAACAGTAAGTATGATTTTGAATAAACTGAACAGGCGTATAAAGGCAGCTATGGCACATGACGTTCTCCAAAGAATACTGGGAAAAAAAAACAAAAAGAAAAAAAAATTGTACAGTTTATTTGGAAACAAATTGGTTTTTTTTTTTTTTCTTAAAAAAATCGTCAGGGCATAAAGGCATACAAAGGTAGTTTTTTAGGTGCTGTACAAGGAACACCGGGCGTTGCTTCCCAATGCTAGAGTCTTAGCTCTGTTTCCGCGCTTCTTTAACTGGCTGTGTGGTACACTGATCGGCTGTAACTAGTACGTGCTCAAAGATCCAGTAGTGCAACTGTAAATTAAATGGGTCTTACTTCTAACCCCCTCCCACCCAAGTCATTCGGTGAGGTTTGATGAACTGCAAGGTGCTACTGCACACATTTTCATTTAAGGTAAGGGAGAGGAAAATCCAGATAATGTAGAGAGATAAAATAGAATAGCTGCTGTAAAATATTCTTTTATAAGAGGTGTGTACGTACACTTTGTCTACTGTAATGAGTAGAGATTTAAAAATTATTCAAGCGAGCAGATGAATCCCTGCCCCACTTCTTGAGAAATGGGGCAGTAATTACTCGTGGAGTCACTGGATTATCTTTTCTAAGTATAGGGGGCCTCATGAGACCTGAAATATACAGCTTATTGCTTTGTTAAACTGCAGCCCAGTAGTGGTCACATCTTCAAATTCCAAATATTGGCTCTATTCTTATTTGAATAGTTTCAGCAACTGCTGAATAAACACAGAATGGTTAGTGTCACTTTATCACCTGGAATTTTCAAGTGATATTGTCTAATTAGTCATCTAAGGATTGCCAGAACATACCTTGATCGATTAAGATCATTCTCTGCACATTATTATAATTTTAAAGCGACTAACAATAAGAACTTTCTTCACATATATAACTGTTTTCGTGCACTTTAAACACACAAAGTTTCAGAATGCACAGCAATACATGCATTTACATATTTTAGATATTTTTGTTTGTCATCCTTAAGACATCATAAGAATATTATTATTTTTTTGAAAATGCCTCAATTATCCCCTGTTAAGTAAATCCTGATCTCATTTTTTTTTTTGAGTAGCACTGTTAATTATAATTTCTGACTTAAGGAAAGAATATTATCCTCCAGTTACACGGTTTTGTTTCCAACTTCAGATGATCATATGATGTGTATTATATGCTTAATGCTTATAATTTTAAAGAATTTTTTTTTATTCAGAAATAAACAGAATGTTTCTACATTTATTAATTTTAAGTGAGATTTTTATAAGTATAATTCAAATGTATTGCTTCACTCCCGTCATGGTTAACTCCACAGACAAATTTTATACTTATATGTGACAGGTAGTCATAATTTGGTTTACATTAAAGAACGATAAAAAATACAGAGAGATTCAAAAGTGTGTGTCTTTTGTTTTGTTTGTTTGTTGTTTTTTGTTTTTTTTTTTTAAGTACAAAATTTTAAAGTTGCTTTTCAAAATTTAACTTGCACAGAAAAAGGAAAATTCAAAAGCAGGTAACAGTCCGATGCTCAATAATACAATGGCTAGACACAGAAATAAAAACCCTACGCAATAGATATTTTCTTCTTTTTTTCTAGAGAATGCCTGATTATGAATGAATCATAAAAACACTATTTGGTTCTCAGTTAATTAATCATCAAATGATTCTGCATAAATTTTAAAATAAGGCCCCCCCCCCCCATCATGGGTTTTTGCTAAAGAGTTTTCAAGGCCTTTTACATATTTCTGGAACTGGGCTACAGAGTGACTGTTGATTAACCTACACCTCATGACCAATCTATAATCTAAATAACAACTGCTGAAGGGAAATCAGCTTCAGGTGTTTCTTTTCTTCTTACTTGCTTAATACAAAGCTAATCTAAGTTTGGTGTTGTGCGGAAACCAGATCCATGCAAAATACTGAAAGATTTAAATACACACAAACTGAAGAGACTCTATCTTCGAATAAACGAAGGTAAGCTAAAGCCACTTCTTTATTTATGGCTCCAGGTGGAAGTCAAAGTGGTTGAAAACTGACAGGATGCTATGCAACCCAAGGCAGTACAGATCAGTACAGCACTTTGCACTAATATGCAACTTCTATGGGATCTCTGATAGCATTTTATCTGGGTACACCTTTGGAATCTGTTCTTGTCTGCGAGTCTGTCTTAATATATGCATAAATATTGACATTACCTTCAAAGGTTTGCTGACGACTAAAACTGTATGGAAAAATAACACAATTCATAACAAGCTGTCCAACGGTTCTTGTAAATGTTAAATTAAATATGTTGTTGCAAAGTGAATTAATTTTTATTACAATGCCAATTAGCAAGAAGTAAAATGCTGCAGGTAGAAGGATGGAATTCCTTAAAAAGTAAAATGCAGAAAAAGCCTATATGTAAAGGTAAACATGGTGTAGGTATCAAACTTAAAACCAGACAGGTGTTAAATGCTAAATGCTCCTAGTTATATCAGTCGCCGATGAAACCAGTGCTGGTATATTACAGTTATTTAGCACTTATTGTCTTAGGTAGAAATACACAAGTTAAAATGACATCCTGGCCATATAGTAAACCAATACATATTCGTAGTTAATGTCTCAAGCTACTGAAGAACACTTAGGCTGGATGGCGAGTTTAATTTTAGTATCATTGTATATACGACGAGGATTTACAGATATAGTAGTTACTGGGTCAGTGAACAGTAAAGTCACAATGTTTGCTCAGTAGTGCCAGGTAGTAAACTTTGAACTGTAAATGCACACTTTATATATCAGGGCTAAACATCCTACTCTGATATAGCTTATGGGCACAGATTAATGCTCTCATTGGATTGTTAAGCAACTATGACCATATTAGTAATCATGTAAATAGATAGGTATTTCAGATGCCAACGGAGTGCCAAAAAAGAACTGGACAGTGCTGGTGAGTAATAATTCTCTCCTTTTGACTTTTTTACCATAGTAAAATGAGAAAAACAATTTGCAGATTTGTGCACATTTAGCTGAAGTACAGTGATTAACTTTGTCATCTTTTTCTTTTGCTAAAAACAGAACTGCACTGTCTGTGATTTTCTTGAACTTATTCAGATTAATTAATGGAACAGGGAAAAAAACATTCAAAAAGAAAAAGTTTTGTTAACTGTGTGTAGACTCCCAAACCCTTTTCAGCTCATGTTAAGAAACAGTGTCAGAAAGCAAGCAGACTTCTACTAACCCATAAAATTAAATAAAAGCTGATTACTTACAGGTTGTATTTAAACATTGATCCCTAATGCATTTTGAAGGTCAGATTTCAAGTTTATACCTGAAAAGAACTCCACTTATCCATGCATGTAGCTGGAAACATCCTAACATTGGGGGTGGGTGGATATCCAGTCATTAAAAGTGTCTGCGCTGCTGCTTCCTCTCACCTATTGCACCTGACTAAGCAATACTTTGCAAAAACTGAGATAACGAATAGACTTAACCCATGCACATTTAGTCTTGAGATTTATCAACATATTTAATTATCTGCTCCAAAATGCTGATGGCATCCCAGCATGCAGTTTGTGCGCGGATGAGATTTAACATTTTGCTACGCGAGAAAACAGAAGGCAAATGTGTTCAAGGATAGATGAATATAGTTAAACTACCACAACCATCCGAGTCTGCACATCTGCCAATAGTTTTCAGATTATACCAAAAATTTATTAATGACAACCCCAACAAACTCAAAATCTTGAATCCAAACCTATGGCTTAAAATTTGAATCAACAGATTTTAGAAGTAATTTGTATATTTTAATTTTTTAATTTTTTTTTAAAGAAATCCTTTGCATTAATTTTTAACTGCTTTCTCTTATCTCCAGTCGAATTCCCCATGAAAAAATGAGCTTGCTGAAACCTCTGATGTAGTCATTGGAAACACAAGGTGCCAGTATTTTCGTCTTAATACTGAACGATTTAACCAATGTACAGGAAGACCCCGACTTACGTAAGTCAAGTTTTACGTAAGTCGGAACCGCCTGGCATACACACATAAATATGCAGTATACGTATTACAAAAAAATCCATGCTTTTGGATTTGAACGATAATGAACGGGAAGCGTCGCCTTGCTGATCCCTTTGAACGCCCGTGGGTTCTCGGAATGGTAAACAAGCAATGGTCTAAGCCTGAAGAAGTCGCCAGCCGCATTCGCCCCCAAATAAAAGCGTTAGTCTCCCCTTCGCTACTTTGAACCCTGGCACTGCAAAATAACCCCGTTTCATCAACACTGGACACGTGTTGCGCCGTGTTTCTTCCAACACATCGGGATACTTTTCAGCTGCAGTAACATCACCACTCACTTTAACATTACGAAAACCAGCTTGATTTTTAAATCTATAGAACCAACCATTGCTAGTCACAAGGCTTTTGGGAGTATTTCCGCCTGCTTTTCACTAATGTCTGCGTAAAGGCTCCGTGCTTCTTCCTGAGTCGATCGCATAAAAGCTTAATGGAACACGCCTCCGTATCTGGTCTCCTGTCCACGTGGTAAGCAAGTTTTCCATTTCATAGATGGCACCAACTCGCTGTTTCGCTATTATTGTAGACTTCAGAGGTGCAGATCGTTTCACGTGTTCTTGAATGCGGATAGCATCTTTAACTATAGTATTCACTGTCAACGCCAAAAAACCTAGTTCACGTGCAATGGCTGATAAAGACTGTCCACCTTCATCTTCATTTCTAAGTCTATTTTAGTGCGTTTACGTGCGGGCTCAGCACTTTTACCATCACTTTGCCTTTTCCAGTCATAGGGGCGAATAAATCACTAGAAAACGAAAACTTTTGAAGAAAAACTACGATTGATGCACGAGATGCTTTATGCGTAATGTCTAACGAATGCGTGCTTGCAAGAGAGAGAGAGAGAGAGAGAGATCACGTAATAGCATCACGACCGCATAGCGACAGCAGCAGCAGCGCTCTGCTAATGTAACGTAAATTTCGGGCTTAAGGGTATTGTTTACGTAAGTCAGAGTTTATGTAAGTCGGGGGTCTTCCTGTACTACGAAAAATACAAATGTATGTAGAGTTAAAACAATCCACTTTAGTAGTTAGGCCTTCCTCAACTTTCTAACAAGCAAACATATACTGACCTTGTGCAAAAGATCAGAGTCACCCTTTTGGACAAAATGGACAGCCAATGCAAGATGCATGATGATGATGATGATGTACTTCATTTAAAGAGAGAAAAAGATACCATTCAGAGGCTGATAGAGTTGTTTGTCTGTGTGTGATTCTACTCTTTTTGTTTATAAAAGGTTAGTTAATTAGTCAATATGGTGAGGATATTTTTGATTAAAAAGCAGATTAAATCTTGAAACTACCCAATTGAAATAGGGATTGATTTAAGTATTGATTGTGTTATACAGCCCATTCTTACAGTGATCCAGTAATATTAATAATAATTAAGTGGGAACATTAATTTCTAAGTTAAGTGATAACAAATAATGGCCAAAAATTAATCAGGGTGACACTATCTTTATTGTTTAATTGTAATAATTCCACTTAGATGAAAAAAAAAGGTAAACAGATAGATACTTAAAAAAAAAAAGAAAACAAAAACAATAGTATTTTTATTATTATTATTGCAAATGTATACCTCCGTATTTTAGTAAATTGGAAAGGCATTAATAAATGACGAAGTTCATTAATGGCAGTTTTTTAAAATTAAAAATATGAATGCAATTTCATAAGCATTTTGTAGATATCCCCAGAGCAGCAGCAGTAATGGCAAGTGGCCTCATTTTGGTCAGTGCTGCTTGGATTTGAGCAATATGTCAGTCAGACAGCGATCATTGTAGGATATTTTCTCTGAAATAGATGGCAAAAGTGTTTGAAACTGAAATTAATATGCTGTGACAATAACTGTCACCGTTTTCTTCTGCCATTTAACTTATGGACAAAGTATAAAACCTGACACAAGAAAAAGAACGTCTCTGGAGATATTATATGTTACAAAAACAAGGCTTAATGCCGTTTTCCAGGTTTACTCGTTACATCTTTTATGATTTAACTTTTACAGATTCCTCGAACTACTTCTGCCAAAATGTTGGGAAAAGATGAGAGAGGGGCTGCTGCTGCTGCTGCTACCAGGATGCTTAACTCAGATATAACTCAATCGTATCCTAAAAGCAAATATAAATCAGACGTGTACTATGGAGTTGGGAGCTGCAGGCCATCCTGTCTGCAAATGTGCTGCACCAATATAAAAGCCTTTTCTGTTGTCTTTGCACTAAATAGTTTAATAGTAGCTTCCCTGGCAGTATACTTAGTATCTCAGATAACATCCATAGAGAAGCAGTTTGGATTTTCTAGCACCCAAAGTGGATTGATGATGAGCTGTAATGATATTGGATATCTGTTCACCATTTTACTTTTCAGCTACTATGGACAAAAATATCATATTCCTAGAATTCTGTGTTTCAGCACTATATTATATGGGATTTCAGGCATCCTCTGTTCGATACCATACTACATCTCTCCTGCAGTTGGCGTTATCGAGATTGGGAACAGCACCCCCTCATCTGTTCCCTTCTGCGATCATAACGCAAGAGAAAGAAACACCTCTACCTTTATTACAAACAGTTATAACAGTCTGGGAACCAAGGATCAAAGCATCCGTACTGCTGCCTTAGTCATTTTGGGAATTGGGATGGCCTTACAAGGATGTGGAAAGGCACCAAGATTTCCATTAGCATCAACCTACATTGATGATAATATTAATAAAACAAAGACAGGACTTTTCATGGGTAGATATGAAATTTTTTCTATAATATGAAATTCTAAAGAGAAAAAAAGGGACAAGTTGAATATATATATATTACAAATACCTGAATAGTCTTGTGAAAGGCTCAAAAAGCATTCCCTCCTGCTGTTTTGTATTTTTCTAAATCAAGCTAAATTAAACAAAAAATCCTTAATAAAGGTTGTTTCACTCGTAAAAGTTCAGCAGGGTATGTTAGAATGAAGTACTAGAGCTTTGCAGGTATAGTGGAAAATAGGAAGAGCACTGGATATACAGTGATGTGCAAAAGTCTTGCATAAAAATAATTTTTCCTGTAAATTAGCTCGCATTTTGTCGAAAGCAGTTGTTATCAAATCTTGTTCATTAAAGTATTCCTATATTACTGTTGTGCATCTATTCCAATAATATCAAGCTTATTGTTTCATTGTAAGAAAAGTTATAATTTTTAGAAAATCATTTGCATCAAATCAACGTGTGCAAAAGTGTTGCATGAAATCTAGACAGCTATCTAATCAATTCAGATTCAATTCCAATTATGCAGAAAGTGATCAGATCTATCAATAATGAGTAGAATATCCAAAATTCTTGATAACTTGTTCACAACGACGAGGCATGCTGGCTACCAAACGCTGACAATTGTTACTACTGAACTCCGACCAGGCTTCCTCGATTTTCCGTTTCAAATCGGTTTTATTTTTCAGCACTAACGCTGAGTTTAATTGAGTGCCAAATGTTTTCGATGGGATTGAGATCCAGGCTTTGAGCCAGCCAGTCGAGGAGGGGGATTCGCAACTCTGCCATCAAGGCCTTGACACTCGTAGCTGTGTGGATGGGGGCGTTGTCCTGTCAGGGCATGTGGTCACACATATACGGTTTGACAACATCTGGGACAATCTTAGAATAGTCATGAGCATTCATTCGACCCTCCACGTGATGCAATGGACCGACACCAGACGATTGAAAACAGCCCAAAACCATGGCTGAATCTCCCCCTGCCTGCAGAGTTGGTTGAGTGCAACTAGGATGGTATTTCTCAGACACCGATCGCTGAACGTTCATCTTACCCGCTGAGTGGACCCTCACAAATTTGCTTTCGTAGGAAAACAACTCTCGGGACCACTGGGCCACAGTCCAGTGGAGATGGTCACGAGCCCACTACAGTTGCTTTCGGCGATTGTCCAGACTGATGAACGACTTCTGTGCCAATCGCCCGAACAGTCCCGTGTGGATCAAACACCGTCTGATGGTGCACGAGGCTAACTGGATCCCATGGTGCCTGGACAAGGCAGTCTGGATGTCGGTGGAAGTGCGGAATTGGTCCGAGTTCAACATGCAGGCGATCAGACGATCCTGTCGAGCCGTCGTTTTCCGCTGTCTGCCAGCTCTGCGTTTTGAAATTAGGTTCCCATCGGCTTTCCAACCTTTCCGGGTGCGAGATATTGTCAACTGATTGAACCGATACGATCCGCAATGACCCACTCAGTTTCACCATCTTCTTTCATGTGAATGATTGTGGCCCGCTGGTCAAATATTGGGCTCTCAGCATCACTATATTGAACAAAAATGAATCAGAATAGTGGAAAATGACAGTTCTTCATATTTATATTCTACTATCCTAAACTATTATAGCACAAAATATATATTCTACTTTTGTAGTTTATGCAACACTTTTGCACACGCCAATTTCATGCAAATTATTTTAATAATATTTAAATTTTGAATGTGCAATTACAAAATGGATCTTAGTGTTATAAATCGTTTAAAGACACCAATACTTTTCAATTAAAACGGAAAACATATAACAGTTACTAATTTCTACAAAATAAGAACCCATTTTCTAGGTGTAGTCATTTTTATGCAAGACTTCTGCACACCACTGTATACAGATAATTCATTATGTATTAGTTTTTACAATATTTCTTTAATCCATGAGATTAGATAATCAATTGTTTGAGCAGTTTTTAGTTTACTGTTGATTTTTTAGATGAAATACTCTTCATTTCAATACAAAATGTAATAAAATTTTGTGATGTTTTTTTCAATCGCACACAAATTTAAAAAAAAAGAGAGAGAGAGAGACAGTGAATACATGAAGTACCTTTTTCTTTTTAAGGGCTTATCTTTGGAGTAACTATTTTTGGACCTGTGCTTGCATTTGGTTTGGGAGCTCTCTTCAGCAGTACGTACGTCAACCTAAAATGTAAGTTGGTTTTATTACTTAAAATGTCAATCCATGTGGATTGTGAGTGATTAGCTGAAAAAAAAAAGAAAAACACTGAAAATTGCTTGTTACATATCATCACCTAAGGAAATTCTCAAAGCTTTTTGGGGATGGACTGAGGCAGCAAGAGGTGAAGGAAAGTTTTTTTGTTTTTGTTTTACTCACAGCCACTACAATGACACCGAAAGACCCTCAATGGATTGGCGCTTGGTGGCTGGGGTTCCTAACTTTCGGTTTCACTTCACTGATCATCGCCATTCCACTCTTCTTCTTCCCCAAAAGAATGAGGAGTAGTAGAGGTCAGGGAGGCGGTGACAAAAACCAACAACAACAAAGAATTTCGTTTGGTGAGATTTCTCGTTATCATCGCTATTCTACTGTGGATAAGGGCACATGCAAAAAAACCTGCGACACGGTTTAGTGGCTATAAGGCAGCAGAAAACTACCACATGCACCCCGAGGAAGAAGAACAGCCATTAATGCAGATCTTAAACTAATTAACCTTGCCGCCGCTAACTTCACTTGCTGATTACTTATTCCACTCGTTAACAGTTCTGCTGCCAAACAAAGTTTACGACATTTAACTGTCACAATTTTAACCAATTTTTAATTACCATCCTTAATATAAGCAACTGTAGATAGCCAAGAAATCTGACCCTGTCCATATACTAAAATATAAAAACCCCTATAAGGTCTTCTTGTCAATGTCTAAAATTCAAACTTGGTACCTATAATATTTTAATCATTCAACATGCCCCCGTTGACCTGCAAACATTCTAAATCTCACTGACCTTTCTCTAATGAATTAATTAACATCTTTTCTCAAATATGAACTCCATACCATCACAGCATATGCAAGATGTAGACAAGCCATGGGTTTATACAGAAAAACTAAAAATTCTTTACTTTTATTTTTCATCACTTCACTCAATCACTCTTAATGTTTTATCTGCTTTGTTTGTAGTTGAAATTCATTGTTCTTCATTTAGAGAGATTTTGGTTAAACTATTTTTTTTGAAACTGCATTTTCCAGTTTTGGTTCACCTATTTAATGATGATTGTAACTCTCTCTCTCTCTCTCTCTCTGGTAATTTCACTTTTTTTGAGGGGCCCCTAAATTTCATTTTCTACTCAACTGACCATTCCAAAAAATTATTCAAAGTTACCTGAAAATTATTCCTATGCTTTTTCACTATAAACATTAGTATTTAATTTATTATTGTCCACAAATTGTGTAGTAATAATGTTGTCTCACTTCTAAGTTCTCTAATCATAATACAAGTGTACCAGTCAGTTCTCTTAACTTTTTCTGATAATCTTATTGAATTATATCAAAAGCTTTACTGAAATCTAGAAAATCATCAACTCATCATTAACTTAGTTGTTTTTTTACAAAAATTCTGAATTTGTTAAGCAAGATTTCTTAGCTTGATGAAATCCATGCTGAGAATCTCTTAAAATATCACTTTAATTAGATAATTTTGTAAACTGCCTTTATGAAGAATTTTAAAATCTTATAATCTCAAAATTAAAATCTGTCTTAATTGTTCCCAACTTTAGATATCTCAGTTGGAAAATGAAGGAAGCCTTGGCCAACAATAGCAGACCCTTATTCCGATTTTATAGGAAAATTATTTTTTTTTTATATTCTACATCACACATTGGTCATGAAGCTAGCTTGTCATTTGCTAAAAGACTGTCTTCCTTCTTGTTTTTACCAAAAACATTAAAATGTTTCTGTATTATACAGCATAGACTATGATAGTTCACTTTACATACAAACACTGACCCTCCTCTATCCACCAGATATCTGGTTGTCTTTTCCATTTTCTTAATATGAGTGTATGGTCTGCTGTTGCATATCATGGTCAAAGTCTGCATGTATCTGTTGATAATTACTAGTTCACCATCTTCACTGCATATCCTCCACACATTCATGCAAATCAGTCTTCTCTCCACCATTTTCTATTTTCAATTTGTGACACCTGAATAGTACCAAAATTCTTGTACATTTCGTAATTAGAAATTTTACTAAATTTTACATCTTATAAAAACAAAATAAATTTTAATTTAAGCTTACTGACAGTGGCTTGCCGTCATGACCGAAGATGAGCTGTGCAGTCAAACAAGTACTTAGATGTCACATTCACCAACACATACTGTTTCCCAAAACTTCCTGGTATCCATCAAGTACGCTAACACAAAATAGTAAAGACATGCAAAGACTATATAAAAAAGAATAAACTGAATGCATGATTGTCATTAGATATATTCTTCATCACTATTAAATAAACCATTGTTTTATAATAATAATAATAATAATAATAATAATAATAATAATAATAATAATAATAATAATAATAATAATAATAATAATGACATTGTGAAGCTATGAAATGACTGGCACTACCCTTTCTTAGCAAAAGACATTGCTTATAAAGCTGTCTCATATTTGCATTTACAGCTAAGATTTTCCTTTTCATTGTTTAACCCTTAAATTTTTTGTTTCAACCAACAACTAATGTAGCCAGTAATTCCCAAGACTATCCAAGCTGCTCCAGTAAAGAGAATGAAATTGTTGTTTTAAGACACTGGTTTTACTCATTCTGCATGAACTTCTTTTGAAGGACCCTTTCTTCTATTTACTGATATCTTTTTCTGTTTTACAGAGCTTTTTAAAATCATATACAGGCTGCTAAAGAATCCAATCTTCATTATCATAATATTTTATAACTCAATAAAAGTATTCGTAACAGCAGGAACTTTGCCTTTTTTACCCAAATACCTGGAAACCCAATTCCTCATTCCATCGTGGAAGGCCAACGTTCTCTTTGGTAAGTTTCTTTTAATGTTCATAAACGAAATTGCATTAACACAAAGTGCAACACGATATAGGTACAAGCAGCAGCTTAGATTTGTATCAAGGCTTAGTTTTCTTCTTCTTGATTTATGAGACAAACTGTATTAAGACATGTTGTAATGTCTCACAATGGCATAAGTGCCTCCTCCGCTAAATGAAGCCAATGTGGTCAGCAATCAACCGCACAAGTAGAACATGAAGTCATTTAAAATCAGTCACATGGTTTTGGAATAACGCGTGTCATAAATTAAATTTCATTTATACATGAAATGAAAGCAAGGAGACAGAAAGCAATTTAAAATAAAAGCAAATTTATTGCTTTTCTTTTTAATAGTTCAGGTTTAGTTAAATTATATCCTGTAATTTGTTGTTTTTTATTAAACAAAAATCATATTAGCTTTCAATTTTCCACTTTAGGTCCAATAACCAGACTAAATAAATCCAACTATGTGAAAATGCTAAACATCTTTTTGTAAAAACCCCACAAAAAAACTTAGCAAAGGACTTTCCAAAAATACAATCAGTGGCCTTTTATGGTAGGGACACACGTGTGATATTACCTAAATTTCTTTGTTCATTATCTGCATCCTAATTATCCTTACCATGCTGAAAGTGGATGTGACCCCTTTGACGTTTATAGCCCTCTGATGTTGGAAGCAGATTTACCCAATGACTTTTTTAAAAAAAACCTTCCTCCCTATTGCAATAAGTGGGAATAGATGCCCTCATGTCTTTGAAAGCCCCACAACTTATCTGATCGAATCCTTAATTTTATTTTTTTTTTTGGTGGATAATAGAAACTTTCCAGCCCAAAATTTAATTAGCACCAAAAGGATCGAGAGAGTCCTGAAAGCTTAATTAGCAGTTGTAACGGAATTAATATTGCCATCATATTTAGATTTATCATTCCTCATGAACTGCAAGTCTTTTAATGAGGTTTTTAAAACCAAAGAAAAGGGCAAGAAACCAACAATTCCACTTAGAATACTTGGTTTTTTGTTTTTTTAAAAAAATAATTTAGGTGCCTCTGTCATCGTAATGGCCTGTGTGGGAATTGTACTAGGAGGTGTGCTCACATACAAATACCAAATGACAGCCCAAAAGTGTATCAAATTTAGCATCTGTTTTACTGCAATATCAGTGGCAGTTCAGTGTCTTGGATTTGTGTTTGGCTGCCCACAGCCACACATTCAAAAGGGAGAAATGACTACGTGAGTTAAAATAATTTTTCACAAAGGTTGTCTGATAGATAGCACTGTAGGTGGAGATATGGATAGCTCTTAACAAATTAGCGTTAGGAAATAAGTTTATAAATTGAAAAAACAATTTTTTTAAAAAACCACAAACTGACAGAAGACCAATTGGCCTAATCAGTCAGATTACATAACGCTACTACCTCCCCCATATGGGATAGACAGTGCTCCAGCATAGAATGGAGCAGAATGATTATACAAAAAACACAACAGCAACAAACTGTACATCACTCAGGGATCCAACTCAATATCACAGTTGGTATGGGTACGGGCAGCTAAGCAGAAGTTCCAATGAATAGGTTGATGACAAAACCAATATCCAAGTGCGAGCAGCAGTTAGTGGATTGACTAACAGCATAGAAACATACCAGCATCTGATGATACTTTAAAAGCTACTGCTCAAAACCATCTACAGATGATACAAAGGTTGGAGAATCATCATCTATACATAATTTAGAATCCTTGCACTAAAGACCACATTTATTAATAACAAAATCACAAAAACAGCAAAATTTAATCAAATTATTTATTTTTGATAAATGTAAAATAAAAGTTATAAAATTGTACACAGAAAATTGTATTATTTGGCTACCAATGTGTCTATTAGTTACTGTAACCTATCTTTTCACTGCTTATACATCAAATATCTATCATACCTTGTGCTCATAGAAGAATGTTCATCAGGATTATCATCACAACCATAAAAGTAACAGCATCAAGCAGTTATGCACTATGGGGATGAGGTCGTCAGACCTCTGGCTTGCTCTCTCTCTTAAGAGAGTTATTTCAGGCATTTTCTGCCATCTTATTTATCTCAAGAGTAAATACAAATCATGCAAAATTCAATTTCTAGCATTATGAGCCAATGCACACATTCCATATGCATAATATATAATTTAATTACACACAAGTGAAGGTATTTTATTCCTGCTCAAAAATGACAAACACCACCATGATGGAAACGGAGATGCTGGTATTGTGTTGTACACCAATGTCTACAATAAAGATAACTCTGGTAAGAGAACATATTACCACTAGTGTGTTACCTATCCTGTGCCATGGTCCCAGTACTTCAGACTTTGGCCAAGAAATATCTACTAGAACTATTCATTTTTAAATTTGGTAGGAAACCAAATGACTGGCTGCTGAAGAGGAAGAGTGATGCCAAACTGAGTTAACCTGGAATCAAACTTCACTTCTTAGGGTACACCACCTTTGATCCACTAAAGATGCAAGAGTCTGCTCCCTTTTAAATATATCAGTATAAGTTAAATATCAATGTTGTTTAATTTTATTCTTTATTGCTTTTCAGTTTTTAAATTAACTCTCAGCAGTATCTGTTAAAAGTATGAAATGTTTCATTTAATAAATGCAGCAATCTCTTTGAGTTTGTTTACAGGAACGTATCCAGTGTGATGGTACAGACTGATCGGTGTACTGATGGTTGCCAGTGTCATGACTACCAGTTTTTCCCTGTGTGTGGCTCAAACAAAGTTAACTACTACTCACCGTGCCATGCAGGGTGTACTAACGACGTAAGTGTTTTTCACAAGTTTGACCCGCAGAGTCGTGTTTCGCCAGAGGCATGGACTTAATAAATCTGTACCTACAATCGATAAAGAAAATAATTTCTAAATGACAAAAGATGAAGTTTTTTTGATCTTGATAATCAGAAACTTTGTAGCTTATTGCCCAAGTTGCAAACAGTAGTTTGTGCTGCTTGATGAATAGCCATGACAACAAAACACTACCAGGTTTAAAATGCTTGCTCCAGCAGTCATCAGCACTACCACTCATGAAACGTAGGATGGAAAATCTGCTCAGTAGAAGTTTATCTTTTAGTTAGCCAGTCTCACCTTGCTCCCTGTGAGATACTGCTAAATGTGTCAGATTTAAACATGGAATTAATGGTAGTCTAAAAAAGGGGAGGAAAAAGGGAGTGATAAACTATTTGCTTGTTAAAATAATGCTCTTAGTAGTCTATTTATTGAAAACAAAATTAATTTTAAAAAAGCAAAAAGGAGACCAGCTAAGTGGGAATGATTAACAAACTTTCAGGGAGCAGAAATGCTTTTCTAAATGTAAAGTATTCCAGTCTCTGTTGATATCACTGTTAACAGGTTAAAATCACATCCCAATTCTCCTCAGATTTAAATATTCACATTATTAAATTATTAAAATCCCATTAATCTTTATATTTTAGTAATTTGTTCTTAGGAACGTTAAGAACAAGACTGATGATGTTTTGGTTGCTCACCAGCTACAAGAATAAAAACCAACAAAAGTTAGACCTAGAAACACGATATCCCTAGTTAGTATTGAACAACATCCACAAATCAACAACTTATTGATGAGTAACCAATTTCAGAAACCTAGCCAATATCTGGAAAATTAATTAATTACACAATTTTTGGTATCAAACTGATTCAACATTGAAACAGTTTGTAAGCTATCAATAGACCTGCACAATTAGGACTGGAGTAAACAACTCCATGAGAAAGGTCAATATGACTAGAAATCTGTACCATTATCCCCCACACACACTTTCATCAGGCTGATTTTGAGGTGTGTATAAAGTAGCAACTAAATCATTAGAAAGATATAATGTAATCTCCCCACATCTACCTTTCCAAAATAATTAAGTACCAACAACATGACTGTTGGCAATGTTGGAATACAGTCATGTTTCAGTTGCACCAATAATTTAAAGACAACTACTGCATCGTTCTATTGTTAGATCCTGAACATAAACGTCACTTTGTACCAACTTCACAGATGATTGAACCGCTTGGGGTTTAGGTCTATTAGAATGTAATGGACACGCTTTCCTAACAAAACATGTCTGCTAGTCTAGTCTCCCTGAACATAAATAGTATGCCCAAACATTCACACTGCAAAAAAATAAAACCCTTATCTCATCCCTGTTGACTGAGAAACAAGTCATCTCTGCTAACATAGTGTTGCTGCTTACAAATTCCACGAGTCTCCACAAAATTCACCTCCTAATGGAGTACAGTGCACTTGAAAGCAATGTTATTAGTCTACTTAAAAATCATATTAATGGCCATTTTTGTCTTTTTTTTTTCCCAGAAGCCTGAGACTGTTTCCTATCTTCTGTAACTACTAAATTTATAAACGAGTAGAATTATTGAAGAAGCCTATTCATCTTCATCAGAGATTATACAACCCTAGAAAATGCAATGTAAACCATTTCCAAAATTCTATGTAGATATGGTGTAGTTTCTACTATATTAGGAAGTATTTCATCAAACTGCACAATACATCCAGATATTTACAGTTGCCGAAAATAACAATGCAAAATATCAAACTCCAATGAGTAATTTTAAATAGCACTGGAGCGTTATGCATCGTGACATATCTAAAGTCGTTGCTGTTTTGTAGAAGCTTCAGATGGAGCAGAGTTAACTGATTTAATGCAATGCCCATAGAATAACAACAAAATCTCATCTTTACTGGGGAATGCCTAGTTGCTGATCTTGTAGAGAATGATTTTCTTTTATTCGGTGCATGTGTTAGATATAAAAGCACATATCAACATACAGCTTTGGTGATGTTTGTAAGTTTATATTGTTTTTCAGAGACTTACAAACTGTTTATGCATACCTGACCCTATCCAGACTGTCACTCCTGGATACTGCAACACAGAATGCAAATACTTAGGGCCATTTTTAATCAAGCTTCTGGGAAATGCCTTAACAGATACCATTGTGATGATCCCAAATTTCCTGATTATCATCAGGTAAGATCAGTCGAATACATGAAGCAGCATAAGCTCAAAGAATTAATTTTTTAAAACTGTTATTTATCAAGATGCTGCCGCTGGTGTTGTGAAAGTGTAAATAAACCAGTGCACACATGAAGCAATCTATAGAATACTGCATACAAGCAGGTCTGCACCTCAGAGCCCTATCAGGGAAATGATTGGTGAGATCTTTCTTTGCTTTCCTTAACAAATGCAAATATGCGACAAAAGAACCATACTAGAAATCTTCATTTTTAGATGTGGGAGAGCTCTCTCTTCCTCCCATTCCCTCCCCCCATAAAAAAAAACAGAAAACCCACATAACTGGCTAGCTGGTGGAGAGAAGAAAGAAATCAGACTAAGTTAATCCCCTGCAGAAGTAATACTTGGGAACTATGGAAAATTAGCAGTCTACTTTTTTTAAATGGTTCTTAGCTGAATTACATAGAAACAGAAATAAGTGTGGCCTGTTTACAGAAGATTCACCTAATTAGCTATAGAGAGATAGATTCTAGATTGGATGGTGGAAAGGTGAAATGTTCCTTAGTTAGACAGCAGTGGATAAAACCCAGTCTTAGTAAGAATAGAGGAAGATTTAAAAGACAAAACATAGGCTCTTGTAGTCTTGATCTATACCCCTGATGTTCTGCAGGAACCTCAAAACTATCTCAGAAGAGCTGATAAATATCTACTTAACAGGAAATTGTAACCATGTCTCTAATCATGAATTAGTTACGCAGGATTCAGCTTCTAAACATTGGGGTTACTTGTACAGCTCAATGCAATTGCACACCTTGTTCATCACTCAGCCTTTCCGATGCTTTTAGAATTAAATACTCGGTGGTTAGACCATACATCCACTTCTCAGACAGATATAGTGTAGCTACTAGAAAAGACTGAGTCCACATTAGCAATAAACTTTGCTCACTCCTTCAAAATGTAGTCCACAATCTATGCCTTGGAGTGATCGCTGCCTTGTCAAATAAAATTAGAGTAAACAGGTGACTAGCATGAGGGCCAGGCAGGCCAGAGTTGAGCAGTGCCTTGGTGACTGAGTCAGAACATGGTAAAGTAATTGAAAACTAGTATTGAAGAATGCAAAAAAAAAAGTAGGCATATTGGAGGGACACAGGTAAAAGCTGGAGATGTCAGCATAGAATATTGTCAGATAAAGCATGTGATTAAGCAGATTAGATGGGGCCTAAAGCAAGAATTAAAGGTAGAGCTCCTGAATCAATCATTAGGATTACATAGCGCAGATAGTTCCATAGGTGTAATGGCGTCAATCCCAACTGATAATTAGAAAGTGAAAGGCACTAAAATTAGGGCCAGAACATGGGTTACAAGAGAATAAATGTGTAATGATGCTTTCTGCTGTTTAGAAAAGACTTGGGCTAAGGATTAAATTATGCACAGCATAAAAAAACTTAGACAATGAAATTGTCACAGAAATTGAGGATGTGCTTAGAATTGAGACTCGGTATTATAAAGATCTTAATAAACTAGTCCAGTAGGTCAGGACTTTCTTTCAAATTTAAAACTAAATTGGACCCATTAGAAGCAAAACAATGTCAAGATTACCCAAACATCAAAGAAATTTTAAAATTCCATTAATCTTTACAATGCTGAAACAGGATATGTCCACTATGATGTTCATAGCCATTTGATGTTTTAAGCAGATTTCACTTTTTGCTGGATAACTGAAACTTTCCAGCCCAGAATTTGATTAAGTACCAAAAGGGTTAAGGAATTAAATAACAATAAAAACCACCAGAGAACAACAGTCTTACACTTAAGTTCTTTGGTTATTTACTTGCTAGTGATCCATCCCATACAGTTTTTGAAACAGGAACACCCTCACTTGTCTTGTATAGTGACACTATTGTCATCCTTTTAAAAGGAGATCAGAAATGCCTGGACATTAGAGGCCAATTATAGGCTAACCTAAGTGATGGATAAAATGGTAGTCAGATTCTGCCTACTCAGTTCAAGGAAGATCCATTTTAGACTCCAGTCACTCATCCCAAGAATCTTACATAAGCCCAGACACAACTCAGCCATGCCAGCCTCAGATCAACCTAAAGTGTTAGCATTTAATTTCAGATGGGATTTTCTCAGATAAATAAAACTGTGTAATGTAAAAAACCCTGACCAAGTATTAATCAGGACAGCTTTGTTTTGGTGCACTTTAAACCCTCTTAGGGAATGGCAACAGAGCTGCCTGCCACAATTCAATAAATATTACATAATGTTGATGACACTATGGGCACCATCTCTGACTCTAGCGGCCTGTGACTCTAACAGCATTATTACAGTATTTTCTGTGCCCAGTCCATCTGGTGTCCAAATAAACACAACAATGACCAGAGGAAGATATCTGAGATCCCTTGACAGTCACAGAATTTGATAGAATAAAGATGCTGAAGGATGCGAGTATTTACTTTCCTCTAGGTAAATACATAAATGTAGATTATGCTACCAATTGGCTTTTGCCATTTGGTAGCATAAAGCAAAACTAAAAAACGGGAAAAGCCCATAACCTTAGATTCATAGGCAAGAAAACAGTAATCAGTAATTTAATTATCTCAACCATATGGCATAAGAGTGAAATTACAGGAATGCCTGAATAGGTATGTCATGTCATTCAAACCAAAACGGAATAAGAAAAATGTCCACTTTCTTCAGGTCCTAGACAGATTAAATTTTCTAAGCATGGAAAGCAAAATTATTACTCAGTTAATAAACACAGTATCAATATATTCTAGTGTAGATACTAAAAAAATGGCAAGCATTTTATTTAGAACAAGTAAAAAAGGCATTTAATACTATTAATGGTATAGTAAGCCTATGCAACAAGCCAAGAAAAATTTAATAATCTTAATAAATTTCATTAAATTATGGATAAAATTAAACATATAATCAAAACGCTAACTGAAATCTCATGCCAAAATATACACCAAAGAAAAATGAAAAGCAATCCGTCCTACAAATAAGCACAGCGAGGCTACCTAAACTTTTAGTCTTCTTCCATGGTGCAAATTGTGGAATTACAATAAAAATTGTCAGATTAACACCCCCATACTTCTGATATTCACAAAGTCCTTGCAACCAGGAAACAGATGAACACTGATAAGACTCACCAAACTGCCCACACCATAAGAGACTGAATAACACAATTAACCATGCTATCTATCTTTATCCACGGGGTCAATGCAATTTTTGGATTTTCAAACGAAAACAACAGGGATCAATTTTTAAACTATTTACTGTTCAGAAAGTAATCTGGAGTAACCATAAAGCTTTAGGAGGGGGAAAATCCACTTCAATGCAATTGATTTATGGAATCTAAATTTGAAAAAAAACACTTGAGAGATCCAGTAATTCCAGTGCCATTAAGAGAGGTACATTTTTTACCTGCTAACTTATCAGTAACACATTAGAACTTACAGATAAAAATAAACTAAACCTGCACATAAAATTGCTAATATCATTATTACTTGAACCATACAGCTTCTTGAATTGGATCATGTTTTAAGCATAAATATACTTCTTTTTCAGCCAAAGGCATAAAGTAGAAAAGAACATGGGTAACAGTTTAGTTTGTAAAGAACCATTTTGTAAGTCTTAATTTTAGTTTCCAGATGAAGACTATTTGCTTTTTCTTTTCTTCAGCTCAAAATCACACACAGAGTAAATTCTGTTCTAAAGTATCCTTGAGTAACTGACCAACAACCTCACATTATACATGGGTTCCTCACAGGGACAGGACAGTCCATGTTCTTAGAGAGCCAAACATGGAACCAATCTAGCTACATTACACACTTTTACATTTTCCCACCAGTTAAAACATATGATGAAATGCATAGATTTACCTTTTTTGTTTTTAGATGTGTTCTAGAAAAGGACAAAACAGTTGCCATGGGAACAATAGCACTTGCCACATCATTGCTTGGTAAGTCTTCTTGATCAAACACAACTCACTTGGTTTCGCAACATTTTGGCAATAAAGTGACCAAGATGGCAATATAATAAAGTCCATACAAAGGTATTTGTAGAACAGTTAACAAAAAACCTATTATTATTATTATTATTATTATTTCTGGTAACTCAGGTGAGTAACTAATATATTTAAAAAGAAAACAGTTTACATTTATGAAAGATCGTTTGAAAAAAAGATTTTAAAAATGTTGTTTTTTTTTTTTCCCCTCTCTCACTACATATCTTGGATACCTTTAACTTGTTAAATTTTAAAAGTAATTAAAACCCTTTCTGTAAATTAAAATTCTTCCATACAGTAGTTGGAATGACATTGTAAGTAGAAATGCATTCAGTAACACTGTAACATAAATAATTGATCAACTGTATAGACTATTATACATCCAATGCTACTAACTACAATATCACTCATACTCCATCACTACCTACCTTCGTACTATTCCAAACTAATTGAAATCCTCTACCACTGCTCTATTTAAATGCTTGCAGTGTAATCATCTGTATTATACCAACCTTGCAAAATTAAAATCTTTAGTATTCTGACTATAACTTCATAACTGCAAATATCCTGTTAACCTTTCCCACTAATGTTTTAATTTAGGTTTATGTCTAGCAAAACATCTAATGTCTGCTGATGGTGGTGGAAAACTTCTCTCAGTTCAGGCATGGGTCGGTGAAGCCCCTCGATTAAATTTAAATTTCCGATGAAGTTTTCACCAAACAACATCACTTGCTATTGAGTGTAAAATTCTGAAAATTTAGGATCCTCATACTTCTGTTAATTGTCCTTTTTTTTTTTGTAAAGATAAAAATACATAGAAAAATCTCTGGTAAATAAGTCAGACAAGCAAACTCCAGATACACTGGAAAAAACTGGCCAGATGTCAGAATTGGTGCCTGAGCAGAAGAATGTTGATCAGTCACTAGAGGACATTTTTGTATATAAACTAAGGCAGATTGCACCTCCAACCCAACTCAGGTTAGACACTTTTAGAAGCACATCTCAAATGTAGGATAGATGCAAACCAATCAGGTTCCACTGTTTTTTAAACTGATACAGTATTTTACTTTCCATTGTTATTGATGGTTTTATATCTGGTACAGCACAAGAGACACCAGACACGACTGATTTTATGTAATAAACAAAGAAATACTATAAGTTTCTGACTCAGTATTAGGGGAAGAAAACCCCACCCAGGTAGAGCTGATACATGAGTGAAGCATATGTTTAAAATATGAAAATAAAGTTAACAAAATTTTCCCTATGAAATGTAGTCTCCACTTTTGAGAGTTGTTGTTAGAGTCGTGAAATCTCCAGAACTCCTAGGTTCCGCCGAAACCATACCCTGACATAGCAGAACTAGCCAATCACAAACCACATATTATTCACTTGTCTTCTCACAATCTAATTGCAGTCTTCAACTATTATTAAGCTAATTAAGTCTGATTAGAGGACACATATGTCCAAAACCCTAGAGTACTGGCAGTGTGTACTTTTCACCAATGTGTCTAGATTTCAGCATATTCACATCTGAAGGTTGCACCAGAGTTTAGAAAAGACCTAACAAGGATCCTCAACTCATGTGTTCAGCCTATGGTAAAGTTTGAGGGCATAGTTGTCATGGCATGGACTACAATCTGGCTTGGTAGAAAGACAGAATTATCCTTTTCTGAAGAGCATCTCCATTCTGTTGGTACACTGCCATTTTAAACACATATCAGTATGACAACAAAGCATACTAAGATTCATTTCCCATAATATTCAGGAGAATGGAACTACATGCCATCTATACCTAGTTTGTGACCAGTCTGGAAGAAGAACCAAGACATTCAGTTCGTTCCCTTGGTACCCCATGTCCTGCCATTGTAATGGAATTAAAAGATATCACAGAATGTGGAAAAATCTGGATATATAACCTCATTAATTCAATACCAATTAGGGTGGAGGCTTTTCATGCTGTAATGGGTGGCTCAACCAGGTTTGTACCAATGTGAAGAATTTCACTCTGTTGCCACTTTCTTTCCACTGTATTTTGCAACAAAATAAGGCAGTGTAACGATAAGGTTGCCAAATTATTAAGACAGGGCACTGTATAATCATATAATTTCAGTTTGAGACAAATGTGTTTTATATAATAATAGTCAGCAAATGTTAATGCTCTTCTGAACACTTGTTCATCCTTAGCAGTAATAGAGGCAAAAAAAAAAAAAAAAAAGCATAGTGACAAAAACATCTTATAGATTCTCATTTATTTTACAGGGTGGATACCAGCTCCAATAGCTTTTGGAAAACTTGTGGACTTTGTCTGCATAAGATGGGACACCAGAGGAGCATGCATTCTTTATGACAATGTCTATTTCCGAATTATGCTTCATGTAGCCTTTATTATAGCTAGTGTGTTGGTTTTGTTATTGCATGTGTGCCTGCTTTACTTAGGAAAAAACCATAAGTGGTCAGAGAAGAAAGTAGAAGAAACTTTTTACCCTATTAGAGATGGAGAGAAATTGGTGAACTTCAAGGAAAAGCTGTTATTAAAGTAAAAGTTTGTTCATATATACTAAAAAGCTTAATAAAACAGTAATTATTCCGTTTAAGAAATATCATCATACAGAATAGTTCATAATTCCATTCATCCCCTGACTAATACATTATCAATAGATCTGCGTGAATGACAATCTTTTTACGATGTAGAATCATGCAGTGCCAGGTATTCTTAGACATCCTTCTAACTTGGCTGACTCAATAGTTTTAGATGTAACACATGCAGGCATTTAGTCTCTGTTTTGCTGCACTGCACTGTTACCAGAGTCTCTTTGCTGAGCACAACAGGGAACTGTTATCTGATCTGGAGTACGTTGGAGCATCTTCAGCAGCACTGATAATGCAGCAAACCTTCCACCTGTCCATCAGGTTGTAGAGGTGTCATTTAAGAAGTTGCAAACTGCATACCATGCTGGTGTGCCATCTTGTTGGGACATCCACAACAGACAACTAGAAAACATCATTATTTATTGTTGGTTGTTTTTTGTTTTTGCGATAAACATATTCCTAATCGCAAAGCAACTCCAGATGATCTTGTGTTAATCATTTTAAAAAAAAATCACCACTAGCTTTGGTAATAATGAGAAAATGAGCATTATATTTAGATATCGCTAAAGCTTTTGACAAATTAACATGCAAATATCCAGAAAATAATTTTATCTTTGAATTACTGTATTTTTTGGTATTTAAGTCAATATGTTCTGCCCTCCCTGAAGTCTGGGCATTGACTTTAATCACTGATCTTTCTTTAATATAAAAATTTTTAATGGCTGTTATTTTCGGAAATAAATTTCAGTAAAATTGTTCAATTGAAACAATGTTTGCCAATTCATTGTTAATGCACTCACTGGAGCATGCAAAATTATCCAAAGAGTAACAAGTGCATGCTCACTAATTACATTCTATGTCCTTTTAAATCCTAATTACATGCATAAATATGTCCAAAATCCTCTACCTCATCTTAAAATGCCTCCCGTAAATTCATGCATGTTGTACACGGCAGCTTTTAAGCTGCAAGTTAAGTTTACTGAAGAAAACAGTAATAATATGGGCATGCACAGGAAACAGTAAGAGCGAGAAATGCATTATGGACTGGTGTAAAGCAAAGGATGTGCTACAGATTATGAAAACGAAGAAAGCAAACTGTGGCTGCAAAACTGGGTGAACTAACATTGGGAAAAACATGCGCTAACCCAACACACCACACATCATAGACTCAGTACCCTACAGCTCAGATTAAAAGCCAAACAAATCGTAACTGATTGCTGTCTTTACATTTCTACCATTTTCTTTCTTTTACTGCTATACAGTATTTACCATGATGGTTTCCTGGAGGTGTGTAACATATTATTCAATCAGAGAACAGCTAGGCATGTTGAGCTCTGTGTTAACCCAGTTGTGAACCCAAATGTTGGACAACTTGAAACAGAGCTGAATTTTGACTTGTGCTTTCAAAAATGAAATTGAGAGTTGGATTTCTGAATTTGAGCATGATGTAATATAGAAAAATAAAAGTGCAGAAGAGAGAAAACTGACACATTCAGCTTTCTAAAATAGGCAATTCAAAACACAGCATAAATGACACTGGATCACCTGATGATCTCTGATGTCATGCAGTAACTGAAAATAGACAAAGTTTTTAATACCAGAAATGATAATATTGTTTGCAGTTTGTTTCAAATTTCTTTCCATATTTAAAATATGTTGAAAAACTATTTCAACATCCCATTTATCTGGAAGATTATCCCACAAAGTACCTCAACAAACAGCTTATTAATATTCATAAGCCTGGAGTATTGTAAAAAGCATTATAAAGGATCTGACATTGTTTTGACTGGTTGGAACTTTGGCTAAATACCATGGCTGATCTAGCTTTGTCTTATACGCCAAACCGACTTATCTATGAATGAAGAAAATTGGAAAAATTAGGCGATCTGATTTGTACTGCACATTGACTTATTCTCCAAAAAAATGTGGTATATTACACACTAATGAAAACAAAGTCCAATGTTTGTATTTGTATATATATCAAAGCAAAGTAAAAATCAATTTATCCCAAGTAAATTGTAAAAAAATTAGTCAGTCAGAAAAAATTGATAATTGATTTTGACTGCTCTCTCAGTCCCAAACAATGTTACCATATATTACAGAAACAGGTATTTTTTTCTGCACTTAAAAGCCTCTCATTAATCTACCTTGCAGTGTTGACGTGGAATTCTCATTAGCAGAGAGATCTGCTGCTGATTTGGAGACAGTTTAGAAGAAATTACCTGGAATGATAGAAGAATGCACAAACAACTGAAGGATTCAAAAATGTTTCCAGAAGTTCATATAGCCAGATTGTCCGATGTGAATGAAATGCTAAGTAGTCGTCATCACAAATGCCAAGCCACACTGGACGCTAGGAAATTTGTTTTTTTTTTTAAGCAAACTGTCACAATGCTTGAAATGCTAAACCAAGTGAGGTAGTAGAAGCAAATTGTGCCAATGGTTCCAAGTAACTAAGTGCCCATTTAAAGCAAAGGGAGGGGGCACTAAGTATTTCAATTCCTGCCCAAACTTTGCATAATTACACATCAGCTTACAGAATAAATAATAATAATTATACCAAAAAAAAAAACAACAAAGATTCTATACTTTCTGCTACAATATGAGTTGTTTGTCAAAAAGGGTGGTATTCTACATAGATACTGATGGCAGATAATTTAATATAAATAAATTTATTTAAATTCTGAAAATACTGAATCTTTAGGTTACGTTTCACTCTTGACCCCTGATTATGAAAAATTAATTTTCTTCAAACACTTATGTCAATGTTGTGCAAATGATAAAGTACTAACTGGTTATAAAGGGTGTATAAATTATAATAAACATTAACCTCTCACCCTTTAGAATGTTTATGAACTTTTTAGTTTCAAATTTTTTACCTCAAAATAAGCTGAAGTTGTTAAAAAATGTCAGTTATAGAAGTCACTTACAGAGATGTATTAGTCTACTACCAGCTTTAACCTCTCAGGTAAAATGTTTACGGGGAGCAATTTGTCAAAATAACAAATAGTAAACACACAGATGGACCAATATTATTTGTTTTATTTATTTAGTGTTGTAGTTACTTATCTTCTACAAAAAAAAAAAAAAACATTAGTTTGTAAATATGGCAGCAATTAACACTCAAAAGAATGTACACACAAAATGGGCAGGAGCTTGAAAAGATTTATTTAAAGAGATAAAAGGATATTCTAGACTTTTCCTCACCATTTTCTCTTATCAGTAACAGAACTAGTTAATAAAAATGGTCTAGCAATCATTCTCTGTTGCCATCATCAGGGTTATTCCTTAGATGAACACTGCTGTTTGATGTGTTAGCCTTAAACCCTATGACCTACTGCTTGCTATTTGTTGTTGTTGATTTGTGACCAAGAATAGATCACTCTGATTGTGATGTTTAAAAAAGAGATGATACTGAAACTGCCTGCTCAAAAATGGAAAGACATGCTTCTCGTTTTACAAAAGAAAAATGGCTGTGCAAAAAAACAAAGTTTGTAGGCTCAAATTGGAATAATAAAAAAGTTGTTCATTGTTAACTCTCCCAATGATGCTGTATATGCTACAAACATAAATTGAGAGATGACAGCTAGGTTTCTGAACAGTACAAATTCAGAATGGGAGAACAGATTTTCAAAGTATTCAGTTTGTATCGGCTACGAAGAGGAACAGATACATCTGCTCATTTACCTCAAAGACAACTTACCTTTACTATCAGATCCACCAGAAACAAACAAACTTTTTACTATCACCAGCAACTCCACAATACAAAAAAAAAAAGTGAGCATATATTTTGGGTGTAATGATTTTCTCTATATAATCATTCTTGCTTACATGGCCTACCATATAAAGCTGCAATATCTGCAACAATCTTATATTATAATTGAGTATGTTTTTGTTTTTTTTTCAATAAAAACAAATAGTAAACAACTTCTTGATTTTCTGTAACCATTTATTTTTTTCAAATTTACTTTCTGAAAATATTCGCACATTTTAACATCCTTATACTGATTTATTTAGATGCATAAATGAATAAGCATTTTTAACCACACAAAGATAAATCATAGTTACTGGACCAGTTAACATGGTTAAACATTCAGCTTTTTGAATTATTTGAGACTGATGAGCTTAAAAAAGATCTTTTACTTTCTGCAACTGAAGCGGTTACAGCATTTGCCCCTGACTCTTTTTTTTTTTTTATTTATCTTAAGATCTCTGTGGAAGATGATAATAAACAAACAAGATAACCAGTATATCTGAAGAGATCAGAAATGGACAGTTAGCTGATGCTGCTGCAAAACTTTAACTTCAATCTTCATTGATTAAAAAAAATATGGCAAAATTTAACCTCTGCTCTGCAGGAAATTAATGCAGCAGGACTATAGTTGGCAGGCAAACAAAGTGGATATATTGTTTGGATTATACAATGATTTGCATAATATTCATAGAATAAATTAGAAGCATGGAAAACTGATCCATGACTGCGGACCGCTGTAAGAAGAATTATTTTACTAACAGAATCACCAGATTTTACCTATAGTTTTATAATTTACTTTTCAGAGAGACCAACATTCAAGCTGCACTCGGATCTTCCTCACTCCAGACATGTCAGACCCAGAGCTTCAATAATGAAACAGTATTTGTCGGTGAACTCCTGGATCTGCAAGATAAAAGTGTTAACACTTTTGTTAAATAAAAAAAAAAAAAAAAAACAGAATACAAGCAGATTTCACTTTCACTTGACATTTGTCATTCTTACACAATTACAAAACAACCAAGCTTCAAATTCAGAACAAATGATATTAGTAACAAAAATAGAATATGAACAATGAATTCTTTTTTTTTTTTTTTAAATATTATTGCTAACATAAAAATGCCAAACTTGATTTGAGAAAGACAGAAACAAATTATCTGATGTTTGATGCTTCTCAAATCTCAGACAGACAAGTTCTAGATGAGAACTCTGAATGCAAAAATCAAAGAGATAACCTCCTTGGATGTATTTGTTTGGTGACGAGTTGGAAGAGCAAAGGCTTTGATAAATCGTGTGTAGTGAAGTCGAACAAAATTAATGGAGATCCAAACTTGAACTCAAATAGAAAATATAACAGATACAGTTGTGCCCCGGTATTCGCGGGGGTTACGTTCCTAGAGCACCCGTGAAGAGTGAAAAACCGCGAATATTGGATGTGGTCCATAAAAATGCCTATAAGTGTCAAAATATAACGTAAAATATAATTAAAAAAATATAAGTAAATATATAATTATAATTTAATAAAAAATACAACACTCAGTGAAACACACAAGATAGCTACATGCGGTAAACTGGGATGATGCGGGGCTGCTGGGCTGCATCTGTCTGAGACAGCACCTCGTGGGCAGCAGCCAATCAGCAGCAAGGAGAAGTGAATAACACTCTTGGATTGGCTACTTTCAAACCTCCAGCCAATAGCATTTATTTTATATTGATATTTTGCTCAATTTACATTAGTATTTATATTACAAAATTAGTAAATTATATTGTTATTAATAATTTAGCGTTAAAAAGCGTGAAAAAATATATATTGCCACGAAAAAAGCCATAAAAAAATTGCGGAAGATATTTGCGATTCCGCGAATATTCAGGGGTTTCCACGAACAATTATTAGTTAGGTTCTAAGGAAAATTCCGCGAATAACCGGGGCCACGAATGCTGAACCGCGATTACGCAGTGGTCGACTGTGTTCAAAAACAATTTTGTTCGATAAAATTTGGTCAACAGATGAACTGGTAACATCCACAACTTAATAAAAAGTCCATCACTAAATAACGAAGCCTCTCCTACATTGATTTGTTTGCACTTCTACTATGCATTTGTCCGTACAGCCTTTCAAATTTATTAGTTGAAAGTAAAACAGATTTGTTTTTTTTTTCTAAAAAGTTTGCAAGAAATTAGTGCCATTACCACCTTACCAATCCATGCACTTACTTTCTTTGCTGTGGGCTTGCCAAATCCATGACCAGCCTTTGTATCCACTTTAATCATCAGCGGATTTGTCTGGAACAAAAGAATGAAAGTTTGCTGAAGATAAATCCAAACAAATGGCAGGAAATCTAAAAAAAAAAAAAAGAAAAAGAAAGTGTATGTGCAACCGAGTTACCCATTAAACTATTTCAGTCCTTGCTAACCAATTTGGCTGTCAGTGATCGTGAAGAAGATGCATTTGTGTAATAGCTTCAACACAAGTACAGTAATTCCTGATGGCAGCCACACACCCCCCTCCCCTGATCAGTACAATCTTTCAAAACTCATTGTTTTAAGGTCAGTCGTTTGTCAGCTAATGCTTTCCTGGAAATGTTTATGCTAAAAAAATCCAATCTATCTTCCCTCCCATTGGTTAATTATAATTAGAGAATTCTTTATTTTCTGGCTCAAAACCCCTGTTTGAGGGCATTAAGCATCATTCTCGTGTTACTCCACGATTCTCTTCTGGCTTTGCATTTGTTGATAGCTTAAGTCGAAAACTGATCTTTCAAATGATAAGTTCTTGTTCAGCTAATTTTCTCAGAAAGATCTATCAACCATACAGAATGTTGCTTTGCCTTATCTTTAACTGCATAGTACAAACTCCTGTTACCATTTTAATTAATATTCTTTACAGTAAAACTTGTTGTTTAATATTATTATAAAGGTAGTTTGCAGCAAAATGATCACTTGTAAATTGTCACTGAGAGCAACAGTATTAATTAAAGTAATAGATGCTTGTACATTTCCTTTAAACTTTCTGCTTACAGCATAATAACCATACCTTTTAGATATGGAATAGTAACAAGTTGCCTCCAAAGCCTGGCCATAACTTGTTATACCCTAAATTTGATTCTGACATTGAGGCTGTGTGAATACAGCAGATACTGTATTATGATAGACATTGCTACTGACCTGTTTAGAACTCTTTCCAACAACCCGCTGTAACTCAGCTATGTACTTCAGTGAGTGCAATGGTACAACCCGGTCATCATGGTCTGCAGTCATCAACAGCACAGCTGGATACTGAACATCAGTGGGCTCTTTGATGTTATGAAGTGGAGAATACCTACATAGATGAGAGAAAAATCAAATCAAAATCTGAATTCTTGAAATCACATCAAGTTTAGGACAGCATCTGCTCTCCTCTAAACACTATTTCTTGTCAGACCTTTCTAACTGAGGGCAAACCTTCACATAATAACCTGGTATAGCAGGATGGACTGACCAGTCTCCATCCATTGTCACTCTTGGTTTAATCCCTGATTCAGCCTGCTGCTCATTAATTTCTTCCTACATTTTATTTTATGTGAATGTTTTCATTTCACACAACTGAAAAATTAAAACACGGCAGGAAAAAATTAACAGACAATTGTTGTCAAAAGAATATTACAATCACTTCATATGGGCTAAATATTAACACTGTAGAAAAAGGTACAATATCACCAATCAGTCACACTGTCATAAAAAACTTAATGTTGACCCCATGCACATTGGTAGCCATCTCTGCTAGTGTTCACTTGGGGAGGACCACAGGTACCTGTTGTTTCTTTAGTTTATTTCTTTTTCGATGCTCAGCTATTAGAAAAAAACAAAAACAAAACAAATGTGATAAACACAAACAGGTTCACATACTTGATTAACCACTCAAAGTCTTCGGGTTTGTCTGCACATCCAAAGTCAGATGTCCATGCATGACCAATGGTAAATTTATGGAATCTCAGCATATCCATTACACTGAAAGAAAAATGGGATAGTTGATGCTGCAGCTTAAAGATTTTACAATTTTCTTGGTTAAAAAACAATAAGCAAATGTGTTTAGGAAAAAAGTTGGCAAACTTAATTATGGTTGCAGTAAATAGGTACTTCTGAATATTCCTTTTATGTATCTGCATGTGTCAGATCAGGAGAATTATTGAAAAATGTACTTAAAGATCCCATCTGAAACCTGTTTTTTTGTTGTTGTTGTTTTTGAAGAGAATGGAGGGTGGGTGTATTTACAAACAATATTGCAAGTATCCATCAAACTTCTTTCCAACCAAAACAGCAGCTTCCATTCTTGGATTAATACCAGAACTGCCAGATTAGGTTCACTGCCCCAGTGTTGACAGGTATTTTATTAAAAGAGTACGCCCTGTTCTAACTACACAGGCTGCTTGTTTACTTGTTATATTATTCAGAATTTCCTTACAACTTTGCAAAAGTCTATGCAGATTGTCTGCATGGCGAAGGTATTAAGGTATGAGCACTGTAGTCAGTCTTTTCTGTGTACTTGTCTTAAGAGGGCAGATAATGGCCAACTTGGCCGAGTACCCTTATCTGATGGTCTGTCACAGTTAGGGTTTGCACACTTTAGACCTGGAGCTTTACCTAGTTGCAAAATGATTAACAGTTAACAGCTAGAGAATTCTTCTTTCAATGGATCTCTACATTCTGAAAATCTCAATCAAAAGTACATCTGATAAAAAGAAACAAGCTATTTTAAATGTATTTTATTTCTAATTCTGTTTTGTTATCTACAAGCTAAATATTCCTCCTTACAAGGTATTTGTAACAGTATCTATAGATAAACTCATCCATTATAGTGAGATTTCCAGAAAGGTTGGAGTAATGTTTTTTTTTTGCATCACCCATAACCTGTATTTTCATTCAAGGAAGTTTTGCTTTAGTTAACAAATATTTCTTATTTTAAATTTACTGTACCATGAAGTAGTAACATTATTGAAAACTAACAGGAAGTAAATTATTGCAAACCTGTATTACATTTTGGGAAACTAAGATTAAGAATCTCTCTAGCAGTTTTTTAAAATTAATAATGCAAGTGAATTGTAGTAAAAAATTAATGATCTTCTTACCAATTTTAGAAAGTAACTTATTCAAATCTGGAATCAAGTATTTTTCCATTCAAATCAATAATTAGCAAGAAATCTTTAAAATGTATGTAAAGATGATCTTCAGCCATTTTGAATAATTAGATATTGAATTAAAAAAAACAAAACAGACATATCACCTTGAGATACTTTGGCTGGTCTATCTGACTATGGCCACCAAGCTAGAAACTGAAGGTGAGTGATATTTAATTCAACATCCATGAAAGTTCCCTCATTAGCATGCACACAATTTGAAGTACCAAGCAGAACTCTTTCGTTTAGCTAACAGAATAAACTGTTATGCCATGGAGAAACTTGCATCAACGATAGTACAGAAGAGGCCATGCTGGAGTCAGTCCCCAGTGGGCAATGAACTCTGGTCCACTGCCACACCAACCTATTGCACTGTGTGCCCACCATACATTAATGATGAAAAGGCAGTGACGGGTCTAACTATCAGTGAGAACATGCTTATACAAGAAATATTAATCTAACAAGTTTTCTAATGCTTAATCTTTATTCATGACGTCCTTCTCACATGGCACATTTACAGGGGCCAATTTTTGTTTCATGAACTTAGAAAGAATGAAAGTTTTCATGCTAACTAAAATGTCTAATTATCTCAACTGAAATTTTTCAATATCTACAGAGAAACAAAGTAGAAAAAATATGCATTTCTGAATCTAAGTGTGATGAGGCCTAATAATAGTAGTATCATGATAAAAAATCCATATATAATTTGTTTTCAATATGTAGCTTTATATTTGATTATTACATTAGCATACTGATCTTTTGGCTAATTTTTAACTGGTAAAATTATTCCTATAAACTAGTAGTTGTCATCTTCCATCAACTTACAAGTCTTCTTTGTATATAAGTACAGTATATCTTTTGGTCAGCCAGCTATATTTGCATATAATCCTTTTTGTTTGGCTCCAATAAACTCCAGTAACATGGATGTCTGTTTATAATTTACCGTCTTTTATAAAGAAAACCATTCAGTATTGTATTCACAAACTGTGATAGATCGAAAACTGAGTCACCGTGATCAGTGTCTTGAATAGTTCAGCCTCTTTGTAATAACTAAATTAAAATGTCGCATTGGAAGTTCATTACTCACCCAACTTCTGCAATGGCACAGCCAAACAGATCTGGCCGTTGATTGACACAAGCCCCAACCAGCAACCCGCCATTGGATGCACCATTAATAATTAATCTGAAAGGAATTCAACAAATTACTGAATTACCTATTAAAACTAATAAGAACATGCAACAGAAAACATAACCTTCAGCTTCCACCAAAAGCTATGACAATATTAAAATATACAGTACTGAAAATAATTATGGAAACAGGAAAAACTAGGTATAAAATGTAATTAACATTTAATAGAATTGTCTCTTGTGTAAAAACAAAACATTTCATAGTAGTCACGTGTTGATATGGTACACTGAGAGTTGTTGCCATACAAGCAATCAGAAAGGGTCACTAGAAAATTACTATAAACGTATAGGCAGTGGCATCATTGTAGTGTGGTGAATACTATGGTTGCTGGGAAGGAAATATCAAATGATCCAGCTATTGAAGGCTACTCAATGCAACAGATTTCAGCCCAACTTCACGTTTCAGAAAAGGAGCTGTATAAAGATACGCATACCTGGTATTGGTGACAATAGAAGTGGAGAAAGAAAGCCCAAACTCTCCAAAAGTGATGTTAAGTATGGTCTCTGTGTAACAGATGTTGAATCAGTAGAGATCTTGCATATAATCTAGCTGTAAGTACAGGTGTTAACAAGAACAGTAAGACACTCATTAGTGTGAAGTGATTTCAGAGTGGATGTGTAGTTTTCAAAGCCTTTGGCAAGCCTGTAAAGGGAAGCAGAAATGAAACAGTGGGATGACCAAATCTAGAAGGTGCTCTTTGCAGATGAATTCAAGTTTGATCTATTTGGCAATAATTAATGGCATTTTGTTTGAAGGTAAACCTGGAAGCAGATCAATACAAGTGTGGGGCTACATATCAGATAAAGTTGTCACATATTTTCATAAAATCAAAAGTATAGTGGATACCAGCAAGTACAGGCAGGTTCTCATCTACCATCTATCATGCCATTCCCTCAGGAAGACAGGCGAGGATTCATCTTCCAACATGACAGTGACCAAAAGCATACAGCCAATGTGGTGAAAAACTATCTGGAACATAAAGAGGCTGAAGGAACAATCACAAAGCTGCCTTAGCCTGCAGTCCTGATGTGAACAGCATTGAGGCTATATGGGTTTATATGGCTACTGAAAAAGTCAAATGGAAACCAAACATCTTGGATGAATTGTGGGAACTGCTACAGGATATCTGAAACAACATTCCATAGGCAGATATTGATAACCTGTGCAGAGCATAAAAAACAGATCATATATCTTTTTTAAAGCAAAAGGCTCACATACCAAATACCGATGCACTGTACAAACCTATCATTGTTTTTGCATATTTTCAGTAATAATCCATTATGTATGATATACATCTCTCAGATGCAATTACTCATTATTCGTGCATATCCTGTCTGTCTGTCTGTGTCCATAATTATTTCATTTACTGTACACATGTTTATAAAAAAAGCTTCACTAAATTCAAGTTTGTAATCAATGGTATTCTCAATTTTAAGCTTGTTATAGTTTCACATGAAATTTGTCTGTGAGGTGAGGACCAATAGCATTTCAAGTTTCATAAGAAAATCTACCTATTTAAGAAAATAATGACAACTTTTCATATATTTTATTAACCTGGAAAGTTCTTAGGAGTCAGGAATGTAACAGCTCCACAAAGTAAAAAGAGATTCTCTTCATTCACAGAATTCTAAAATAATTAATTAAATCTTTGCTTTTAAAAAACATCAACTTTTTTACTAACTTTCTAGAAAGCACCACTGTCTATCAGGAAAGAAGATAGCAAGAATAAAATATGATGGAAATAGGCTTCACAACAAATCTACTTTTTTTTTTTTGTCAAGTTTTACTCAATTTTGGATTTTCTGTTTATTATGACAAGGCAGTTTAAATTAACAAAATGAAACAGACAGGTTATTGGTAGAATGAGTGAGGACATCTTGTAGTATCTGCACAGTTAGACATGGAATTAATGTCATTTTGTACCACATTTTGTCATAGTGCAGTCTGACATTAGCTAAAAAATAAGTATCTTAATCCCAGTTTTTCATCAAAGTATTTCCAGAAGTGCTAATTTGGGTTCATATCTTGGGTTGAAATCTTAGTGGAACAATGGTAAAATGTTGTTTGAGAGAACATCCATGAATTGTGCCATATTAAGACTCCCATTAATGAATATCAAAGTCTTGCTGTTGCACCAAATTGGAGCCTATATCATCACACTACCTATCACCCACCATGTTTGGTTAGTGCTTATTGGCATCAAAGCGACTTCAGATTCTCTCTACACTTATTAGTATATCAGCAGTCCTGCCATTATAGTATTTTAAAGTAACATGTACAGAAGAGAACAATGAAATACAGTAAAAGCTACAGTTTCCAGCCTCTTTATGCCCTCTGGACACAATCTTATAATCAGATGAGATAAGTTCAAGCATGCATGAAAATAAAAGCTAGGTGTGACAGATAAAGCAAATGGATTCAGCTGTTTGCTGAGTCACTTCAATAGATATTAAAGTGATATAAAAATCATCGCATACACATTCCCATCTACATATTGCCCATAATAAATTAAATCACTGGTTATCACAGAATAAAAACAGACAAATATGTCAGAATTAGAAAATGCTAGCAGCTTTTATGTTTTTTTTTTTGTTTTTTTTTATCTGGATGCAGCTTTGAAAATACTCAGCATTTGTATTGTTTTACTTAGCCACATGAAGAGCATCAGATCCCATGTTGTAACTGCTGTATCATGTAGAGGTGGACATCTTCATGGCTTCAACTACCTGCTGAAAACCAATTCACAGCCCATTCAGGACAGTATATAGACAAAAAAAAAAAAAAATGCTGCATCCTACAAAAGGCACTCTTCATAAATCCAGCTTCTTAATTCTCACATCAAAAAAGTTATACACACAAAAGCTCTAGTAAATACACTTTCTTTGGCATTAATTCACTAAACTACAGAAATGAACACATTTAAGGTGGAGGGCCCAAGTTTGAATCCTGGTTGTGACGGGCTCAGCTTACTGTACTTCCATGGCATGGTTTCTCACACTCTAAGCATTCCTTCTACATCCGACAAATGAAGAATCCCAGTAGAGACTCTTGATGTGGTCTTGCACACTGAGTAGTTGTTGTGCAACCAGCTCAGCATGCACTGACCTTGTAAACAAAATAGGGAACCTGAAAACCTGGTACAGACAAAACAACAGTACAGTCACCCATTAATGCTGCAATAAACAAAAAGTTTTGCTAACTGATATCATGTAGAGAGTAAAACTGTACTACTCAATATCAATTTTTAGCAAAAATAGAAAGAAAAACAACAACCTTGCTCGGTTTACCTTGGCTCAAAATTGAACCCTGCAGTAAAGGTTAATTAAAATATAAAATATGTATGGGTTTAACTGCTTTCGATAAATGAAACTCAGGATAGTAACTGTTAATTATAAAAAACAACAACAAATCTTACGTGAATAAATCAAACCAATTAAACTCAAACTGCTTCCCTTTAGCAAATGTTCAGCATTTCAACTGCCTTGCTTGATTCGTGTATAGAAAACATCTTTATGGATAGTAGCCCGGACTCACCTGTCACGGCAAGTGTAGTTGTTGTTGATGAGATATTCAGCTGCACACTGGAAGTCATCAAAGGAATTCTGCTTATTTTGCAAACTCCCACCTTTGTGCCAAGTTTCCCCATACTCTCTGGAGGAGAGAAGAAAAAAAAAAGTTATAACAGCAGCAATCGTAGACTCAGCATCCTGAAGAGAAGAGATGTCTGGAAACGAGTTTCACATCACAATATCTGTATTTTTAGTAAAGTTTTTTTTATCAAAATTGAAAATTCGAACACTTAAATGAAAAACTAAAGGTACAACTCAAGGAGGAGAGGGCAACAAAATTTATCGAGAAGAATCAGACATTGTAACTTCCGTACCCGCCACCTCGTATGTTTGGCATGGCATACACTCCTTTCATGTGCTGAAGGAAGACAAGTCGGGCTGCACTGAAAGTGGGGGTGATGGAGATGTTGAAGCCCCCGTAACCATACAACAATGTGGGATTAGTTCCATCTTGTTGAAGACCCTGGTAGTAGTAAAATAAAAGAAATGACAACTGAATGGAATTTTTGTAGAAAAGAAAATAACTGTTAAATGATATCAAGCCTTAAACAGAAAGGGAAAAAAAAACAACATTTGCAGCTACGAATTGGATTCTCACTAAATTAAAACAAATTAAATAATCCCAAAATAATTCTACTTTGCATATTTTGAAGATGTATCAAAAGATGATGCTCTGCTCTGTTTTGCATATATTTATATCTAATCCCTAAAGATCTTGATAATCAGGCGGTGGATCAACTACAAATAAAACGTCACTTGGTTAGGCATGAAAATTAAGATCTATTATTTGTTCAAGATGACATTATCTGACAGCAAGCAAAATTACAGACAACCTTACATACATAAACAAATCTCCAGTACAGTTTTCAATAGTTTCACTGAGGTAATAAAAAATTTTTGTGGTATACATAAAAACGTACTACCTTTCTATGTACAATGAACATAGGCACCCGCATACCATCTTTACTGGTGTAAAACATCTGCTTTGTCTCATACTGGTTAAAATCAAAATTTTTTACTTCCACTTGGCGAAAAATCTGAAAAAGATAATTTTAAAAACTTTTTTTAAATGTTGTACCTATGGTTGCAATTATCAGAAATTAATTATTTTGCAATTTTTTTTTAAAATAGTTTTTTGATCCTAGAAGAGAGAAAGACAGGCCAAGATAAGAGAGATACTGAGGTGGTTTCACTAAGTTATCCAAGATCCTCTAATTACACTGTATAAAAAAACAACAAAAAAAAAAATTTCATACTTGCTGATATGAAATTTGCAGTGACAAGAAGTCAAAAAAAGAACAAAAGATTTTTCTTTTGTCAATTTAAAGAATTTAGCTGAAGCCACTGATTTGTTTTATTAAGAACTAGCTGGAGTACGTGGCAGTGCACAGGAAAACATGGCTTTAGGCCAACATACAGTAGGTAGCTTAGAACCATACCCAGGTTCTTAATGTATCTGGGGGCTCCAGGTGCTGTGGTTTGGCCGTGAAAGAGTAACAAACAGATACACTTTAATAATTATCCAATTATACATGTACACTACACAACAATGATAGTTATAATATTCCACAATATCTACCAGATCTGTCAAACAAATATCTCACATAAAAGATGATCCCACCCCAATGTATAAAAACATTTTTTAGCTTCATAGATGTACTGACTGCCAAGAATTGACAACAATTTAATTATGCAAGTTGTTTCCCCTTTCAGCCATTTAACTTTCTATTAAAATCAGAAAAAATAAAATTAAGATTTACCTTTGGCTCAGCATAATCATCCACCATATCACACCTGTAAATTATTCCAGGTGTAAGGAATGACATGAAATAGTAGAATATCTAAAAAAAAAAAAAAAAGCAAACCTTATGCTGTATGTTTGTGTATATAGCTAGTATTCAAATATAGTAAAAACTCACTTATATGACATCTGTTCTTCCAACATTCTAGGTTATCTGACATCAGTCACACATGCATGAGAATGCTGCAGTGCATATTTAAACTCTGAAAAACATCAATCCATCTCAGCTACATAGAGAGGAAGAGCACCCAGAGCTTTTTGTGGTTTTATCCAATATGGAGTCCACAAATGGCAAAAAAAAGAAAAAGGGTGGCTGCAGAGATTGAATTATTTTACAGTATTTAGAACTTTACTGCGCAGACAGCATGTTTCCAGACAAAGACTATTTATAATCAGGTTCTTTGCAGGTGAACTCTTAATTATAATTGACTTCTGTCCAAAATGACAATTCGCCTATCTAACATAGGGACAGACCCATTCAAATCAAATAAAAGAGCTTCCACTGTACATACACAAAAAATGATGTCCAGTAAAGGAAATTGTTTAAAGACAAACAGATCAGATGATGCACCACCAAACATAAATTTATGTTAATAACTTACTGAAATCTAGTTAAAAACAAAAAAAAAAACTTCCTCTTAAACCCTTTGAGGCTGATCATATAGAAATATAAATGTTTATTCCTTTTAACCAATAACCTTACCTCACTTACAGTAGAATAACCCTATTATCTTCAAGCCCACAAACATGACACATTTTAGTATCAATTTTCAGATTGGGAAAATTAGTACTTAAAGTAACAAATATTAAGAGAAGTACAAAGAAAGAAAGAATAGTAAAATATTAATTAACATTACTACTTCTAACTTCAAGGTTTCAATAATCTTCACCCAAATTATATCTGAACAACTGAATGCACTGTAATTATCACTTTCGTTATTTAAACTAGATCTTCATTTGTTTACCTAAGCAAAAAAAAAACCTTTGCATGCTTTATCTGAAGCATCAGTATAAACCATGTTGATAGTAATGATTTTTTTTCTTAACAAGTTTGCTATGTTCAGATAAATAGAAATTTGGAAATTGTATACAATCGACGTTTATATAGCAAAGAAAACACTGCTAAAGTATAAACATTGCAAAAACATCAATCCAACATTAGAAATATTTCACCTAAAAGCCCAGAAACTTCACTTTACCCTAAAGATATCACTTGATACTTCTATTCTTTATTTAAATAAGTAGAAATAGCATTATCAATAATAAAATCACATGTAAAAGTAACTTTAGAGTGTTTCTTATTTTAAATTTATACAAATATACTCTTGTTTACTATATTTTTATCAAAAACAACAAAAAATGCTAAAATGTACAGAGCCCTGCTAGAATAAAATGAGTACCTATGAAAGTAATGGTAAGGCTCATGTTACCAAAGAGAGCTCTCACACTGGCTATAATAGCATGTCCTGAGACAAGAGCTGGTAGAATGGCAAAGATGCCTCATACAGCATTTACATGCAATTGTGTGACGGGACAATAAGACCGTGGTCAAACTGAGTAGTAGGATAGCATAGAATCTCGGTCTCACAAATTGGAAAGTGTAACATCAATATTAATTGTTGCCAAACAAATGAAAGAGTGGATAATTATCAACCAGATTAGCCGTTAATGGTTACAAAATAAACCAAAAAAAAAACAAAAAGAAAAAAGTTGTGTTGCCAGATGAAGTCCAATCTACAGAAAGCTTGCAGGTTATGCCAATATAGTGAATGTGGCATAATGTGTAGCTTAACATTATTCTCAAACTGGGCTACCTTGATGATGCATCCTGGCAAAAATTCATACCTACAGAAGCCAATCTAAGGGAAAGATTTGCATGGTCACAGAAAATTACAAGTATACCTATGGTGTTTTGGACATCTGTTGTTCTCTGGGAAATCTGTTTCATCAACTCACACTAAATGGATGAAGAGGACAGACAAGCAATCCAGAAAAACTGCTTACAGCCCACAGTTCAACACAGTGGCTTTAGTGTAATGGTGTCAGCAGTGATTTGGGATGCTAAAAAAAAAAAATTGACCAGGTGTTCATCAATGGATGTCTGAATTATCTTGCATACACATCCATTCCCAATAATCATTTTATGCCAATTTCCCAAAATCTTTTTTTCAGTTCAAAGACATTTACTGCATGAAGATTGTGCCACTTCCACAACCATCACCATTTTGAAAAACAAAAGGGGCTGCAGGTTCTTTCTGGCCACCTACGAACCCTGACATGAATCCAATTGAACGCATCTGTAAGACATCTTGATCACCAACTGCAAAGATTAAAACCCCCTCCCACTGCTGTGGCACTCAAATTTGGCAAGATTTGAACTGTGCTCTCATGCAAACTTTCAGTCCTTCGTGAGGGGAGTGAAAAAGATGCTAGATATTAATAACATGTTTTCTTCTGTTTTAGTGTGTGCATGCAATGCAATAAAAATTGCTTGTGTTTCAAAAGTGCTTATTTTCTTCTGGCGGGGCTCTGTATAATAAAATAAAATTTCATATTTTCAAACTTTAAAAAAGTTCAATGACAGTTAAAAAGATAGAATCCAAACCCTGACAGCATCAAGTTTAAACTATTGCCCAGACATGCTGCACGGTTTAGGAGGCTAACCAAGTCTTTACACCTTGAGAGACGGACTGAAAATCACTGTGGAATGGACAAATTCTCTCAAAGGCAGACATAATTATAGTTTTAGTTTGTCAAGTGCAGGAATTTGATCATTCCAAATTCTTAAAATAGTATCAAAACAAAACCTCAAAGAGGAGATTTGTGGAAGCAATCTGAAAAAAATTTTAATTTTGACAAAGAGGAACTGCCATTATTACATCAATATACCAGTAAATGTGTAACAAGGATTATATAAAACACCCAAAATGTTTAGTAATTTCAGCCTACAGAGTAATCTTTTGTTTTTGATTCAAACAATTCAAGGTATTTTGTATAGATACTGCAATTTTTCCTATAGAAATGTATATGACACATACAATTTCAACCTGAATTAACTTATTAGTCATGTCTTTTGTTTACTGCATCTCTTAATAATATAATAATATTTTTATATAGTTGATAAATAAAATTAACAAGAAAGCTTATGGAAACATTTTTTTGCAAAGTTTTTATGCCACAGTTTGTGTTATTTCTTAATATCATCTTTAAAAAGTTCCAAAACCCCATAAGTTGCCAACTTGAGATAATGCATTATTCTCACAAAGCTATCACTTGTAGAAACTTTGGCCTGTTGAAAATCTCATCATTTTGCATGGGTCCAGGAGAAAACCTGTCAACAGAGAGGTAAAAAAAGAATTTTTAGATCTAAGTTAGGAAAGTGAAAAAAAATGCCATGTACCTCTTTATCTTTAGTTGTTCCTGAGTAATCAACAATAGTACCCATATCCAGTGGAAGATTTTTAATGAGTCTTCCAGTGGCCAAGTCATGAACATAGATTTTGTTCTGAAGTGAAAAAAAATTTTGAAAAATGGATCAATCATTGAAACATTATACAAAAAGGGCAAAAAGTGGTAATTAAAGCTATAGATTTATTTACAGAAGTGACCAAGAGGTTTAGTCAATCTTTTATGATAGATGAATTAAAGGACCTTATTAAACAGGTAAACATTTTTGTTATGAAGCTCATTCAAAACCAAATTAACTCAAACCACACTGCTGAATACCAGTTTAACATTTAAAATAAGGTAAAGATTAGAATCATTTCACCAAAATAAGTTGTCCATAATAACAATTCTTTCACCAACTCAAAGTTCCATTGACTTAAAGGAGATTAGCAAGGATGTGGAAAAGTTGTCCAGATTAAACCTGGAATCTCTCAATGAACAACAATCCAACAACTTTGGGATGGCACCTTTGGGATGGCACATTGCCCACACTAATCAAAAATTCAAAACAGGGAAGAGTCCATTTTCATTTTTAAGATCAGCCAAGGAATCAATTTATAGAAATACCTTAAAAAGTAAAATCAGGACATGTTTTTGTATATCCCATTGCATTTTAAAACTTTATTTTTATTTCTTTTATTCCCAACACAGTTAATGAATTACAGATAAAACAGCTCAGCCAGAAACAATGATTAAGACAATAAACAAAATATTTTCATGGTTAAATTTAAGTATACTTACATCATGGCACTAAAACTAAAAAACAAGAGTGACCTGTTCACTAAACAAACCAATTTACAAAGAATTGGTGAATATTTAAATAGTATTTAATTTTATAAGATTTCTTATGTATTTTAGGCTTAAACTATTAAAATCAATGTACTGACAACTTAAATATTTTGAAGAAACAAAAATGTGTATAATCAAAAGTGTAATATAAAAACAGTTCTGTTTTTTGTTCTCTTCATTAAGAAAAGTTTTCTTTCTCTCTCCTGAGATCTTACATTTTTGTTGACCACACACACACACACACAAAATTTGGTATGATGGTTTCAATGTCCACAATCACCAGAGTATTCTTAAGAATTTCTATTTAGATTCATAGATTGGCTTTTAGACAGAATTAAAACCTATTATCAGAATACTAAAGCAGAACAGGTTTTCAACATGTCTTACCTTCACATCTTCCAAATAACACAAGATCAGTTTATTCTTGTTCACACATGCTGCCCATTTCAGCACAGAATTCTTATCCTCCTCCACTAATGTTGTCCAATGTTCCTATAAGTAATTAAGACAATGACACAAAACAAGTTAGGAAGAGTTATGTACATTGTCTACTTTCTTTCATGTGAACATGACAAGTTGTTTGATAGCAGCAAAAGCAAAAAAAAATAAACTATGTATATCTTTTTGTGTGCATTTTGCATGCACGCACATCTACAATAGTTTGCGTTGTGACTTCTGGCAATCCAAAGGGAGCAGTGAACAATGGGAGGATGTGTGGGGGTCATTCTTCCAGCAGCAAAACCAATGTGGTTGATGAAGTGATACTGAGTTGTCTGTTTGTACAAATTGGGCAAGGATCCACATTTCATGAGGAGGGGGGGTCTGAAAACCTGTGTGGCCAGAAAAGTAATTCCTTCATATCCTAGCTAAACCCTAGTCTGTACTGCAAGATTTGTGGAGATCCTTTGGCAGTTAGATCTGAAAATGAATGTTTTTGAATGAAGGAGATCAAGATAAAAGAAAACAACAACATATACACACTGTACTTGTGTTTAAGTATGTTGGAGATTAAAAAACAAACAAACAGATGATAGCTGCTAAGTTACTTTTACAATATATGCACAATCACTCACAGCCCTGACTTCATTATACCTGATGATTGCATTTACAGTATTACGGAAAAGGTGTGGCCTCAAGTTTACAGGTAATTCTATAATTAAACTGTGTAAAGTGCAGGAAATAAAATACTTGTTGGTTCCATTTCCTATTCTTTCTGTTAACAGCAGCTAGCTGTGTTAAATAGCTTCATTTCTTAGCAGACTCTTGAAAAAATTTTGAAATTTTAGAAGTTTGCACACCCTGAGTTAAGACAGAATAAAAACAAACAAAACAAAGTTGCTGAAGCAAAATCCAATGATTTGCCACTTCAGTAATCACATGAAGATTCAGCTCTTTATTAGGAAAATCTGACCAACAGACTTCTCGGACAACTGTAAAGAACAACAAAATTTTTAAAACTTACCCTTTTGGTCAAAATGCAATCTTCTGTACTGTGAAAGATTTTTAGAAGGCAATAATAGATTACTTTCACAATCATTACCCAGGAATGCCTTCTTTTAAGATGCACTCTGCCTGTATTATTTATGCAGATGTCAACAAACTAATCACAAAATCTAAATCAGAACATTTAAGAAAATATTTATTTTCCAAATTTTCTTACCATTTCTGGTTTGGTGAAGTCAATGTTCATCAGTTTATAATTTGGTGCATTCAAGTTGGTCATAAATGTAAATACAGAGCCTTCATTTGTGATGTACTGCCAAAAAAAAAAAAAAAACATTTGTATATTAGTTCACTGCCTTTTATTTCTATAAGAGCTGGCAACCATTTTGTTTATTACTATTTCCTATTTTCAAGCTATTTCTATTGGTTCACTTAAAAATATAGAAATCTCAAAGAACTGATAGTTAAATTTATGCATGTAAACCAAAACTTAACTTTTAAGAAAAGCTCTTAAATTAAATTAGTGAATCCAGATGGAAATGGATTAATAACTGAGTTCGTTTAAGTCTTTGAAGTTTCAATAGTTTGTAAAAAATATAATTTGAAAAAAAATTTTAATTTATTTTCAACTTTGTATAAACATTGAAATGCTTTCCATCACCTGTAACTAGCTAGCATCACTGGTAATTAGACCTATCACCTAACAATTAGAGCCTACTGGTGCTGAAATGCAAAATTCGGTGCAAGTCTGAAAAAGCACAAACTAAAAAAAAACATCTGTCAGGCCACAGCAAAATATGCACACATACACAAGGTGAGACATTTGGGGAGAGATGTCACTGATGTGAAGTCTTGTAGAAATTTTAAATGAAAAACCAGGAAAGACTGCCTCAAAGGCCCATTTGGCATGACAGAAAACTAAGACATTAAAACAAACAAATTGGATCAGCCAAAGTACAATTTCTTCCATCACCTTAGCATTTGCTGTAAGCAGCAGGTTCTATTCATTGCTGCTTAGCCTTCACATAATCGGTTGTGCGTAAAGTTAGTAAGAGAAAGACAAGAAAAGAAACAGCAGCATAAAAGCAATAGTGATGAACCTGGACAAAGGACATCTCACACTGGCAGAGCCACAGTGTACCGGTTAAGCTGCCAAAATGAAATAGAGAACAAGTGTCTGACAAGTGGTGGTCAACAAGAATAAATGCAAGTCAACTACACGCATAATAAATACAACAAAGCAGTCAGGTTAGAAAACAACTGAGGTTTATAACCAGGTTTTGCAGTCAAACTGCCATAAAATTATGACAAAATAGCTAAGTCTAAACAAACTGAATCGGATAGAAACATGGAAATATCAAAATTGTAGCCCTTACATATGACTGTGCTACATCCCTGTCAAACAGAGCTTCTGCACCACCTTCCCAAACATTGCATTGTGATTACTGTGTTCATAAACACTCAGTGCCATTTACTAGATCTTGGCTTCTACCTATCCAGTATAACCTACCAAGACCTAATAAACTATTTGAAGATATTACTATAACTTACATTTTGAAAATATTTAGGACCACTGTTCCAGGAAGAAAAGGTTGGTACCGCTTGTTTTAATTTAAACTATCAACATACTTTTTAGTTGCTGCATAATAATCATGATTTCTACCATTAAAGATGATTTTACATTTGTGATATATTTCTGGTTCATATTTATGTTATCTGTCATACCAACAGAATGATGCATCTCCAGTCATATTGATTATAGTTTTCAGGATCAAATAAGTTTTATGGCAATTGATCCAGATGATGGCGCAGCTCAATTTATAATATTTTTACTGTTTACATTTATACCGCCTACCGAGTCTTTTTTAAAATTTGGTACCCTATCATCAGCATACTTCTAAGTTGTTGCAATATTATTATGAGTTGGCTTTTGTAAAATTTTAAATTTGATTTTTTTCTTAAATCCATCATTAAGTATGCATTATTTATATCATAAATAAGATTTAATTTAGAAATTACTAGATTTTTGAATGATAAAATTACTCAAATTATTTACTTTTTAAAAAAGCATAAACATTTTTTTAATTTTATTAATATTTTTGGCACTATCCCAATGGCTTTTTTGTTTATTTTTTTTGCATTATTAAAAACGTATCCAGCCATTCTGTTCAGTGTTAATCAGTCTTCTCCCTATATTTTAATGCAACTCACTTCTTCCTCTTAAGCATTTAATTTTTAAAAATCCATCTTTCAAATATAGTCTAAGTGATAAAACTTCAATTTCAAAGATCTATACTATTTCGTTCTTAATCTATTATCCAAATCTAAATGCTTGAAATAAAATGTCTATTAATTGGTAAATAAGCTACATATTTTTTCTTTTTGCCTATTATATATCCAGGTGAAATCTTTACAAAAATAAACAAACATTTGAGAACATTGCAATTTAATAAAAGGAAGATTCATTCATGGACAATGTACACGAATAGAATTAATTGATAATACATTAACTGGACTTTCATTATAACCAGAAGATAAATTCTTAGTGTCAAATCCTAATAGGATTCTTAAACTATTCTCTACAATAAAATCAACTTTATAGTTAAAACTAATAAAAATGATAGATTTGAGAGATGAACTACTGGCTTTAATGGTAATATAATATTCTTCATTCTTTGAATCCCAATGGGTGTTATTTTAAGCTATCTTTGATTTTCACTGCTAAATTGTGAAAGTTTGTACGAACCAGTATCTGAAGTTATTGCGACCCAAGTAGTTCCGTTACCAACACTATCTTTAACAAACATTATTTGTATTATTCACATTTGAAAAATAGTGATACGTGTCAAAATTAATCAGAGCAGAATCAGAACATAGTATCAGATAAAGATCTACAGTTTCGTTTTATCATTAAAAACTACAAGAATCATTGTTCTACACAATCATTCAGTGGGTTTTGCTATTTTATACAAAAGTCCTTCAAGCATTTACATTTTAAAAAATTAGTATTATACTTCCAATTTCATTGAAACATTAATATTTCCAGCTCGTTTGGATGCTAAAACTAAACAGTCTCTTTCAATAACTGCTTTGATTTGAGGGTAAAAACATCTCTCTCCCTCCCACCTTCACCAAAGTATGGCTGTCTCAGTCTGTAGCCTGTCTTAGTCTAGATTAATCTTTTGCTGGACCTCTAATAATTCCTCCTGTTTGTCTTAGCTCAGAATTTTTTCATTTATAATTTTTACTTGAACGTAATTTAATTTGTGCTGCATCACTGCTGTGGGAAACAGGCGAAATGCACTAAGGTCGCACCATGAGACTTAATGTCCTCAGTAACAATATTTGCATCTAGTTCTGTTTTAGTTAAAGTTCCCAGTGTCAATTTTATAGTCATTGTCGATAGTAAGCCTGCCAGGAATTACTTCTATGGTAGATTATCCAATAGATTCTAAGTGTTGTAAAACAGATGCAGACCGATTGCCCCTAGAAGCCAAGTAATCTGCATTTACTGCTAGAGCAGCCCACAGAACCGATAAAGGAAAAGGTAAGTCAACACTGATTCTGCTTCTAGATTTCGAGGGATGGGTATTAGAGCAGGTAAGGCTAGCTGCTTATTTGTATTCATAATAGACTGAAGTAATTCCGTTGATTTGACAGAAATTTTGAACACCTATTTTTATCATCAAGAAGCTTTTTAAAATTTATTTTATGACATCAAATCCTTAGTTTTTAAAAATCTCTTCATTATTTCATAAAACAACAATTAGCTTACTTTTAAAAAATCAACCACACAAAGTGTCTTACAGGAATGTTTAGCGTTATAAGCCAAACTTCCTAAAGAATTGTAGGTGGGATAATAAAATTCAGACTTGGAATGATAATTCTAGTATATTTGTTAGATGATTTTCTTTCTCAGAAAATGGAAAGAGGACAGTAATGTTTGAATTACTTTTGATAGTTTGTCTGACAAGTTTGTAGTATAGTTTTGGTAAATATAAAAGGTATTAATATTATTTTGCTTACCTCTAATATTAAATGATTTGGGGCTTTCTTTTATTTTTGTCACACACAAGGTCACAAAAATAAACAAAATTTTTAAATTTTGAATCAATTTCTCTCAGATCAGGAATATCATTGAGTGTTCAAAGTATTCTACACCTATTTTTTCCCTCACTTATTATTTCACAAACATTCTGAGAACCTAAATTTGTACTGTTTAACGTATTTTCATTTGCAAAAATATTTATCTGTTGTTTATTAAGCTTATTAGCAAACCCAGGTATTATTATTTCATGTTCAGGTTGATGTAAAAATTCCAATAACACAACTGACTAATCTAAACTCTGGACCTAACAACGTGCATAACCAGAGAAGTTTTGCCACATTCACTTTCTCCTATAATCAATCTACATATGTTTCTCGTAATAAAAAATTATGATCTTTAATATTTTTATTTTCCCAAGAAGTTTCAAATTTAGTCATTTACATATAAAAATGAAAACAAGCGTACACCACTTATCTATCTCCATTTAGTGTATTTTTCGGAGAATAAGTCAATGTGGAGTAGAAGGTGAATTGGCAAATTTTCCCATTTTTCTTTCTTCATTCATAGATAGGTTGATTTGGAACATTAGATGACACTGATCAACTACAGTAGTTAGCCAAACTTCCAACCACTCAGAATAACGTGTCAAATCCTTCACAGAACTATCACATTGCCTTGCCATCTACAGCACTTTCAGGCTCAGGAATATTAATAAGCTGTTTGTGCACACCACTGTACTACTTTTTGACACAATCTGCTAGATAACTATTTCAACTCTCTTTTTTTTCAACATGTTTTTAGTCATGGAGAGATATTTGAAACAAACCGTAAATGTTATTATTAGTTCAGCTATCAGAAATAAATCTGTTACCAGATTAAAAACTACATTTCACATCCCATTAATCTGTCTGTCTAAACTGAGCTAAAGCATTGTAATAACCTGATGCAATGAGCCACTAATGTTGAGCAACCACTTAATTAAAAATTAAGTAATAATCAGTTTTTCCATATTAAGTATTGCTCAAAAACTATTTATCATCTCACTACAAAATCAAACACTGCTCAACATTTTAAATCACAATGAAATCTCTCTTCAATTCAACTTAGTGTGAAGAAATAAATGATGAGTGGAAGGTAAGATCCATAAGCAGATTCTTACTGAATTGCTAAAGCTAATGATGTTAACAGAAAATCTAATGCTGCTGATACAAATCACAAGTAGATTACCAACAACTTACCTCATACTTGGCATCAAAATTATCCACAACTTTAGTGTAAGTTAGTTTACCTATATGACAAAACAAAACATCACAAGGGTTATATTACAATTTTTTAAAAATACTTTTTAGATACAATTGCATCTTCCCTATCCCTTGAAATAATAAAGGCATTTATTCTTGTTCTGTTTGTTTAATTTTTGATTTTCAATTCAGTAGAGCAGATATGTTAAATTTAATTATATATTTGTATACCACAAGAAAAGATAAACTGAAGTCCTTCAGAGTACAGTATTTTCAACACAATTCAATTTTCCCTTATTTTTAATTCAAGCAGGGCACCAATAAACTTTAAAACCATAATTAAGTTGATTAGTGTCAACTATATTTTTCTTGACTTAATTCTTCTTCAGTTAGGAAAAATGAGTGAGGAAGTTAGAGTTTATAACTGAAAAAAGAAAATTTAAAGCATTTCCAATTATTTATAATGATTACAAGATTACAATAGGGCATCAGTCTATCAAGAAAATGTGAGATTTTCAAAAAACTCACCTTCAATACCATTTGGCGAGAGCTGTTCTAGATTGACGTAGTATAGTCTGTTGACAGGATCACAGCTCTCATTAGGAGAAATTATTAGGTACTTTCCACAGTCACTCACTTCAGCACCTCTACAAAATTGAACTTTTACTATTACTTTCCTGTCTGCAACTAAGCACAATCCATCCATGAGGATAAAAACACGTCAATTTACAACAATGAGCAATTCATAAAACATCACTGGATAAAGAAGAAAAAGGGAGTAAATTCCTACATTTAGATAATATTCTAGCTACAAATACTCTCCAACCACCTACATTAGTTTAAAAAACACAGAAATTATCTTCTAGTAAAAAGCTCAGATTACAACAAAGAGTTAACATAAAAACATTAAAGTTGTTTTAAAACCCAATTTGTAGATAGTGGCCTAATTCAGTATTAAGTATCCATCCTCAAAAATTCTACATCAGAAAGTAATAATGAGTAAGGCGTACTCAAAATTTCCATCTTTACTTGACAGGAGATTTTGAAGGAAGAATATACACATATTACTTTTCTCAAAGTAGGTAAATTCTGTGTTTTGTGTGTGTATACATATTTTTTGTGAGAGAAAAACAATGATTTTCATCTTCATCATTTGAATAGAGCATAATATATGGAGAAGCTGGAGGATAGACAGAAACCAAACACGCATACATCACTAATCTGGATTGGTTTTGTTGTAAGGGAGAGAAGATGAACATTCTGAGATGCAAATTGCATATCAAAACAACAATTATGATAAGGCAACATAAATTAGTATGGTAGCAGGGTTTTTTTTTTTTGTTTTGTTTTGCATAAAAGCAACAAATTTTTTAGTACATTTTGCAGTCATGGGACCTCCAAAAAACCATAATCACCACACTAGAATCCAGGAATGGCTATGATTGGCTGAGAGACACACATGACTACAAAGAGTCTGAAAACAGCTCTGATTGTATGGTTGCAATCACATGATAGTTGAAAGCCCAATTAAGTCTAGATCCTGGGCAAAATGCTCTCATATTGTGATTATGTATGGTGTTCTACTATAAGAGAAGATTAAACAGACAGACAGAAACAGTTCCTGATCAAATAGACTGCCTGTTACACTGTTTAGATACTGATTCAAATTTCAATCTTAGATATAGTACAATTTTTGCAAATTGCCCAAACAAATTTTCTTTTAATTCAAGAAACTGAATTAAAACGCAAGATTGTAAAGTGTTTCAATTAGAAATTTAGAGTAAATTAAACAGATATCCAGACCTTTGTTTTTGTAAAATAGCATCCCTACATATTTAGTTAATTCTCTCATCAACAGTAATATTCATTACTATAACTGTCCAAGATATTTTTTAAGATACCAGTCTGTTTCTCAGAGATGCACAAAAATTTTGAAGGAGAGAATAAAGTTGAGAGTTCCAAATCTAAAATTTTCTCCACAAAAATACCCATATCATAGAGAACCATCAGGTTATCAAATTTAATTTCTTTATTCAGTCAAGCAGCATCAATCAAAGTGTTCCCCAAAAAACAAAACTTGTTAATACCCCTAGTTGCACCTTATTGTTTGCCACAAGACCTCAAGTTTATTAAATAAGAAAACTTGTCAACAAGCAACATTTCCATTCTTTTTTATGTCATTACCTAACATTAATTTCCTGGAGGATAGTAGTTAAATAATAATTCTTTTAATGTTTTTTCTCAGTTAGGCAGAAATATAAAAAACAGACCAAAACTGTTAAAATCTTTATGGTCAAACTATACAATTAGGGTTTTTGTTTTTATGCTCTAACTTTCCAAACTACTGACCTAGACAGTAGGACAGGTAAGTATTAATAAACAGTATGGTTAACAAAAATATGTAAATTTGGCATAAAAAGAGATACAGAACTTAATCAGGGGAGGAAGATGAGAAATACTCTTTCTTACATTCTCCATTCTGGTTTATCAGCAAACTCTACCACTAAAACATCTTTTGACTGGTCGGTTTCCAATTTATGAAAGAACAACTTTTGATATAAATTGGCTGTAGTCTCAGTTCCATCAGATTTTCCTTCATGTTTTGGATAAGACTAAAAGAAATTAAACAAAAATTAACTAAAAATATATCAAATAATTTTGTAAGAAAATCTATACCTTTAATAATGTTTTAGTATAAAACAACACTTATTTTATACCGAAATGAATTAAATAAGACTATAATAAAAAAATAATAGTTTACAAGGGATATTTAACTTAAAACCAGTATGCAGATTATATAAAACAGTTTGAAATTTATATTCATCACCTCTCAAAGTAATGTCAGATAAATTAAACTAGAAAACTGAACTTTCACTTTACACTTTCATCTTTAGGAAATCCACTTATCATTTAACTGACAAAAGCGAAATTTAAAGGGTCAAAGTTACTAAAATTTAAGGTAAAGCTCCAAAAGAATTTTTTTCAGATGTTATGTGAGTTTAAGAAAATTCAAAATGATTGCCATTTCCTGAAGCAAATAAAATTATAATTTAATAAAGCAATTATGTTATGAAGAACATAGCTTCTAATAATTTTCTTTTTGATAAGAGATAATGGATATTTCCATATCCCACTGGTAGGCCTTTACTTTGGTGTGTAGAAGTTAGTGCTCATGTCTCATTCCATACAAAAACAGAAATAGGCACTATTAGTTTTGTGTGAATAACTGCCCAGAGCATCATTGCTCATAAACAGTTTGCTAATTAACATAATCACAGATGAATGTTTCCTCAGAACCATTTTTCATATCAGTTTGTTGTTCTGCAATCTTCTCTCCATATGTGAATAAGTCAGTCAGTGAGCATCCTGAATGCTAACTGATGGCAAACACCTTCAGTGGACATTAGTTTCTTTCCTTGCCAAACTGGCTGCTTCATCAACAGCTCTCCAACAAATCTGAGTCTTAGTGCTGCTGCCATTTAATAATGACACACTTCTCTACATTACCGTCTATTCCAATGTCTGCAGAAATGATTCTGCACAGCATGCTTTGGACCAGGGAGAAGGGGCCTATAAAAACTTCATGCACACGGTGTAAGTACCATTTTCTGTAAATTTAGCATTTGAAAAATAATGGATTTCAGATAAACCTCACTCTATCAACTCCTTACTATAAAATGATATAACATCACTCCAGAACCCCCAGGGAACAAATCTTGAAATTAATTTCAAATTCTGCAATGCTGGCAACTATACCAACTAAGAATGTTACCATAAAATAAAAACCTACTAACATTGTAGAAAAGTCCTTTGTGGTCGTGAGTCCAGGCCATAGAGGAAAACTTCACATTCTTCAGCGTGTCGAGAAGATCTTCACCAGATGGTGCTTTCTTAAACTACAAAATAATTGATCAGATGGATTTTAATAAATTAATTAAATTGCATTACTGAACAACATATCTTTAAGTAGATCATTTCATGCAGAGGTAACCCTAAATCAGATACCATGGATTCTACTAAAGCAAAATAACTATACAGTCAATTCCTCTCACCTTAATGGTAACCCAATCAGATCCACTTTCACTTAGGGCATAAGCCAGATAGGCACCATTTTCAGAGTAGGCTCTACCATCCAAGGCTACTGTCCCATCCTCTGAGAGTTTATTAGGATCCATGAAAACACGAGGTTCACCGTCCAAACTATCTTGAACATACAGCACACTGAAATAGAACAGTTTACAACTTAACATCCCCACACACACGCCAGACTCTTATGGACAACATTTGCAGGCGTATCTACCAGTTGTCGTTCTACTGCTCTCCCTCTCAAAAAACTTCACAATAATAAGAGAAAGAAAGGTTTCAAAAAAATGAAAAATCCCTGTGACATTGCATTCAAACAAGTGTTAACTACAAATTTTTTAAAAAATAACTACTCAATTCTGATGGATAGTTAAGAAGACCGTGCCAGGGTGTTTTTGCATAAACAATGAGCAGGCAAGGTCACTAAGATAAAAAGAAAGAAAATGTTCTGAATTCAGTAGCAAGAACAACATAACTTTTCTTTTCTTCTAAGCTGGATTGAAGTGCCACATTTCAGTATTCTCAAGAAGCCCTCTTAAGTTATCTTCCTATTTTTATATGACTGCAGTCCTGTGGATGGCAGATGGTAACGAGAGAAAGCAGCTTTCATACAGTTAGTCTCATAAACACATTTTTATAATAAATAAGCAATAGTTTCATTCCAACAGGTAAATTAGCTATAGTAAATAGAGTACAGCAGCACATTTAAATCCACCATCGATTTTTTTAAGATGTTAAACTCAGCTCAGAGTACTGTTTATCTGAACCTATCAAAAATAATGACCCCAGCTGGAGCATTTAAAGCTCCCCCCCCTCAAATAAAAGCTAGCCAATCATTGAGATTAAAAAAAAAAAAAAATCACTACCTAATTTTGACTGAGAGTTCATATGAGAAAATAAATTGCATTAAAATTATTTTAAAAAATCATAACAGCTTTAGAAAAACAATAATAATTACACTGCATTACACTGAATGACGTGCCTTTAAGGGGCTGTTTTCAGGCAGTAGGCATCGTAGATTGTACTAAAGAAAAAATCTTTATTAAAAAATACTAACTAATTATGCAGTCATTCAATCCATGTTAATAGTAATCCAATCAAAATCTCTTTCACTTAAGCAGGTAAACTCCATTTTCAGAGCAGGTTGTACATGGTAAACTCAGGTCTGATTATTTTTGATTTATGAATAAAGATATTTACTTTTTAATTGCACAGAAAAGTTTGTTGTCAGTTTCTGTGAGTCAGCCTGACTTTGCAGAGTAAGTGCACTACATCAGCTACCATATTTAAAGCAGCACTGGCATCCACAGTTTTAACAGGTCATTACTATTTAATATCTGGCTTCAATACTAAAGTTGCAATCAACCATACATATGTACAAGATAGATATTTATGAAGTGTATGCATGAAAATATTTAGACTATCGTTTTGCGTCTACAAGCTACTTCAAAGGGCATGTGGAAAATGTATGGACATCAGAATCCATACAAAATGCCATCTTGCACAACAATGATGCAAAAAGAAAACATACAGAATTATGTACACTGAGACAAATACCATACAACACATTGTACAACCATAACACACAAAGTTCTTGACCGTATGTTTAAAAATTATTGAAAGCGCAAATTCGCTGAAACTTCGATGAAATGAATGTCATGGGTGGGTTATTAAAGAAAATGTTTATTGGTATGGGGTAAATTGTCTGATGATTAAAAGATTTAAACTGATCCTTTAACATTATCTTATGGGAAATAGTAACAACCAATATTCCATAAAATTCTTAATTAATATTTCTAATAAGAAATTCCACTTATTTAATGTTATAGAGACAGTGTTAAAGAAATAAATGAATACTCCTACCAACCTTTGATTCTGTAAGCCAGAGTTGTAACTGTAATAATAGTGGTCACCGTGTTTTGATGGACAGCCATATCTTGGATAGTTCCACTTTTCCTTAACCCTGTAAAGACCAGAAGCCACTGGCTAACTTTACAATAATACAACAATAAGAAATGCCCACATTTAAAGAATAGAACCAAGAATAATCTATTTTTGATTGCAAAATGTTAAATATCTCAAATTTGTGAATGTGATAGTTAATGTTCTTTAAAAAACAAAAGCAAGTATTTGATTCTGCAATGCAAAAACAGTTTATTAGTTACAATTTGAGATTCAAACTTGAGCATTTCTGAAAGGATGAACAGATGGATTAACTTCTAAGAAAACAGAGCAGTTTATAAATGTATTGCTGAATAAGGCAACTGGTTCCCTGCCTTCAAACCTTATAATCAGAATAAAAATTTCATTTTAGTGCCATCTATAAATATGATGTTCTGGATCAAATTCTAAAAAAAATGGCAACTTTACACTGTTGGGTTTTAAAAACTCTAGGTTTTGTTTGTTTGCATGAAATTAATTAAAGTGATCATCTTATTTTTTTTGTATTTGTGAATAAACAGAAATTATTTATTTACAAAAATTATTAAAATGTAATGCAGCTTGATTTTGGAGTTCCAGTAGGAAGTGTATTCAATAAACAAACAATCTGGAATTTTTTCAGATTTTTAACTAAGTGTGAATTGGAATTTTACTTTTTATTAGTATATCATGCTATTTTTCATTGATTGGTTATTTGGTATTTTAAACATTTTGAACATCAATAAAAAGTATTTTTTTAAAAGAAATATCCAATGTTTAATGAAAGCATAAAAGAATCTAGCAGAAGCAGGTGTAAAATACAAATATGAAATATTAGGTGATATACTGTACAAACTTCAGTATTCTTTTTTATAGTTGTTTTGTTATTATTCTCTGTGAATAAACTCAATTTCTGAAAATAACTTTGTTTTAAATTTCATCAAATTTGCATTGTAATTTTTGGCAATAATATGTAGATAGATACAAAAGAGAAGTGTTACAACTCTTAACTCATTCAAATCTAATCCCACATCTGACAACTTCTATAACAAATTACAACTAATTAAGTCTCTCTGAAATTGGTGACAAAGCAATTCCTCCAACATCTTAAAAGTAAAAAAAAAAACAGTACATTGCCTTATACCTTTCCTGGCAACCATATGTATGCAGTGGTATTATAATTAAACACCAGTGCAGCCTGTGATAGAATATCTAATAGGTCAATTGGTAACATAGATAACAATTTTCTACAATTTTGCATTAGTCAAGTTTTTAAAAAAAAATGCTAAAACACAAAAATGTATAAAAATGCATTCCTATAAATGTTCTAAATGCATAATCAATCATTAGACATACTTGGTTTTATTTATGCTATGTAATTAAAACGTTTAGGGTATGGTACTAAACAACTAACTTCAATAGTAAACTCACCAGTCAAACAAGTCTTGTCTGTACTGGCACTTCTCAATGAAAGGGGTCGAGACAGCATTCTGCGCATCAACAAATCTTCTGCAGTCGTCACTGTCGGGGTCTTCCAACCAACGAAAATTGTCAAAGATCTGAAATAAGAACGGTGTGGGCCATGAAATCGTGCACATACATAGCTGAAAACCGGTGTCTTGGCGCACCGAAATATCGAGAAAGTCAACGGATGTGGTCAAAGCAAGAAAATTGACTGTTTGAAGGTAATGAAAAAATATTATATATATAATCTGTCTCGCATCCTCCATTAACATCCATCATCATTAATGCAATAGTTTGACAAAATCTGGAGTGTGGTTTCCCCATGGAAACGACGTATTTCGCCAAGTTCTTCACTCGGAAAGCCTACCTGCATGAATGCTATCTATCACCATTACGTGGAATTGTCCACCACTGGCTAAGTCCGTGGGGGCGGAAACACTGAGAAAATACCACGAACACAATGGATTTATTTATTTTATTTTTTTTTAAAAAAAAACAAAACAAACAAAATTCTCGTAAGCACCCTGCTATCTATCATCTGCAACCCCAGGGAACCCACAGCGGACTGCGAAACTCCATACCTGGCGGTGGCCATCGCTGACCGTCTCCACACAGGCGGCGATTTAACGAAATCCCTACGGTGGTGGTTTGATCCTGAAAGCCATAGCCAGCCAAGCATAACCATAACTAAATAATAAGCGCGAATTTGTGCTTGCACTTGCAGCAGCATCTAATCTGATGAGAGAAAAGGATTTCTGAAGAACCGCCGAGTGTACACCACCAGCGGACGTGGCCATGATCCCCACAGACATCCACACTCTCACCCATCTGCGTCCCGCAGAATTTGTGTCCGGGGGAGGGAGGTTGTTGTTACCTTTCTTCCATGATAATCATCAGAAATATTTTCATCCCTCCATGCATTCGGGTAGTTGAAATTTGACATGATGCGGGGTAGAACAGCAGAGAAACCGGGTAAGAGAAGCGATCTACTGAAGGGTAGAACACGAGCTACTGACAAGCTGGTAGAAGCGGTGATTTTCATAATCAAGGGCGTGCAACTCTTTTTTTAAAAAAATCATCATTACTATTATTATTATTATTATTATTATTGGAATATTAATTGATGCTGACAAACTCTTTCTGAAATTTTCACCTTTTAATTTTAAGAACTATTAAACCGGCTGTTTTGTTGTTTTTTTTAACCTACAAAACCAGGAAGAGTGGTCTTCCAATAATAATAATAATAATAATAATAATAATAATAATGAACAAGCATTACTTATTTTAATTCTAATATATATATAAATAAGCCCAAATAATAGTGTATATTCCAAGCTCTTTAAATACAAAGAAAAATCAGCTCGAGTATAAAAACGAGGTTGTATCATTATTATTATTATTAATATTATTATTATTATTATATTATTATTATTATTATTATATTATTATTATTAGAATCAAATAGAGGGGGGGCAAGCTTTATCAAGTGATGGGGGTACTTTAATCTTGCTAAACTGTATATACTCTATAGTTTTCTTGTTTTTTTCTTATCTCACCGCAAGTGATGCGGGGAGCTACTGTCAGGTGAAGGCGCACAACAATAGCCTGTTTCGACTCCAGCCGAAGGTGTATGCCGCGTAGGTGCACCGGACAGCCCTCGTGACGCACGCAGCCGTTTTCCGTCGGTCTTCCTCACGGCCCATCCACGCCCATCCTTCCATCGCAACCTTTTCCGGGTTGGAGACGAGGAGGAAGAAGAGAAACGACACTGCAGGTGATTGGCGGCGCCCACGAGACTGGTTTGACGGAAGCCTGCTGACCCACCCCCGACATTTCCTGCTAAAGAAGACCCGCAAACTTACCTATTACGCATCTGATTTTTTTTTTTTAACAATAGATGATGATGATGGCACAATATTTATAGCATTTGTTGTTGTTGTTTGTTTTGTTTTTGTTTTTTTTTTATTAGGAGCGTGACGTCATATTCCCCGAAAATCTCGTCGACGTGACGTTACTTCGTCCGGGGGGGGAAATGTGGCCGTTAGAGGGTAAATAAGTCGGCGCTGCCTGCTGGCTTCTGTGTTTGTAAGGTAACCAGGCACCTTCGTCCGTGTCTGCAGGTTTACTCATTAAGTCGCTGCTTAGTGGCTCCGGGATATCGGTGAGTGTGTGTGTGTGTGTGTGTGGTGTTAGTTAATGTATATGTATACATATTTTACAAGGTGCGAGCTCGTGCAGGTATTCTAATTATTAAATGACAAGAGGCGATGTCTTTGTAGGATAGCGAAGGCGGAAGATGGCGATGCGGCGAGAAATCAGGATAGCGGAGAAGAGGCGGTCGTGGCCATCGAATGGGACGTCGAACGGTGGTTGTACGATGTCGAAGCTGGACGCCGGACGGGGAGGAAGGTCGACGGAAACGGTGACGGACGTCAGCAAGCTGAGGGACTGCTCCCTGCTGTCGCTGATGCTGGGCCCAGGTGCTCCGGAGGGGGGCCGACGGGAGTCGATCGACAAGACAGTGGGACCGGCCGCAGCAGTTCTGCCAGAGGATCACCTTCCGTCGTGGGACTGGGGAGAAGGCGAGCCTTCTTCCATACGGTGGGAATATCTGGACGACCTCATAGATACGGGGACCATTGATTTTGAGGTGCTGACCTCGGGGTTTCACAACCTGGTGAAGGAACAGAAGCGGTCGCAAGAAGCCCGCTGCTCCGTGTTCCCCATCGGAGAAGAGCTGGTCCACGAGTGCTACATATGCTTTGACAGACGCAAGCTGCGCCGTCGGCCCTGCTGCCAGTTTCCTGTGTGCCCCGAATGCATGAAAGGCTATCTAATCACTCAGGTCCAGCAGGGAATAGTGAAGATCGAGTGTCTGAGCATCGACTGCGAGTCCTATGTTCACCGGGACGAAGTCCTGTTCCTCTTGCCGCCGGAGATGAAGAGTAAGTACTATAAGTTCCTCGTGGACGCCAACAGGGATCCGTACATCAAGACATGCCCCAGATGTAGCCATATCATGAAACTGAAAAGGGAAAAGATAAGTTTGAAGACATTAAAAAAGGGCTTCAAGGTTGCTTGCCCAGTCTGCCAGTTGCCCTGGTGCTTCCCTTGCCAGACGCCCTGGCACGAAGGCATTTCGTGCAAGCAGCTGAAGAAAGGAGACAAACTACTGAAGTCCTGGTCGCAGGAGTATCACTACGGTCAAATAAATGCCCAGAAATGCCCTAAGTGCAAGGTAAGCTAAGTCAGCCTGTCTTCAGAACTGTCAGTTTGTTTTGTTTGGCGCCAGACTTCATGTGGAAAAAAACAAAACAATAATAATAATAATAGTTTCTGACCTCGGTTTATCATAAATGTAAGTTCTGAAGTTTTCTGAAATGAAATTTAACACAAGGATTAATTTAAATGGTAAATATAATATTAACTTCGCTGTCTGGTGTTGACGATACAGCAGCCCATCCTATTAACTCATTTGTGGAGGAAGTGGCTAGGTGGGCCAGCTGCGAAATTTCTTGCTTGCTTGGAGATGCCAAGCCAGAGATGCACCTGCTCTTTTGTCCCTGCACCATCCGGAGTTACCTAAAAGGGTGGGAGGACCCTGTTCCTACATAACTTCACTGTTTGCTTAGAAAATCCCTGAGCAGCAGCTGGCCATAAAGGCAGGATAAGCCTATTTTACTTCATGCTGGATAACAAAGATGAAGGGAATCCAGTGTTGGGAAGGGGGTTTGAAAAGATGGCTTAGCTGTGGAGAATACCAAATGGGTTCATATGGTTGTCATACAAAAAAAATTTTTCAGCTAAAATAAGAATGCTACTACTGGTAATGGTGATAATGTTTCTTCAAAGATATTCATCCAAAGAACAACTGGTTGTGACCATATGACCTGTGGTTACTGTGGAACCAATTTCTGCTACCGGTGTGGTGACAGGTTCAGGGGGATCAAATTCTTCGGCGACCACTACAGCAAGTTGAGTATTTTCGGCTGCAAGTACAGGCTTCTTCCAGAAAAGTCCACTTCCAGAAAACTGATCAGAGGAACTCTGTTTGGTGAGTCCTTTACTTTCCTCTGATGCCCACTAACCATGCAAAAGTCTGGTGATAAATGGATATTTTGTGTAAGTGATTGTGTTTATTGAAAGATGTTCTGTTCTGTGTATGCTTTTTGTCTTATATTCAGTGTTAATTTAAAAAGAAAAAAAAACAACCTATATTCAAATTACTATTGATTTAGTAACTTACATAATAAAATTACTAATTCAGCTGTACTATATAAGTTTATTGCATTTCTGCTTTGTTAGTTTTTTTGTTGCCATTTCAAATATCTCTTGTTAAGTTTTGGTTATTATGAATATACAGAAACCTTTTCCAAAAGACGTGGAGAAGGAATTTTTATTCAAAATTGTACTTTTGCAGCCAAAAGATGCTGTTTGTTCCATGAGAGTCAGCAGGGTCACCACCGGTTGTTGAAGATCTTAGAACTCGATCTGCAGAGTTTCACAGAACAGAAATAAATCTGTTCTGCCACACCTAGCTATAGTTTGTCAATCCTATATAAATATTTGTGGTTTTGAGGATTTTCTTTTTTTTTTTTTTTCATAAGACTTTGGAAAAAGCTTTCAAAGTGCTATTGGGTTATTTTTTGGAAAAAAAACAAACAAACAAAAGAGACTGGTGACAGTTTGTGCCATTATTGCTAGTTTTTAAACATTCCAGGTGGAAAACTGCTTGCCGCATTGTTTCTGGGTGGATTGGCTCTTGGTGCTGGTGGCGCTCTCCTCAGCTTTGGAGCAGTAATTCTTCCCATGTATGGAGGTTACAAGCTTCATAAACACATTAAGCACAAAAGATACACTAAGATGATGAAAAGACACATTAATTTTTACAGTGTCCATTCTGGTGAGTTTTGACATTGCTGTTAGACGGGTGAAAGAGTGAAAATTAATTGTGTAAATATTAGAACCCTTCATTGGGGTTTGGGAATTGCTGCTTCACTTTGTGAAAGTGATGGGGACAGTTAGAAATTTATGCTTGTACATTATGTTGCTTTTTGTTTATAATGTTATCTATTTAAATAATTATGTACATCAAATTAGATACATCACATGGAAGTCTATTTTCTATCCAAGGTTACAGTTTTTGTAGTTGTAACCAGCATAAGTTTTAGAACTGTCTATGCTAAGTGAAGTTACAAGCAGAGCATGCCATTTGGGATCATTGTTATTTGCATTTTTGTTAAATGATATTGGATTAGAGAATAAATTAGAAGTCTGCCAACTTTGTCAGTTTTAAAGACAATCATTAAAAATTTCTTGGCAACTGAAGTGAAATGTGTATATATATTTTTTCATGGTTTGGTCTACAGAACACTTGTAAACAAAAAAGAATGCTGTTTAATGTGTATTTTTAACAAATATTTAGTTAATAATATTGTATTTACTGCATGTTTACAATGTTGACTTTTTACCTTAATTAATTTTTTAATGCATGCCGAATTGGTATATGATATCTATATTTCTTTGTTGGTATTTTACCAATTTTCATTTGATGTAAAAAAAAAAATTTGAAGCTATTGGAAATTCCCCAATTAAAAATAACTTTGATTTGTGATAAAATTGCACTTACTTTTTTCTCTATCTTTTTTTAAAATAGAGAAAAGGGATCATTTCGACCAATACCAGGAGTCTTGTTATGAATCGTCTTCAGAACAAGACATACAGTCAGAAGTATGGGTTTCTCAGCATCAATCTGACCTTTCTGTGACCTCTGATGCAGACTCATGGCTGACAGATGATCTTGTTGCTGAAATCAAGCAGGATGGTTTTGTTGCTGAAATCAAGCAGGATGGTTTTGTTGCACAGATCCGGTCCAGATCAGAAAGTGGTGATAACAAAACTGTGAAGACAACTATTGATTTTAGTCAGGGTGATGGGAGAGATGGATTTGAAGTGTTTGTCCAATCTGACTGCGTTTGCGACAGCTTAACAAAGAAGGAACTGGGGTATGAAGGAGCATCAACAGAACTTGGCTCTCTGGATGCTGAGTAGGATAGCAAAAAAAAAAAAAAACTGCGCTGTCAGAGGATGTGTGACTGTCTTTTCCAATATGATTTTCAGGAAATTAAAATTGCTGAATGGCAAAATGGGGTGTTGGTAAAACTGGGAATCCGTCTAAAAGCTCCAAAGCCAAACATTCGAAAGACTTTCGGAGTGCGTTGTTTTTGATGACTTGCCCCATAACTGGCTTCTGGAGGGCTGCAAGGGAGACAGTAAGAGAAGAAAAATTAAAATCAGGAAAGTGTTGATGAGCAGAGGACCATCATCAGTGTTGGAGAAGAAACAGACCAAAAATGTTGGGTATTTTTGGTGCATTGACTGATCTGACTTATTTACTATTCTTTTTTGTGATACTAATATATGGCCAGACTGAAGAGAGGGAGAGAAAAAAATGTAAAAAAAAAAAAAAAAACATTTTAAAGATCTATTTAATTTAATTTAATTTAATTTGTGATGCCCCCCCCCCTGAAGATTTTCATCTCAATGTAATAATTTTATTATAAATGCTTTTGGGAGAAAGCATACTGTTTCATTATAATGCCTGTGGAATTTAGCCCACACTTTAAAATTTTTTTTATTGTAAATCCATTAATATTTTTGCAAAACTGAAAGCATTTTATCTAGAAATTTGTTTACTGCAAAAAATTTTAAATATTTCTTAAACAAGTATCAAGGAAGCCTGGAAGTGATTGAAGTAACTTGGTTTTTACATTTTCCTCTCTCTCATTTAAACGGGTAAAGGTGGGTGCTGTACGTACTAAAATACTAAAAAAAAAAAATAAAAAAAAACTTCAGAAGAAATGTTTGCAAAATATATAGTGCTTGTATGCCAACTAATCTAGGTTCTCTTTAATTTGGAAAAAAAATGCGAGAAGGCTTTGTATGCGTGAGTAACCACTTCTGTCTGGAAAGGGTTTTTACACAACTTCAAAGCTTCAGTAAAAGAGGAAAAGTTCTGGACTCTCTTTCCTGCTGTAACTTGAATGAAACCATTATCAGCATTCTCATTATTGTCTTTTTTTCCCCAAAGATTGGAGATTTTGCATATCCTCAGTAAATCTGTTTTGAAAACACTGTTGTGTGTATTTGGTGCATTTTCTAAAATCTAAGATACCCTGGCTGCCCCCTCAAAGGAGTGGAAATCTTTGATATTTAAAGATGATTCGTTCACGTCCTAAGTAACTTATATGTACACATACAAAAACAATCTTCTAACGTAATATAGTAACTTTTTTCAGTTATTCTTGGCTTTTCCTGTTAAAATTTAAAAATGAAATGTTGATTTTAATTTTTTTGTAATTTATAAGTGAAATGCTTTTTTGCTTAAAATATTTAAGAAACTCTGTATTGTAGTGTACTTGATGCTATAAGTATCTTTGCACCTGTACCACTTGAAACTATGAGAGTAGATGAGTTAGTAAAGTTTTATCTAATGTCTTGATTAGTCATTTTAGAAAAATCTGGAGTTACATAAAGACAGATTTGTCTGTAGCATTAATGAATGAACTGTGTTAAAAAAAAAAAATGTACTTTGATTACCTCAAATAGCCATATATGATTAAAAGAACTATTGGAACACAAGAAATACTTTTTTATGCTTTTACTAATGTCTTAAGTTTGATAATTTTATTGATAATGTACCAAACCTTTGTATTAGCAAAAGGTGTGTGGATTTCTGTTTTATGATTCAGTTACTTTTTAAGCTGCTGCTGTTCTAAAAAAAACATTATAACTGCCAGGAATCCAAAATGCTTTGTTGTGAGCTCAAGACTCCCAGGACATTTTCAGGTCTGGTCTAGAATATAGACATTTTAAAATGCCATCTAATATGAAAAGGCATAGAGATCTTAATTTTGTGGTTGGTCTGCTAAATGAAAGCATAACAAAATAGTGATTTTTTTTTTTAGGTTTGTTTATTAGCGCACTATTTTGTGCTGTGATGGTACATTTATAAAAGCTGACATTTTAAGGTGTGGGGAATAAGCTAAGCCTTTTGATGTTTGTAACAACATGCTTAAACCAGAGTTTATTTGGGAGAGGTGAGTAAAAATGTTACAAACTGATGGACTGCAGGACTGTCCAGTCAGGCACTTGTTGGAATAGAGTTTTAGCATTATGGCAACATTGTTAGCAGCAGAACTGTGAGCATGGCATGAGCTGACAGGTCATTTGAGTCAATCTTCAAATCAGATATCAGAGAATGAAAATAGCCAAAACCAACACCTGACTTGTTTAAGAATAATGGCTTGAGATGAACAGAAAGCAGGATTAACTAAAAAAAAGTCAATTACTACTATCTTATTTTGAGACGGGAGAAACCTGTTGACAGAGTAATAAAAAATTTAATTTAAAAAAAATTATATAGTATATTGGGAATTAATAAAATACGTAGCCACTGCCAGACTTCCGTCTCATCAAATCAGGTGTTGGTCTCTTAAAATTTAAAAAAGAAAGTTTTACTATTGTCAATGTAAGTGAATTAATGATGAATTTTAAACAGATTTAGCATTAGGTTTTTTAAAAAATATATTGATGAGAACCTTTGCATCTGAAAAATTTAATTTCTTTATGTACAGAAATTTGAAGTTGAAAAGGAAGCTTTAGATAAAGCCTTTAACAGCAAAAAAAAATTGTTTTTGCAATGTTGAAGTAGGTAAACATTCAGACGTTTGTGCTACAAAACTGCGCGCACACCTGAACAGGCTGGGAAGAAGTGGAAAATTGTTTTAAATAAGACAGGTTTTATTCACCCGTCAAAGAAAAGTATTTGTGTGGAAGAAAAGAAAAAGACTTTCTAGCTTGCTCCAAGTTGAATTACTACGTATGGCATTTTATTTAAACTGAACAGATTCTGTGAAAGCTTGAGAATGCATTTGAGGGCAGGCTAATCAACTTTATGGGGAAAAGAACTTGCTATCTCATAAACTAAACAAACAAACAAAAAAAAAAGACATGAATATTTAAATAAAAATGCTAAATCTATCAGAGCAACTCAACTACCTTTTAACTTACAAGACTATTGATGATTTTGACTTACTGACTCTTGTGTTGGGGTTTTTAATTTAAAAATAGAATTAATGCAATAAATACCAGGATAACATTCCGATTATTTCAGACGTGTGACAGCAGATTTCTAACACTCGAGAGTTGTCCCCACCTGTTGCTATGTTCCGGAGCTTGCTTACGATTTAAGGAACTTTAATTCTTTCAATAATAGCTGCCTTACAAATATATGTCAAGAATATATAAGTTTACTTGGAAAATTTTTTTTTTTTACTTCTTTTCAAGATTAGAGAGAAAACAATGCAGATACTTTTCCCCACTGTCAGTGGAAATAAAAACTGTTGGACTTTCCACGGAAAATCGAGAATTAAAAAAAAAAAGGGGGGTAGCTTGCATCACGATATTTTTAGCAAGATGATTTAGGGTTCCTGTTTTATTATTGTTCTGGAAAAGGAAAACGGCGAGAGATTGAAAAATAAATAAAAAAAGAAAATTATTTCATTTTTCCCAAGCTGATCGTCACTCCGATTCGAACTCCTGACAATTTAGTAGTAGAAGTCGGCGATATCCAGGATCGATCGATCTCCAGATCTCTCACTAATTTTTTTTTTGTCAATGTGATAACAGAATAAAAAGTGAAGCACGGATAGTAATCGATTAAATGCGTAATGATATTAATATTTTTATTGGGTGGTGTATGAGACCAGAAAGGTAGACGAAAGTACGACTGTAATCAACTTCCTCCTCACACGTGTTACCTCGCCCGCGCATGACGCTGTGACTCGGTGGAGGGGGACGCCATCTATATCCGATAGGAACGCGAGCGAGGTTGTGAACATGGCGACGTCCAGAGTGAGTGTTGCTGGCGTCGTTAATTCCACCAGCGAGGACGACGACGCTTTCGTCTACATATTCGATAGGCGGTACACGGATGTTCCAGAGGTGAAACTTCTTACCGGAGGGCTTTTTACTTGCAAGGATTTTAAAGCGCGGGTGCGAGAGGTGAGTAAACACCGTCTCCGCATTGTCTTCTGACATGACTGACGCCTGCTTGTTAGCCAGCCAGCCAGCGGGTTGTTTATCTTCCGTTCCCCTGCCGAGAAGCCCGCTCTCTGCTAGCCACAGCCGAGCTGCGGCGTTCTGATTTGGCCGAAAGCGATGAATCTGTCGGTTTAACTTAGTCACTACTCTTCGTCTTTTCAGAGTCTGAATGTGGATGAAAGGGAAGAGATCGTGATCGCCACAACGAACCGAGACGAGATCAAAGACGACGATAGCTGGGGTAAGCGGTATGGATGACACACTGGCCGAGCCGGGGGGGGGGGAGGAGGAGGCTGGCCCCTAGTGAGGCGGTATGGTAGATGAGCAGTGCCCGAGCCAGCGGGCTGGGCCCCTGGTGAGTCGGCATGGTAGATGCGCAGTGCCCGAGCCTGGCAGGCAGTGAGGCGGTATGGTAGATATTTCTGTCTAGCTTCTATTTCCTTGGCATAGTATATATATTAAAAAAAAAGCATGATGTGGCTAGTATTAATGGAGCAAAAATGGTTATTAAAATTAATTCACTTTAATAATACAGATTGGTAGATGTACTTTCAGCTAGTTCAGTACTACTAATGGTTAATAAAAATTACCTGCCCATTACTGGGATCGATCGAAAGTAAAGAAGAAGAAAACGTTTTCGGCGCAGTAATTTAAAAAAAAAAAAAATGCTTGAAGTCTGTACAAGTTTTAAGATTGCTGAATGTCTAGGAGATGTCAACTAGTCATCTTTTTAGTTCATTGTTTATTTGTCCACATCTCTTTTAGTTTAGATAATCTCACACACTAGATCAATCTGTTATTTTTGAAAATTTTGAGTATAAAAACAAAGCAAAAAAGCAAAATATATTAACAGACAGACTAGCTTTTAACCCACAGTTAAATTCTTTTGTTATTAGCCCATTATGATAAAGAACTAGCTTGATTAAAGTGCCTTCACTGTATGGGTATGTACATCTTTATAGTGCATAGGTTGATTCAGTGATGTTATGTGTGCACTAATGTGCTTGACTGTACATGTTTTAAAAACTCACCATCCTTTTAAATAAATGACAATGGATATATTTGCCATCACTTTTGATAACAGTGTATTATTACAGTTAAATAAGGTTTGATGATGCCAGTGGCTGTGTCTCCACATGCATATATTCTTTATTTTTAAATTCAAAATTATATGAAAAATATTAATGGTTTTATAAAAGTATTAAATATCTATTATTGCACACATTGCATAGTCATTTTATAGAAACTCAGCTCTGGAATCAGCAATGTGTGGAAAAACAAATATTACTACCTGATGACTGCAAAAAATTGTCAGGAATATCTAATAATATATTAGCAGTTGTCATAGATGTAATAAGGGATGGCTTCTTTCACCTTGGAATTAGAGATAGAGTCCTGAAACAACTATATTCAAATTCAATTTTTTAAATGCAAGGAAAACCTTGTGAGTTTAGAGGACATCCCAAAAGACAAAAATTTATAATTGGTTGGAACCAGGCAAAGCTTTGTGAAATGCTCTTGCAAGATTAAGTGCTGAAGTCAAAAGGTATTTTCTTTGTTAAAAATAATGTTTTTTGTTCAAGTAAAACAATTCAGGTTTGTCATGTTGTAAAAAATAGTGTTTAAATTAACCATGTTATATGCCTGAAGAATTTTGATAAGTTCACATATAAGGGCAGTTTTAAAACAATTTTTTACTATTCAATGTAGTCTTGGGTTTACTTGTTTTGTTAAGTTTTTGAAATAATGGATCTCAGTGTTACAGATGTTTGTAAATTTTGTGGCACCCTGCCTTCCCTATACTTTATATTAATAACCATAATTCCTGGAGTGAATGTGTAATAACAGATAACTAACATAATACAGGGTAGTTCTTTATTTATTAAAACATTGTATCACTTGACAAGTTATACTTACTCAGTAAAGTGCGCAATACTCTATCAAACACTTTTTCATGATTTTCTACATTACCTATGACATTCTTGACATTCTATAAAATTCCTAGGAATTACATACAATGCCTGAGTTATACCAAATTCATTTGACCTCGTTTAATACTTTGCCTGTAACATACACACACACGCACACGCACACACAACACACACTGTGTGTTTGTGTGTGTGACTATTTGTGTGATATGTTTGTGCTGTATTTTCCTGATTATAGGTTTTAATGGTGCCTGTTTACACAATATCTCATATGTTCTAAAAGATATCAACTAAGAGTTATGTGCTCTCACAGCAATGGGTCAACTATCTGCATCATTAGGATACAATTGTCAAGGTTGGTATGTACAAATAATAATATACTTTTGAGGGTCAGAATCTGTTGTGTAGTAATATTTTTATGATTTATCATCTGACCAGAGAATTTTAAACATTAAAAAAAGAGAACAATATATAGGTAAAACTAGGAAGATTATACCATTTAGCCTGATTCCTAGAGAAAAGATGGCTCCATTAAGTATTTCTAGGCAGTGACCAAAAGCCTACCGATGATGATTCAAATGGCTTTGTTTATGATATGAAGGAAATTCTGGAGAAATGGAAAGAAGTAGCTTTTTTTTTTTGTTGTTGTTGTTCTTTTAAAAAGTTCATGATCATCTGTTGTTTGTATGACACCAGCATTTTTAATACAAATTAATCTTATAAATGTTTTACTCTTTGGGGCTTATAGTCTTGTTGTAAGTTGAAATTAGGGCTGTTAAGACTGAGCAGAAAGTTTAGTCATGGAAGGGTGAATTTGTATTTGATAATACTGATTCCATTAGTTCTGCAATTATCACCCACTTCTTTCACTGTAATGGAACCTCTGCCAGCTCTAAATTTTGGCATTAGGTATTGTTTTACAATCATTTCTCTAGGATGTTTAATATACTGATGCCTTCTGAAAAAGAATAACTTGAATCTAGATTCATGACCTTAACACTTAATTCCTCCTTTATTCAGCGCTCTAGTTCTTGTAGCTTTTAACAAATGTGTTGTCTTGTTTGTAACCCTAAGGAATGGGAAGGTTTCTTTGTGTATTTTCTTCAATCTAACTTGAATCAGCTTTTGTCATATCTGTTCTAAAATTATTAATGTTTTAGAAAACTCTTCTTGTTGCCATCCTGAGGATGATTCTTTAATCTCAACTTTGTCAATAATGATGGCTGATGGTCCCAATACTAATTTTATTTTTTCTTTTCTTTCACAGACTTGAATTTTGATGTATTTAAGGTTCTCTTTATGAATTAACAGCAGCCATATTTTGCTGATTTTCACACTGGGAATGCTAATCAGAGAAGCTGACTGTAGGGGCATATGTAAGGCTCCCTTTATCTTTCTCTTTTGGTCATGCTGTTCTTGATCTATGGTTTTACAACTGTCTTCTTTGTATTGATTACAGGAATAAACACATTCCCCCTTTTCTCTAGCTGTCCAAAGTTGTGCTGTTCTTCTATGTTCTTCAACACTTATTTTGTTGGATATTTTTGCTTTTCCAGTCTATTGTTTCCAACAGTCACAAGTGAGGGGGTAGGTTGTGTTCTTAACTGCCATTGAGTTCTTTCTTTCTTTGGAGTTAATTTGGGAGGAAGTTAACTTATGACATCTGAAGCAAAACAAAAATGTAATGAGAGCATCATCATACGATACATCAAAGTTACCTCTGAATATCTTGCTCATTTGTGTAGAGTTTAACATTAGGATTATGCATTCTAGTATTTTACACAATAAAATCAGGACTTTTTTGAGGAAGGTTATGGGAAATGTTTTCTGAAACATTTTATAATGGAGTTGGTAATGAAAAGCATGTCATTTACCTTAGTTATGTCATCAAAATTCCCTAAATATCTGTTGTTTTTTTTGTATTTGTGGTAATCTCTCTTAGAGTTACATATCCAGCTTAGGCCATTTTAATTGATTTAATGTCAGGATTTTAGAAGCTGATAACAGATGAACCAAAATAAGAAAGAGCATCATTATTAATCCTCTGTTAGTGGTAATATGCTAGAACTAATTGCAAGAGATTATCACGTCATTTGCTTGTAGTGTCTGGTCTTGAATGGATTCAACAATGCAAATGAGTCAGATGTGTAGAAATTTATTAACATCAGTAACAGTCTTTAAGACTTACAACCCTTGTGTTATCTTTCTATATCTATGTGGTAGATTAGAAACTAATAATAAATTTGCAGTTATATATGCTATGCAGGTAAGAGTCTATATGTAAGAAAGGATATTGACATATTAGGAAGAGCTTAAGTTAATCCACTAGAAAGTTTTAATTATTCAGCTATTGTTAATATTTGTCTGGTTTGAGTTTTTTTTTGCCTTGTAGAAACTAAAATTTACTAAACTAGGATGATTAGTCAACTCTGATTTAGACATTTTGTAACAATACAAAAAAAATCATAATTTAACTTTCATTTTAATATCTAAATATGCTTTTAAATCTCAAAATCTCTGACATACAAAGGTTTTTTAAGAATATATGGTGATCCTTCCTAATTTTCCAAATTGCAGTGGTTGGTTGGCCTTGTAAACATTCCTAAAACTGTGAGATTACAAACCATTGATAGCATTTGCTTTCTTATATCAGTTTATTTTATTTATATGGCATAGAAGCTTCCTTGTTATATATTATACATAGTATAGTATTAGGTGTGCTAAAATAATAAAATTGGTTACTTTTTAACAAATTGTTAAATTTCAGATGGAGTGGAGAAAGGGGATACCTTGTATGTTCTAAAAGACATCAACCAAGAGCTGTGCGCTCCTGCACAGCAACGGGTCAATTATCTGCCTCATTATGATACAATTGTCAAGGGTGGCATGTATGAATATTATGCTTCTGAGGGTCAGAATCCTTTACGTAAGTAAGAAATTGGGGATTTATCATCTTGCCAGAGAATAATACAATCTTTTGTGTAAGGATTGTTGTTATACCTGTCATTTAAGTCGCATTTGTTTTCTTTGCAGTAGCAAATGGCAGTATATTTTAACAGCACTAAATGTGCATACTTCTGCTACTTATGTTAAAAACAACAAAAATTCAGATTTTATTTTTGAAAAAGTCACTTGATGGCTAGCATTAGATTGTATGTTATGGTTGTAAAGTAAATTATCTATTTTTAAAAAAATGATATAATTTCTCAAAATTTTAGCATTTAAATTGAGACATTTGGTAAATTCAAAACACAGCAGCTTATAATAGGTTCAGTTAAGAAATCTGAATTGCCTTTTTTGTTTTTCTTTAAAATATAAATCTGTGTATATTTAATTAATTAATTACATTTAGTTATTGTACTGTCTCTAGATTTTTGAATGACTGGTAAAATGTATGAATTTTAAAATGGCTTCTTTTGGGAGAAGATGGGAAAACTAACTTGATGCTTAGAGAAATTTTGTTAAATCCATTAAAGTTTAGAGATGTTAAGTACTGTTATAACATTTATCTTTCAGCATATGCTTTTGCTGAGTTAATTGACAATGCTTTGACTGCTACAGCACAGAACAAAGGCGAACGAAATATTGAAATCCGGCTGGTAAGTTTTGTTTTATTTGTTATGGGATTTTGCTAAAGGGAAACTTGATTGATGTGATTATCTATTGGGAGAAAGAGAAGTGGTAACAGGTTTTAGGAGTAGCCTCGGTTTCCAGAAGTCAGTCACATGAACGGACACTTTATAATCTTCATCAGATTAATACTAGAACTATACAACTAAAATCCATGCATTTTTGCTGTTAGGTTTGCATTAATGTAAATAAAGGTTCCATTATATAATGACTTTATTTTACACATTTTGTATGATTCTCATAACATAAAAAAGGATAACAACACTTAAAACCTTTTTCCTGTTCAGGAAATAAAATATTTTACATGCACAAAAATCCAGACAATTTCCAAGATGGCTGCTCATAATGCACCTATCTGATTAAAATGATTAAAAACATTAAGAAGTCATGGAATGATTCAAATAGCACAAGTGACTTAGCGCACAGTTCATTGATCCAAATGAAAAGGAAATGTGTCCAGAAAATGAAAGGAAAAACCCAATCTGTTGTGCAGAAAGTAAAAAATATAGAGTAAAATCACTCACTCTCATGCTGTCGTCAGTCACTGTTGCAGTTACTGTCCAATCACATAGTAAAACATCCCACCCTGCAGCAAGCAACCTGAAGGGTTTTTGTGAGCATTCCTGAAGCAAAGTACACGAGTCTTTTTCCTCCCCTCTGTTCTTGCCAGGATGTGGTGTTCTGGTTATTAGTCTACCTAACTGTCACTCCTTTTGGTTTCCCAAAGCAGGAGCCACCCCTCAAAATCTCCTTAACAACCAGTCTCTATGGATGTAGCAGTTATTGCTCTTTGCTTGAATCTGCTTCTGGTCTCAGTGGAGTGGGGGATTCAGAGTACAGTACAAAAGCATTGAAGACAGCTGTGTTGAACACAGGATAATAAAACCTGTGCTGAGACTCATGTAGTATTCGTTGTACAAATAGGAGACTTTAATCGGTGTAGCAGTCAGCTTCTATGGACAGTGACTTCCTCAGGGATGTAGTTGGTATGCAGCAGCATGATATTGTTGTGCTACTTGGTGGCCCAGATGCCACATTTGCTGACTTTTTGATGCAGCTGGCACTTGTTGAAGTTGGCAAGAGAACCTCTTCTGTCCTCACAAAACCATTCTCGAGAGCTGGAGTGGTTGTCAAAGGCGATCATAGCTTTATTGATGCTGGTCTCTTTGCATGGTTGATACTTAGTCTGAAATTTTCTGTTTGCCACATCAATGAGAGATCAATCAGCAGCGGGTTCACTTTCTTGAATCTTGTCACCGCCATTCTTTCAACACTTCTGCAACACTTAAGTCTGCTGCTGTTCTCCAGAAATCCTTAATGGATACACAGAATGGATGTTCACTGCCAGGAAAGCTTCCACCAACTCCCTGGTGGTGTCTGTCTGCCTTCCTGCTTTTCTCTGGGTCTGTGAGGTGTAGTGGTTCATTTCCTCAGCCATGTGGTGAAAGAGATCTTTTGGTTGCAGCTTGTGGAAGAAATCCACTAGTTTCACATTATCAGAGCCGTCAATCTTTGGGCTGAGTGACGGTTGATCGGCCATAGATGGCTTTAAATCCACTTGACAACTTAACTCTCCTTGCCATATGCTGTTGCTTTCCACCTCTGATGCATTCCTCAATGTTTCTTCTTCACTGTCCAACTAGTTAAAAGATGAGAGATTAGGGGTATTAGCACTTGGGGCTTCCACATCACTAGAAGGAAAGGATTCACTGTTGGATTCCATCATGTATTAAGTAAATAAATATGTGTTGTTCATGCTAGTAGCTTCATTTAATAAAATCACTTTAGCAGAAAAAATACAATATAAATAGCCAGATTTTTTTACATTATCTATAGTATAAACAGAAGAGGCTGACTTAAATATCTGGTGCAAAGGTCAGTTTTGGCCATCTTGGACTAGAAAGGATTAATATTAGGAATATGGTTTTGTCTACATAAACACTCCACATAACTGTAAATTTGCTTTGTTGACATGTGCATGGGAATGGGGCACTATCTTGAGTTTGGTTCATTGAAGGTGTTTTACTGGATTGTTCACTAATTTGGAGTCTTGGATTTCCTGAAAGCCTGTGGTTGAATGAATGAAGTATGAACTAAATTCTCATTCTATCCATGGAATGTTTTAAATAGGCATGAGAATAATTCTTGTTAGGTATCTACTATCTAGTCCTTGCACCGAACTATCTTCACCCATTTGTGTTATGTTGACGGTTTCTTCTTCTCGAAGAAACCTATTTGAGTTGACATTTGTTTTTCTAAGTACACTATATAATTCAACAGATATATATCATATCCTAGTGTACAGTTGAAACTTTGTGTAACTGTATTCCCTCACAACCTTGAATTGATTTCATACAGTAGAATATTCATTTGTTCTAAGTCACTGTGAATTTGCAAAAACCGAGCTGCTGTGTATATAATTAACAATGATGTGCTGCAGTCTAAATTATAATAGTAGTGTTATGAAGCATTGAGATACTGCCAAGTCTTCATCTCATATCTGTGCTTTTTGTTTGCTAGGTCTGCAAGATTAACAGTAACTTTCCTTCATGCATCTGCAACCAGTAGTATTGTTAAATGGTCTTTAAATGACGATTTTCTTGAAATGAGACCTTGATGCAGACAAATTTTCAAACATTGATATTCTTACAAGAGCATCATTTGATGAAACTATAGCAGCTATTTTTTTTTCAATGTAGTATGACTACAAATGGCTATATCTTTGGAAAATAGTACCTAGTAATACTTCTACAATGGCTAAGTGTGTAACATCAGTTTCTTTGCTGGAAAAAATCATTTAAACAGGCATAGGTAATGCCATTGATACTGCATCAAACAGTTATTTTATAAGTAAGGTGAGTTCTCAAAATCAAATATTGATATTGAAAAAAGATCAATTGCAGAGGAGGCAAGAATTGATGATGGTTGTGTGTCATAATGCAAAGGCATTTGATCTGAATGGTTTAACTGCATTTTTATCAGTCTATCATTGTCACAGGGAGAGAAAAACAGGAAGAAAAGTAAAGGAGATAATTTCTCATGTTTATTATCAATGTGCAAAAGATGTTGAAGGTGTGGAATTTCTTTTCTTTTGTCACTGATATAATTGCTTGATAAAAATGTTCTTGGAATTAGCTTCCAAAATGAAGTCCTTCATTGCTGAAACAACAGCAGTTTTGTACTAATTGAAGACTGCTGTTTTGAGGTTTTGGTTTGAAAAATAGGTCATTAAACATTTTGCTGTTTGCTTTATTAAAATCTTTAAAATATTTTTCTTTTTGACAGCATTTTGATGACAGCAATCCATCTCGCAACTGTATCTTTGTTATTGACAATGGCAAAGGTATGACACCAAGACAGCTGAATAACTGGGCTATTTATAGACTTTCTAAGTTTATTCGAAAGGAGAAGAAAACGTAAGCTTTATTATTAATATTTATTATTTTTCTAATGTTTTGTTATGTCAGTTGCAAGTGGTTGGAATAAACAAAATTTTCCATTAGTTTATAGAAAAAACACGTGTTCATATATTGCTTTATTTTAGATATTGACTATAAATTTATAAGACCCTTGTGTTTTAATTTCATTAATAATATTCCAGACATTAATAATTCAAAATTGTCCATTTCAAAGAGAATTTTTCAAGTTACATAAAAAAATTTTTTGACATGAGATGGAAGGCAAAATGCTGGGCTGGATAAGAAATTATACTCCATTCTAAGCCTAATGGTATAAATGTATTGCATAGATGTCAAATGTTTCCATTCATATTTAGATTCTCCAGTTTGCTATCACTTTTGGTGGTAACAATTTTTTAGAGATAATAACGTGGATCAATCAAGTGATGCTCAAAGCCAAGCCCTTCGATTTGAACCCCCTCGAAGCCTGAACAGTGATATATCTTACTTCGGAGTAGGAGGAAAGCAGGCCATTTTCTATATTGGAACATCAACTCGAGTAAGTATCTTAACTTTAGAGAGTTCTGATATTAAATTAACTGTTTGTTTTGTTTTGTTTTTTTTTATTTTTGTCTTGGAGATGCTGCTTAGTTTAGTAATGGATTATTTAAACAAACATCTACTGCATCTTTCCGCTGCTAACATGTTCTGGCTTCCTGTTTTTGAGCAAATGATGGTGATGTACAGCGAATCCTTTCTGTCATTAGACGTTTTTAATGTGCTCTATTAGTGGAGCTTAAGAGGTCCTAATAGAGAAACCAGTCTAGTCAAAATGTTCTTGGTGTTGTGCAATCACAAGTTTGCACCAGGCAGGAATGGCATAATTGTATTTAATTAATTATTTGAATGATGCAAGATAAATTGTATGATGTAGATATTTTGTAGAAGATAAATTTCTTTCGTTTTGCTAAATATTTTTTGTTTATTCTTTTTTGTCTACTTTCTAGATGATTACCAGACCATTAGACTCCAAAGATATTCATGAACTAACCATTTCAAAAGAAGAATTTGAAAAAAAAGAGAAAAACCATGAAGCTATCTACAGTGGATACATCAGAAACAGAAAGGTGAATTTCTTATGTAATTCCCTCCCCTTCGTTGAACCCCGATCACTTCCAGTCGTAGCTTTAGTCTACCATGGCACATTTGATTTGTGCATTGCAAAACTGAGAAAGCAGGATATGATTATATATGTAGCTGCCAAGTTTTTTGATAAAATAGCTTAATTAGTGTGTTCCTGTCCTGATGATCAGATGCTGTTTCAGTTTTACCCGAGCTTAGTCAGAAATTAAGGGCTACAAGAAAAAAAGCATTTGATTTTCTTGGCAGTTACAAAATAAGTTCTGAGAAACACAGGTAAATGTATTTATAAACATTATTAAAATTCCAGACCTGACAGAACTTTTGAATTTGGTCAACTTGTTGGATAAATTACCTCTTGTGAGAATCTCTAAAATGGACTGCTTCATAATGTTGTTTGTAACATTTTTTGTTGCCATGATAATTATAAGAGAAAACTGTCAGTTATGGAAGAAAGTAATTTTGGTAATGATATAATAACTAGAAAAAATGTGCTGTGTTTGTGTAAATACCAAACTAAAGCTTGAAGAAACTAATCATTACAGTTTTAATTTCATTTTGTTATAATGTTTAAAGGAAGTATGTCTGCTTCTGTTTACTAATTCTGTTGCCTTTTCTCCAGCCAGGTGATTCCATTCATATAGTCCATGAGGATGAAATCATGAAAAAAGTAATAGCAGAGGAATTAGGCAGGGAAAGCTTTACTGTTGTTGTGATCCATGGAATTAATCCCTGCCATATTCCTTACTTGAAGCATAATCTCACTGAATGGACAAGACAGTTGGCGTAAGTTTTCTAATCTTTATATACGTTTAGATTATTAGTTACCTGCATCAGTGTTCAAAGTGACTGAAAAGAAATGGCATTTTATTGAAAACTATTAGAATTTTTGTTAAAGTGTAAAATAGTTTTATTGAGCTACTCAAGAAGTACCTTTGTTGTCATTTTGGTACCTAATTGATATTCTCAGTCTTGCACGTGTTTGTAACTATACTTAAGCAGCTTTTTACCCGATGTTCTCTTCATAATGTGAAATAATAAAACCTTACAGAATTGAGCAGGTACCAAAATAATAAAGTTAAATACAGAATAAGCTTTTTATTATTCTTTTAATATTTTTGAAGTTTTGTAAATTTGTAGGTAAAGAAATGAATAAAATGCTCTATGCACTGAATACTGAGTTTGAAAGGATGATTTTAAATATTTAATTTAAACAAGACAAAATAAATTTATAAATAGTTTAAAGGTAAAAATAATATATTTTGTGTGAATTTAACTAATTTGTTCACATCAGCCAGTGAGGTTTGAAATAAACAGTACTGACCAATGAAGAAGCATTATTAAATTCTGTATTGAGTGACCTTGAAGTATAAATGAAGAACTCGTCAACATTATATTGATTATCTTTTCTTGCTAAATGATATAAAAGGTTTTGCTTCAAAAATTCATTCTTGTCCATCACAATGATTGTCTCCCCTTGTTTGTGCATTAGGCAGCTGCTGCACCTGTCCAGGTTAATGTGTTGTTAAATCTTTTGTTTTCTAAACCAATACAACATTTGGAGTGAACTCTCTGTAGCTCTACTAAAGCCACTTTTCTTGGGCGGTCAGTAAATTTTAATGAAAATTCTCTTGGTATGTTGAGGTGCATTGATGAGACTTAAACCTTCACATTTGGAAAAGATTACACAAAAGTATTGGATTAGCTGGAGCACAGCGAGCTTTCCATGTCTCTTAATTGTGGCAAGTCATTGAAACTGTTGAAATGTGTAGAATTTGTGTTCTTGTCTTTTAATAAAGTAGTATTTTCTTTTTTCATAGCCTTTACCTGAAAAGCTCATTGTTAATTGTTTCCCATAAACTAACTATTAGTCAAACATGTTGAGGGAGAAAGGTGACATAGCTAGGGTGGCCTGACTTGTTCCTTTTACACAGCATTTGACATAATCTAGACAAAGTTCTTTAGACTTTCTTGGTGCTGCGTAATACCAGCTGATGTGAGCTTTAATTGGATTAAAGTTCCATAGTGTGAAAAAAAAAGACCCTGTGCTTATTTAACATGAGAAATCTGATTTTATTGCATTTTCTGATCTTATAAAGATAAAAAGAAGTATTTAGTATTTGAAAATCTTCAAATTTAAATAATTTTACTTTTGTTCTAAACATTTTTAGTGAAATAAATCATTCTGAACTTTTATTTAAAAAAAATCTCTTCTACACAGACACATTTACCATTATTACTTGCATGGTCCAAATGGAAACATGCTTCCGCCAGCCCACGACCCCAACAGAGTGATGCGGCCACCTAGCCCTTTCCGGCACATTCAGATTGAAGTATGTACTACATTGTTATTTCACACCCATATTCTGCATACAGACAAATCCAAATCCTGAGGTTGGCTTAATTACTTGCTTTAAAATATTACTATTATTATTGAATTTTAGTGATGTACTAAATAAAACTGTTGCCTTTCTGTCATTAAAGTTATCAATATAATTTCTATCTGATTAACAATGATGTCATTTTCACTGGTGACAATATAAATACTGTTTTTAAAGTTTACTATACCTATGCATAAAATGTAATGCTGGTTAACTGAGGAACTAATTTGTATTGTTATTTACTGGAGTTACAAAACATAACCAAGTTGTTTAGAGCATTTTAGCTAATAGTGTGATGTATGAAAATATAATCTTGAAAAATTGATCTTGTGTGAATAAATATTTGCAATAAATCCAAAGATATGAAACAGTACTGGTAAACAAGTTTTTAGTTGGATCATGAATGTCTGCTTGTCTTATTTGAAAAGGGGGGGGGTTTGCTGATCGACACCAGGACGAGGGTAGGACAGACCTCTGATCAGTTTTTTTTATCCAGGAATAGTTGATTTCAAACCTGGGTGTTTGAGTATGGATCAGCCAGTCAAAGTGAGATATGAAGATGGACAAATGAGTAATGCTCTGGGCCAGTGCTGCAGTGACAGGAGACTTGTGGTGTACCATAGATGTAGGATGTGACATTTTGTTTCCTAATTTAGTGCTTTAAGTAGATCTTCGAGGGTGGTCTACCTAGATGTGGTGAGATCCAAACTAAATTAGTTTTATTGTTTGTGTTCCAATCATATAAGATTTCATGGCCAACACCTGAAAACTTGGATAAAGATCATCAATACAACAGAGTTTCTACTGAAAAAGTTGCATTTATGACTGAAAACAAGTATCAAATTAAGTAAACATAATATAAATAAGGGATAATATTGTTATAAAATATTATTATTCACCAAGTTTCCTTCGGTATAATTTTACTATTTTGAAACTTTGGTCTAATTAAGTTAGTAGTAATTTAAAATTCAATATTTTACTTATTCCTCGTATTTAAATGTGTAAACTCTTGGTTATTTGATGGACTGTCTTCTAGCTGCCTCTGGATTTCTCTTTTGCAGTGCTATGTGCGGGTAGCAGTGTAGACTATTCCTAATATCTGTTGTAACAATGTGTGCACACATGCAATTCTTGTGGTGGTAAGGTTTGTCTGTATTACTGATGGTGTTTAATTCATTTTTAAAAAGAAAAATTTATTTTCTACACACAATGCATGATGATTATTATAAATTGCTGTCTTGTTTGTTTCTTAATGTTTTCAGATTAAGCTTTTTCGAGGGCAGAGTCAGCCGCGTGTGATCAACTTGAGAGACATTGACGATGACATGCAGAGTCAGTTTGTTCGAACAAATGCCAGCACATTTGATTTCAAAGCTAAGGTAGAAGGATGCGGTTCTGTTGAGGGTGTACTGCGCTACCATCCATTTCTTTACGAACATGAAACCTTTCCGTCTGAGCAGAACGACCCAAGAAGTACGTGCACTAATTTTTGTTGTTAGCAAAATCTGAACAGGACACTGTAAAGTTTCCAACTAGACATTTACAGAATCTGTTTAAGTGCGCATCGCTCTTAATGAGATTTGCTTTAACATGCAAGAGCATTTTCATAAGTCTGGTGTTGGCAAAACATCTAACCTGGCCAGTTGCGCGGATTCTCTCTGTCATATTTAGTATTAGTGAAGTCAGTAGACGAGCATTTCTTTGTGTTGCCTCTAGAGTGCCGATCCTTATCACACACACACACATCCCACCCTTATCATTCGTTCCTTGTAATCAACACAGCAGTCTTGATTTTACCCGCAGTCATCAGGCACTTAAAGCTTAATCCGCTTTGTTTTCTGTATGGTTACAGTGGAGCGTGAGCCAGAGGACGACCATGACTATGCGATTAACGACCGCCCTGCCCGAGGGAGGCGACCTGTGTTTGAGTGTTATTGGAATGGCAGGCTCATTCCCTACACACTGATAGAAGAGTTAGTATTTACTTTTTTGTACTTTAAATATTGCAGTTCAGGGGAGAGGAGGATTTTCTTGAATTGGAAAATACAATAATTTTAAAAGGACAGTTCTGGATCGGAACTTGATTTTTATTCCTTGTTGCTTTAATACAATTTTCTATTAGCTGTGCAGGATTTTCAAATGATCTCATGTGGCATGTGAAAACAAAATGGTGATAAACAATACATTAGTGATTAGGGTTCATATTTTACATATACATACATTCCTTAATTGCAACAGATATACTGAACAATTTTTTTTTTTTTTTTTGTTCAGTTTTGAATGGTGCAGTGCTCCCAAAAAAGTAAAGAATATTGCTGTAGAATGTTATAACAGGTAAGTGTTTTAGTGGCAGAATGAATATACAGTGATTTGTTCTTCTTTCAGCTTCATATACCAGGTTCCATGCCTTTTTGAGTTTAAAGATCATTGCAACTTCCATCGAGCTACTGTGAGTTTCTCGTGTGTGGGTTAGGATAATGACAAAAAAAATTTTATTACCCTGCAGTGGGATTCGATGAACTTTTTGGTACGAATTAAGAATATGCTGATCATTCTTCTGAATTTTGAAAAACGTTCCCCAGGGTTAGACTTAAAGTTTTTAATATAGTGTTTTTTTTAATTTTCCAAAACATGAGAGCGATTTGATTTAAAGATTTAAAAACAAAGTTAAAAAATCAAAGAACGACTTTATTTCTTTTTTAAAAAGTAACAAATCGTACAATACTACTCATTAAAATAATTAGAAGTTGTTTTTTGAAACAAATTTTATATTTAAATACTTATCAGTTTTACAAGTTTCCCTTAATTCTTCCATTAGTTTAATTCCCATTTCAGCAATAATATTTGATCACGGTATATCAATAACAGAATTTTCTTTGGAACCAGTGAGTCTTGAAGCATTTTTCAGCAGTTCTGCACTTAGTTTCTTTAATATTTGACAGGAGTTTGTCATATATTTCATTCTTAAATTTTTGGTTAGAAAACCATACTTCCTGTCAACCAAAAGCTATGAAAGTAACTGGTTTTTCAAGTATTACTCTCCAGTTTGGTAACAGAAAATAAGAAATAAGGGAATAAATTGCTCTGTAATTCCATTGAGCACTATGAATTGATGGTAGAGATCGCCAAATTATTTTCGGTAATTTGCGATTTTCCTTATATTGTCGAAATGCAAAGCATAGAATATAAAGGAACCTGAAATCATCCCTCCATCCAGGATTTTCCACAACGGGCATCATCTCTACCTCCAGAGTATACGATTCTTTTAAGACCTCATACCCTTCAGTTATTTCATCTATAAATTTATTCAAATTAGGACCTGTGGTATGCTTATCAAGATAGAAGTCAAGAACATGTTTTAATATTCTGTCCAAAACCTGGTGTTGGCAACCTATGTACTGAGGTACATTTAGATCCATTTGTGACATTTTTTGCTGTATTCTAACTACAACCCCATTAATATGGCCAGTATTTACAGCAGTAGTATCACAAATGATCATTTTGATGCTAGACCATGCATCATTGTCGTCAAGAATACTAACAATTCCTTTAAATATACTTTTGGCTGAACCACTTTCACATCTGACCACCCCTAATTTAATTTTTTTCGTGGGACTTTGAAAGCATACAACTTGATACTCTTCTCCATGCTTTACTTTTCCTTTTTCTCCTGGTAACCTTTTTCCATCAAATGCTTTCTCTTCTCTAAGAAGATTTTTTATTTTCAACTTTTGCTCTTTCCCCACATCTAATCATACGTTTGAATATTCCAGACTGAGAAGAAGATGGCAGATTTTATCCCCTCTTTTGCAAGATTTAAACAAACTTTTGATGCTTTATGAGTAGAAAGTGATAGTTCAGTAACTAATTTGGTAGGCAGAGACATAGAAAATTTTTGCTTTGCTTTAGGGGAAGATTCATAGATGCTTTCATTAGAACTGGTATCGGAATTGGTGGTTGAACTACTTGATTTGTCATCTTTTATATCATCTTGTGGCACAGTTTTATTGTTTTTTTGAGTGCATCTCTGTCTTCTTGATGGATGAATTGAGGAAATTGGAGCTGGTTTATGAGTTGTGTAACCTATTTTTCCTTCAGATTCGATCTGTTTTTCATAAAGTTTCTTGTCTTCTTCATACGATCATTGTCCTTCTGGCTTTGTAATGTCAAATACAGTATCTAATTTTTTTTAAATTCTTCTTTTGGATATCTTTGATTTTTTTCATATTCTAATATTAGTTTATTAATATGAGCAATGATTGCCTGCTCACTGAGTATGGGAAAACTCATCTTCTTCCATAGATTAATTAATTCTTCTTGAATAATTTTAACTCTTTTTTTATTTTTATTTTTCATTATCAAGTAGTGTATGGTAACATCCTAAAACATCTTTTTTTAAAGGTAACCTAACGTAATCTTTGAAATTTTCAATTCTTGGCAAATTTCTTTTATGTCTTTTAGTCATACTTGGCAAATTTTTGGCCCAAATTTTAGCATTTTTGTCTATTGTATCACTTGACTTAAAATCAGCCATTAGACTAAACTTTATTATAGGAGTTATGTATCGGTTACGAATAAATTTGTATGAGAATGCCAATACATCAATATTTATGAAATTTGCCCTATTAGAGCATAAAATGACGAACTTTATATTAATGTTTTTTATGCAAAAGTTCACCCCATGTCATAGCAGGAATTTTGATATTCAAAAATAAGTTCTGTAGTCATCACCCTAGTGTGGATGTTGTCTTGACTTAAAAGATTTCCTCCTTGGCCATGCTCCTGGAAAGAATAGAACTTTAGGGAGAGTTTGTGATCGTCAGCAACGTCTCACATGTATGTACAACAATGTTTATGGTACTTAAGACTGACTGTTTGTGGTGCTTAGTTCTGGCAGCAGCTGTGCGCTAATGATTACCACCTGTGTTGGAGACATCAGACTCGGTTTTAACTTTATTGGTCGTCTTTATGATGGATGTATTTCTGGGTTTCTAACCACATCATTATTAGCGAATGCGTCATATTCAGATACTCTACTCCCGCATTTATCTGATGTCTTTCTAGGTTATGGCCGATCTTTTCAAAAGTATCTACTTTAGGGTAAAGTTAAATCCAGCTGTGTAATTTACTATTTTTAACTGAGTAACAAATATTCCATAGAAGGTAATCTTCAGCCTTCTCTCAAATGATTACTTAGGCTTCAAATTGACTTCTTGACTGTAACTTCTAGTGCTTTTAGAATTAGAAATCCTTTATCATTTGCTATGAATGACTACTTATACACAAAGGACTTTTTTTGTTTGTTTTACTCCACATCCTCAGATGCTTTGATTTTTTTTTTTTTTTTGAAAGCCTTTGTCTGAAACTCTCCTCGTGTCTAATGCACAGAATGGCTAAAATACAAAAATTTGTTTCACTAGAAAGTTTACAGCCACAAGGATTATATTAAGCATGTCTATAGACATAGCTTCAGATAAAAAATAATGCTTGATGAGATCTGCCAAATGTGATGATATTAATGGGTTCTTCAAGTCTCTTTAGCAGAATTATAAAACTAAAAATAAAATGTTGAGATAAAGTTACCTGAATACTGTAGCTAAAACAAATTAAATGCTGGCTGGTAAAACTGGAAATAAATGAGCTAGATAACCAGGTGTGGTGTTGACATCTCACGAACTTCACAATAAGTGTTTGAGAAAATTGTTACAGAATTTCAATATTAGACAAATATTTATTATTAGAAAAGGTATTTTTCATTTTTAAATTTTTTCTAAAGGTATTCATAATTTGTGACATACATGTGATGATTGAACATAAAGTATATTAAATAAGATAATTTTTATTGTGAATATTTACGTATGAATTATTTAATATTTCATTTAAGTATCATTTATTCTTATACAATTTTCAAATAAGTTTATAGTAAAAGTTTCTATTTCCTAATAGTTTTTATGCATTCCATTATTATTCCATATTCTTAGATTTTAATGGAGCAGATGTTATTGGAAAGGTAAAAATTCAGTTGAAAGACATTCTTGCATGCAATGATGAGTGAAGGAGGGTGTGGTGTGTAAGATAATATAAAATTTTCAAATGCATCTTTTAAATAATTTTCCACTTTTCTTGTTTTTACCATTGCTCCTAAACCAATTGGACACCACCAAAACGCAAGCCCAGACACAAAAAGTAAACCCAAGTTGGGAATATCCATTACAGTTGAACAGTAATGTATTAATACGCACCATTCATTCTGATTCATAATAGACACTGACCTAAAAGTGTTATGTTACAGTGAAACTTTAGAGCCCTTATTAACGTTTCTCCTTATATGTGTATAGAATAAGCTAGCTTTGGTGCAATCTAATTAATACATTAAAAAAATGTAAGTTTTAAATTCCAAACAAATATTCACTACAAAATGTTTGCAAGGTTCATAAATAACCAAGCACGTTATACAATAGAAGTATAAATATAGAACACTAGAAGCTTGGCCTAAACTGTTGGGCTTACTGTACATAATACCATTAGGGTAAAGATGTTCCTTTTAAATTACAACTGACCACTCTCTCTTATTTTAGCCCCACCTCCATTGTTTCCAGCTATTGGCTGTTTAAAAGAAAAAAAGTATTGTGTAAATTTTTACCTGACTAGATAAAACGATGGGAGAAATTTACTGAAGAATATTGTAAAAGGAAATTATCTACTGTATTCTTTATTTTAGTAGAGTGGCCCTTTAACATGACCAAGAATTTGCTGGGGTTTAATACACTCAACAAATACTTGTATCTGAACCTGAGGACTACGTATGTGAGGTTTTTAGTTTTTTTATAAAAGAAATTTACAAAAAAAAAGTTATAACTTTTTTTTAGGATGTTTTCAACAAACCCTAATACTTAAAAATAAAAGTAAAAAAAAACAACCCAGATTCACCAATAGGTGGGATGTGTGATGTAGAATACCCTAAAGAATTACATAACTAGCATAAAGACTCCACTAGCTGTAGAAGAACTTACCCCGAATACCGAGTGGCTTTCTGGCCGTATTAAAGTAAAACGATAGAAAATAAACTTGGCGTAAATTTATTGTCAAAAAAATTGTTAAATACATTTTTTTATAATAAAAGGAAAATTATGTTGTACATTATAGAAATCTTCAGCTTTATTTGTCTCTAGGTATGAAGATAACAAAAAATACATAACTAATACTTTTAATCAGTCTGTTTGGTTAAATACAGAACTAAGTCTTCTATTGATTCTGAAAGTCAAAGAATAATATCTTTATGGTAAAACAATGGGGAATTTAAAACTAGCAGCAGTAGGGATTTACACAACACCAAGAGCAACTTATAAAAGCTCATGTTAATAAAATTACCCAATGCTATGCTAGAGATATTACTAACAAAAGTCTAGTTCAGACATGTGTTTGTTTTAACAGGCAGATCATCTAACAAATATACTAGAATTATCATTCTAAGTCTGAATTTTATTATCCCACCTACAATTCTTTAGGAAGTTTGGCTTATAACGCTAAACATTCCTGTAAGACACTTTGCGTGGTTGATTTTTTAAAAGTAAGCTAATTGTTGTTTTATGAAATAACGAAGGAGAGATTTTTAAAAACTAAGGATTTGATGTCATAAAATAAATTTTAAAAAGCTTCTTGATGATAAAAATAGGTGTTCAAAATTTCTGTCAAATCAACGGAATTACTTCAGTCTATCATGAATACAAATAAGCAGCTAGCCTTACCTGCTCTAATACCCATCCCTCGAAATCTAGAAGCAGAATCAGTGTTGACTTACCTTTTCCTTTATCGGTTCTGTGGGCTGCTCTAGCAGTAAATGCAGATTACTTGGCTTCTAGGGGCAATCGGTCTGCATCTGTTTTACAACACTTAGAATCTATTGGATAATCTACCATAGAAGTAATTCCTGGCAGGCTTACTATCGACAATGACTATAAAATTGACACTGGGAACTTTAACTAAAACAGAACTAGATGCAAATATTGCTACTGAGGACATTAAGTCTCATGGTGCGACCTTAGTGCATTTCGCCTGTTTCCCACAGCAGTGATGCAGCACAAATTAAATTACGTTCAAGTAAAAATTATAAATGAAAAAATTCTGAGCTAAGACAAACAGGAGGAATTATTAGAGGTCCAGCAAAAGATTAATCTAGACTAAGACAGGCTACAGACTGAGACAGCCATACTTTGGTGAAGGTGGGAGGGAGAGAGATGTTTTTACCCTCAAATCAAAGCAGTTATTGAAAGAGACTGTTTAGTTTTAGCATCCAAACGAGCTGGAAATATTAATGTTTTAATGAAATTGGAAGTATAATACTAATTTTTTAAAACGTAAATGCTTGAAGGACTTTTGTATAAAATAGCAAAACCCACTGAATGATTGTGTAGAACAATGATTCTCGTAGTTTTTAATGATAAAATGAAACTGTAGATCTTTATCTGATACTATGTTCTGATTCTGCTCTGATTAATTTTGACACGTATCACTATTTTTCAAATGTGAATAATACAAATAATGTTTGTTAAAGATAGTGTTGGTAACGGAACTACTTGGGTCGCAATAACTTCAGATACTGGTTCGTACAAACTTTCACAATTTAGCAGTGAAAATCAAAGATAGATTAAAATAACACCCATTGGGATTCAAAGAATGAAGAATATTATATTACCATTAAAGCCAGTAGTTTAGTTTTAACTATAAAGTTGATTTTATTGTAGAGAATAGTTTAAGAATCCTATTAGGATTTGACACTAAGAATTTATCTTCTGGTTATAATGAAAGTCCAGTTAATGTATTATCAATTAATTCTATTCGTGTACATTGTCCATGAATGAATTTTCCTTTTATTAAATTGCAATGTTCTCAAGTGTTTGTTTATTTTTGTAAAGATTTCACCTGGATATATAATAGGCAAAAAAGAAAAAATATGTAGCTTATTTACCAATTAATAGACATTTTATTTCAAGCATTTAGATTTGGATAATAGATTAAGAACGAAATAGTATAGATCTTTGAAATTTAAGTTTTATTACTTAGACTATATTTGCACAACAGGGTTTATAATATCTCGCACAGTGCCATTGCAAGCAATCTCTTGATTATTTGCTGTGCTGACCTACACACCCGATTGCATGACTTCATCCCCTTCTGCATCTGTGTTGCTACTCTTGCAACCATTTTAACCTGTTGGTAATTGCTGCCCCTTGGATGGTAACAAGAATTGGCCTTGAGTAGACGCAGTGGTTTGCTCCTGTCTCAGAATTTCTTCACCTTCATTTTCAGTTTTGCTTACAACGTCATTACTATTGCTGTTGTCAGGGCTTTTTACAGAAACCTCATTGTGGTCAGAGCAATTTTCATCGAGGCCGCTTCTGATAGGTCCTGTAATACCCACTATTAGACATTGTCTTCTTGGTCTGTTTATTCATTTTAATTGTGCAATGCATGTTACAACAGATAAACAGAAGTTTAAGAATAAATTAAATCTCAACAAATCCTAAAAAGTCTTTTATGGTAGCACCTATGTATAGCTTTGAAGTTCAGCTTCAAACAGAGACACGGTCTCTTAGCTGGTCGGTCATGTGACCACCGAGTGAGGTGCTTTGATTTCTCTGAGGCATCAGGTCGGCCAGTCCTGTAGTTCTAGGCATAATATATTATATCTCTGTTTAGCAATGGTGGATCTAATCTGTTTCAGGATGTCAAATGCTTAGACATAGGAAAGTAAAAGTACACAGGCTCTTAGTTACCAGACAAGTGGAGTAAAGTGCATTTTAAAGCAAAGTGGTAAAATATTACCGCTCCAGAAGTTTGTCTTAGTAATTTCTTCCTATCAGAAAAAAAAAATTGAAATGAAAGTCCATAATGTTATAGACAAATATTAATACTGAATTATTATTTTTTTTTTTTTTTTTTTTTAAAGATTGTCTGGTGTCCTTTGGACTAACGACAAATTTCAAGTGAGCACTAACAAGCTGACATTCATTGATTTGGAGGTAAAACTGCGGGACAAAAATGCTGTTTTCTGCCGGATTGTCAATGGACATGTATGTATTGCTGCTCAGTTTTACAGCAACAGTTATTTATTTTGTTAATTTTAAGAGATTTATTGTATGGAATATCTGCCTTTCATGAAAAAATCAATGACTAGGGTTTTCCTTTCCTGTAATGGATCCATGGTGGCTGCAAGAAGCCATTATTTTGTGACTTATACAAGGGAGGTTTCTATGGCTGATAAAGTTAAATTTTTAAAGTGCTGGACAACCACTGATTCCTTGTGCAGTCAGGTCAGTGAGATCCAAGGTAATCAGAACACTGCCAACAGTGTACTCTAATGGTTGTTGTATTGGAATATCTGTTGTAGAACTTCTGTTTGTCTCTGTTGTGATATGATTAACTTCTTTCCTGCGTAAATGCCTTTCTTAGAGATTTTTTTTTTTTTTTTGTTTATTTGTCTTTTTTTTTTCTTGTAGGAAAAAAGAACAGCTATTGATAAAGAGTTCCTGAGTTGGCTGAGAGAGTGCCATGAACAGTATGACAAACAGATCTGTTTTACATGTTTCAAAGGTCATGCTCTACGGCCTGACCTTCCAAAACACCGACAGACGCCCTGGTCTGTGTATGAGCAAGTTGAGTGGGATGGCAAAGTGTTTAAGAAGGGCCAGATGGTCAGTAACAAGGCTTGCTTTTAACCTTTTTTTTACAGAGGTGCCTCAGCAGTCTTAGACAAATTCTCATTATTTTTGTATGTTTTTGATGATAAATCAACAATTAACCACTGTGACTTGTATTGAGTATGAAACTTTGACAAGTCTGATTGGAGTATTTTTAGAAAAAGTAGCCTGTGTAATTAATGTTAAAGATTTAAGTAATTTCCTTTTAAAATGTAGTTCTATAATGCATACAAGGTTAGAGGTGAAGATTAACCAAGTATCACGAAGACATTAACACATGCTAGTATTTATCAGCAGATAATTTTTGAAAAAGCATTCTAGGAATAAACAACCTAAAGGCAAAAAAATTTATTAAATAAAGCATAAACAGCTCCCATTATATCCCATGTGACTAATAAACTATATATATATATATATATACAATTTTAATAATAATAAAAATTATTATTAGATTTAACACCTGACTATTTTGTGTATACATGAGGCTAGTGCTTCATTATATCAGTACTGGTCATTACTTCATATTTAAAATATACTGCTGGAGTTATTGGAATTTGAGAAGGTGAAGAAATGCAAAGTAATTAGAAGTTATAGAAAACAATTTATTCAGCTAAATTAGCTTATGGATTTCATTGCAGCAGTAGTGGGTGTGCCCATCAGGGTTGTATCTTGTTTCCACTTCTGCACATACATGCTTGAAATGAGATTTCATATTACCATATGATATTTCTTGGTGCACAGTGTGTAGATTCTGTGGTGTGAGATTCCAAAGGATGCTGAATAGGTGAAAGATCTGTGGATGTGGTTGACACACACATTGTCATGGTATTGCCTTCCTGGAACATGAGCGATGGTGCCAGTTGAAGAGGTGGCAGGACTATTGGTTTTACAATTTCATATAGTCATCCCTGACTGGATGCCATTGAAAATAATTATGAAAACAGGGAAAAAATGGGTATACAATATAGATAATGTTTGATAGAATTGTATCTAAAAAATGAAATGCTTTATAGTAGTCATATGTTGATATAGTGCACTGTGATTGGTTGCCATGCAAGTAATCAGAAAAGTGGCACACCTACAGGACCATAAAAGTATAGGCACACACATCATTGTAGTGTGGTAAATACTATGTCCTTGGAAAAGTAAATATTACCTGACAAGCATATAGAAATCAAAGTCTTAGCTAGTGAAGGTTACCCCATGTGTCAGATTGCAACCTGACTTTGTTTCAAAAGCAGCTGTATGCAAGACTCTTAGGTGGGTGCACAAAACTGACACTGTTGACAAGAGACACGATGGAAGAAGAAAGCCCAAACTTGTAGACAGTGAGAAGTACCTCAGTATATGTTCTCTACATGACTGATGATTAACTAGTAGAGTTCATGTGAATGACACAGCTGCAAGTACAAGTCTTTATGTTTCTTCAAAAACAGTAAGATGCACATTAGGACGAAGTGGCTTCATTGGATGTGTAGCTTGGTGAACATTTTTGCTGAGGAGAGACAACCAAATGGTAAGGCTGTAATGCACAGCATAAATTGGGATGACCAAGCTTGGAAGCAGATGCTCTTTACAGAGATGAGTCCAATTTTTAACCGTTTGGCAATGATTAATGGCGGTTTGTTTGAAGGCAGACTAGAATGTGCAAGGATTCATTTTTCAACATGATAATGACCAAAAACGTGAAAAACTACCTGAAACATTAACACTGATATTTTGACAGTATTAATATGAACATTATTGAGGCTATATGGAGTTATGTGGCTAGTCAGAAAGTTAAATGGCAATCAACCACCTTGGATGAATTGTGGAAAGTGTTACAGTATATTTGGAATAACATTCCAGTCATTCACCGATAACCTGTATGGGAGCATGAAAACAAGGTGCTACAATACTCTTTCCAACAAATCTTTCAGCTTGTTACTTAAATATAAACAGTGTGATGGTACATTTCCTTTGTAATTTTGTTGAACTCTACATTGGAAAAGATTTTATTTCTAGCTTAATTTGAATGATTTGAACATTTAAAAAGCAAATACAAAATTATGAAATTGTAATGGAAACCCATCTGAGTTCAGCCATACTGAATATAGACACAAGTGAATGTGAAATATTTCTTCAGAGAATGGTTGTGAGAGGTTTTGCCTCTTTCTTTATAAAGCTGGTGGAAACTCACCTGCTATTTGCATGTGATTGTTGGATCTGCCTTTAGATAATCTTAAATGATTTGAATAAATTTAGAATGTTGATATCGTAGGCATTTCACATGACAAGTGGTTGTAAAGGAAGGTATCTGCAATATCTTACAACAAAACCCTACTGCTTTGCTGACAGTGGCATCAAATCCACCTAGAACTAGATGGAATTCTTGGTTTTGTGCCATGAAATATTGTAAGCAAATGGAGTTCTCTAAAGATCTCTACAGAAGTTGAAAACAGTTCCAACTTCTGTTGAGTAGTTGCACGCCATTTTAACAAATTCACAAAAACAATACAAAGTTTGCTCAGATAGAATAGGTTGATGACAAGCTCAGGAATATTATTCACCTTTTGTTTGAAAGAAGAAAACTTGCTACTATTGAAGCTTAGCTTTGAAGTAACTTGTAGTTACATTAAACAGTGTAAATTATTCAGAGCTGCTGCAGATAAACTAGAAAAGTATCTTACAAGATGGAAACTGGTATTGTCATTATTTTAAAGCAATATAGAATTGCATGGCTGTGCATTCTGGAACAAAAACCGGTCTTTTTATTTTGTTACACCTGATTTTGTAAATGTGCCTGGTGAAGAATTTCTGCCTTACATTAAGCAATTTGGACCAGATTCTCTAAAATGTGCATTTACTTCATCTGTTGATGTGCCAGTATTTTGAGAAAGTTACCAGTAATGAGCAGTTTAGCTTTAAAAAAATAAATAAATAATAATGCAGTCTGTAATTCTGCTGATGCAGCGAGAAGCAGTAATGTTTACGATATTATAATCACTAGTCTTTGAGTGAGTTACAGCTCTTGCATTATAATCCAGCTTTGTTGGTTGAGAGCACAAATGACATGGATGAAGAATGACCAATAGAGACTACAGTAATGCCATTCATTCACTACAGCTTGGGAGAGACAAAACCGACTAGTTTCCCCTGGGCTTCACAGAAGCCAAATATGAACCTATTGAGCACTTATGGGAATATCTTGAAAGCCAAGAAGGCCAAAATGACCCAATGTCACAACAGTAACAGAAGGAAAACCTGCTGACCTTTTTAGTGGGTGACAACCTGGAGCAGGCCACCATTGATAACCAGAATCTTTTTACAATACAAGTGATGATCCCCAAAAATACTGTTTATGTTACAAACAGAATGTACTTAGGAAAACTATATTGTTCAATTTATTATGACAGGGATTTGTAGTTTATAAATGACAGCTGAAAAGAAGGAAAAAATGAAGAAACTGATTTTAATTGTTAAATATTTATTTATAATCCTTTATGCAGATTTCATATTTTTTGTCTTTATAATTTGATCCTGCAATATATAAAAAAAACTAGCATATAACCATTATATATGAACAGCAAGCCTAGAAATATTAACATTTGAGATTAATAAATAGGTATGATTATACCAGAAAGCAGGTCTTAGAGATTTACTCTCTTTCTAGGTGAGAATTAGTCGGACATTGCCAACACTGCTGGGAACAGTCAAATGTTTCCTCCTCTATGGTGATCATGATGGTGATGTGTTTGCTACAGGTGGTGACATACAACTGATCCAGGTGAGTGAAGGGGAGAGCAATCAGTTTACACTGTTGATATTTTGTCACTTCCTATTTGTATAAACTATTTCCTTCATTTAAAAAAAAAAAGGCAGTTGAAGAAAAGGATTTTTTCACCATGAAGGTTTCTCTCTTTTAAAAAAAATCCAGGTCTTGATATGGAGTCCATTTTTAAGAACAATTGTTTCAGATTGTGGGTTAGGTGTGGAATTGATGCGTCAGATTTGTGTCAGTAGCTCATGTGAGCAAGAAGCTTATATATCTGAAGAAAACAGTGACTCTGTTATAAGTATACCCACCTGTCTTTTGGTCTGGTCTTCAGATAGTTTTAAACTAAAAGAAGGCAAATAATAGTTAAATATTTATCTGCAAATTCTTCAATATTGTATTAGAGTTTTCTGAAAAACAAGCTACCATATTCTATTTGATGCTCACTAATGCCCCTTAATCATGTGCAACATCTAAATAAAATGTGATGCCAATTTTTTTTATTATTATTAACCTGAACTAAAAGATGAGATTTAAATCTTGTTTATCACAGTAAAGGTCAATCTTTTTCCCAGGTGGCCACATGCTCAGCCTGCCACATTATGCTCTAAAATTGGATCTTGTTAACAACTTCTTCCCAGGAAAAAACAAAATGTCAACAACTCAAAAGTGTTTAATGGAAAAAGCGATGCACATAATGTGATTTTTCTTCTTTTATTTGCACATTTTTTAAAAACACTTGGTTGCAAATTACAGCACACCAACAAAAAGGAGATAGTTCAAATGTCTATCACGTAGTCTCAAACAGTATTATATTTTGATGAAATTAATCGTGCTAAATGACTTTTCAGGTGTAGTTGGTTCAAAATTGGCAGACATAACTAAGAGCATGGTAATGAAAACATGGGAAAGTGTTTCTTTTCAAATCTGGGTTTTGTAGGACAGTCAGATTCTTTGTACTTGTTGTGCAGGCCAGAATGATTCTTGAGTTTGAAATTTCTCATTTACATGTTTTTGCACTAATAACTAATGTCACTTTCTGACATTTCAGATGGATTGATGAAGAGATCGATATTGATTCCATCTTTTTTAAAGTCATCAAAACTGGTTTCAAATGATTTGATTGAGGAAGATATGGCTGCTTGATATTTCTCAAAACTGACATTTTCCAGCCTCTGCCCCTTCATGTTGCATTTCACTCAAATGACAAAAGTGTTCAAGGTTCTGCAGAGTGAATTTGTGGAAAAGCTTAGGCTTGTCTTTTAAGGATTTTACTGAATCGAAAAGCATTGGAAAAAGACAATTCTTCCCTTGTAACTACATATTGTTGAGAGGCTAGTAATATCAGTGAGAAGTGCAAGGTCACACAGTCAGTTACAGTTCTTTAGAAACTCTCACTCTTGAGGGAGTTTTTTCTTTCAAAAATGTGAGAACCTTTTCTTCAAACTCAAAAATCTTTCCAAAGCTTTTGCTCCTGACATCCAGTGAGTACTGCTGCACAGAAACAATTCTCAAAACAACCAGCAAAATTCCCAGTGATTCAATTAGGGCATAAATTCTTCTGAACAGCAAACTAGTGGGTCAAGTACAAAAGAAAGTGTCAGGTCTTTCACACAAAGTGACTCTTGCTGAATAACAATAAAACTTGAATAACTTTCTAGAAATTTGTCCAGTAAGGCTACACAGCCATAATTATTCCCCCTCATTGCAGGTGCTTTCCAATTTGCACCACTCCATGTTAACCTCTTCTATACAACTTTTGACCTTTTCTGTAGTTGTAATTAATTGGTACAGCCCTAGAAGCTCTTCAGTAATATCAAAATTGTCATTGATGCACAGTATCAGGAGAGATGTAATCTTTGCACAAATCTGAACCTAAGGGATTCTTGCTGTTGAAATCTGCATTCGTCTTTCTGAAATGCCTTTCTAAATTGAATTTTTTTTAGGCTCTGCAGACAAAAAAAAAACAAGTTTTGGAGTTTTTTCTAGCAAAAAAAAAATATTTGCTCTTCCCAAGTTTGGTTAAATTCTCACAGGACAACATCCTTGGAGTAGTTCCCTTTAAAGAGCTATTTGGTTTACTGAGCATCATGTTCATCAAGATTAAGTTTCAGATATGCTATGCAATATAAAACTGCTGTCTAAAGGTAAATAAATTGACTGACTGTCAATTGTGTGTATTTTGTTATGGGTGATGCTTCGAGATATAACGTCAGAACACAGATCTCAGAAGTTAACCTGCTCGTATCTGTACACTACTTATTATTGTGCAACTTGTAATAATAACAGTACCATAAATGGTAATACTGTATTTATCTATAACAGTCTTGAATGGTGGCAGTGGTCAGTCAGGCAGCCTGTTGGGGCAAAATCAGCAGATGAGGTGGAAGACTAGGTGTTTTGACAAAGGTAGTTTTCATGGCTAGCAGGCATTTGGTTCTCAATTCTTCTGTATCAGTTCTCTGCCTTGAGTGTGGGTCAGAGTCTAGAGGGTGGTGGATTCTCTGGTTTCTCCTTTTGGTGGTCTTGCTTCTTGCGCTTTCCACTCTATCAGAAATAAATTTTGTACACTGCTGATTTTTAAACAATGGAATCTAATGGCTTTGTGTGCACCATGGGTGGCCACCACTGGACTAGGTAATAATAATCATCATTTTACTTTTACTTTTTTTTCAAATGCTGTTGCTTTATTTTTCATTGATATTGGCTTTCTAATTAAAAAGAAAAATATATACAGGCACATGCTTCAGATATGCATAAAAATGAAGGTACACCGATTACCAACAGATACAGGTGGGTTCTTATCTACCATGCCATTCCCTCAGGAAGACATCTCATTATGCAAGGATTTACGCACCAACATGGCACTGCACCAAAGCATACAGCTAATGTGGTAAGGAAAAAAACTACCTAGAATGTAAAGAAGCCGATTGAATGTTTACAGATTCTTTGGCCTGCACAGAGTTCTGATATGAACATCATTGAAGCTCTGTGAGGTTATATGGCTACTGAGAAAGTCAAATGGAAACCAAATACTTTAGATGAATAGCTGGAAGTGTTACAGAATATTTGGAACAATATTCCAGTCACATGTTGGTGACCTACATGAGAGCATGAAAACAAGGTTTTATTCTCTGTATAAAGCAAGGGCTCACTAACAAACAGTTTAATAATTTTGTTTTTGTATATTGCGTCTTTGAGTTGCATTTACTCATTATTTGGGGATTTCCTGTGTGTGCTTCCTTAGTTATTTCCAATACAGTATATACTGCCTCTGTTTGGTGGCCTTGAATGGAAGCCACTCATAGCTTCACACTCTCTTGACAGGAGCCTAGATGTCTATACAATGAGGTAAAAATTGCCCCACTTTCGAAGTTGGACCGACTGGCAAACAGCAATCTGGTGAAGAAATGCATTGAAGAAGAAGAAGCAAAGTAGGAAAACTTGTCAATTTTGTTTGGAAAAGTTTAGAACTTAATCCCTTCATTAAATTAATGTACTTTGAGAAATATTATTGATATGTTCATTCATTATTTTGGTTTTGGAAAAAATGTAAAGAATTTAGACTTTATTATTCTCACAGTGAAATAAGTCTTTTAAAACCCATTCATAATTGAATCCTGCATTTATTTCCAAATAATATTATAAATTTTGTGACCCATGTAGACCTGTAGCATTTATTACACATGTAGTTAATTTAATAAAGGTTTTGAAGCTGATAATATGGTACTTTATATGTAACTTATCAAAAATCATCACATTCTTGTTGCTTTATGAGCTAATATCCTTTTTGAAAAGAAAAGAAAAACACTAAATGTTTGAGGGCTACCCACAGGTATAAAGTACAGGAACTTATCTAAACATTTTCAGATTTCTATTGCTAATCAAATTTATTATTATTTTGTTACTATTTTTAAATTAGTCTGAGAAGAGACATTGTTTTATAGCTTCTCTATGCTCAGTAGACTCCGTTCATGCTGGCCCTTTTGTTAAAAATAAGAAAATGTATATCAATTGAAGTTGGCTTTCAACTAGATCATCAACCTTTAGAAATGGTTTTTGTAGAGAATAAGTTTGATAAACATTGTTCACAATTAATTATTATGTGGGTTTCTTCAAGAAATAAAACAAAAAGGAATTGATGTAGAAAGTTGAAATAGTTCCAACCCATTATTGGTGTATCCATTTTAAAACAGGATTCATCTGTGCTATAATGAGCAAACTGTGTAAATAATGAGTGCTATTCAATTTACAGAAATTTATGACATAATATTACAAGCTAAAGTTTCTTTCTATAACACATTTGTTAAAAATGTCTGTCTGTGTTTGTGTGTGTGTCTAGAATAGTTTTTTTAAATAGTATTTATTTTTTCAAACAGTTTTTGATGCCTTCAGTTTCAGAATACTGATAATGTGGGTGAAAAAAGTGCGAAGATTTTCTTAACTGCAGCTTTGAGCTATGTTAATATATTTTGCCATGAGATGTTTTTCTTAGAAACTGTCATTCATATTTTTCCTTTTCTGGAAAAGCTTCTATTTTTTTTGCTTTTGTTTTTCTCTAGGCTTCCTGAGAGATTGGTTGTGTCTTGGCCTGATGGGTTTGAAATAAAGGACAATGAACGGAGACCAGCTGGCAAGACCATAGGTAAGTCAGACTGAGAAAGAGATACCAAACTTATGATTTGATGATGCAAACAGTTGAAGAAAAGGGTCTTTTGGTATATTGTGATTATCAATCAATCTATTTGGTTTTGCTGTTCAAACCTAGTATCTTCAGCTTTTTTTTAAATATATACTTTGCCATGGCAGTGAGTGTAACTAACGATTTGATGATACTACATTTATCTGTATTTTCTAGTGCATTTTCCCAGATATGATATTTTAAAGTATTTAACATTTTCTGGCATCCATGACTTTTTAGGTTTTTTTTATTCAAATTTGGCATGCAGCCTGACCATGGCATGTCAGATTTAAGGATTTCCCAGAGGATTCCTTAATGTGTGTAAGAGTTTTGTTTCTTTTCTAAAAGGGGGAGCACCAGAACATGGAATGAATTAGCCTGTATATTCTAAGTGTGCCTCAACCTGAGTTACAGCTTTGATCTTAGATGAGTAGATGGTACAATCCCTTTTAAAATTGTGGGCACAATGACTGTAGTCTAAATATGTAGCTAAAGTTACTGTGGCTTGCCTAATTCATATTTGTTGGATATATTTTATGTCAATTAGATAGATAATTGTGTAAATGCATTAAATAATTGAAGACAACACCCATCTTTAGTGACTGGTATTTGGGTTTGAAGTAGTACAAATCTTTTTGTACACAGGAATTGTTCTTATATTAAGCAAGCAAAATACTTCGATTTTCAAAGTTCTATTGAATGTTTGGTCAAAAAATGATGGTCTTGTCTGGATCTGGCGGAAGAGACCTGAGTTAGGATTTACACTTGGGGACAATGTGGAGTGACTGAACACCAAATAACCCAAAAGACTGGACTAAAAAACTGTGCCTGTTTCAACATCATTTAAAATCTGATGAATTCAGCAGTAGACAGGTGTAAATACAATAAACTTCTCAATAAGCAGATCGCTACGTAACAGTAACAAGCTTAAGAACTCGGTGCTTAGCAGCATCTCAGATCACATAGATTCTCGATAGTTCTAGAGATAAGTTTATGTATTCCGTCCTACTGGTAGACAAAAAATATATGCTTAAACACATGTACAAGAGTAAATAATGTTGCTAATACTATTAGTGGAACTTTCTGAAAATGTTTGTTTTTTCTGTGGCAATTAGTATACCAGTAGTTACTAGTTCACTTCTAGCATGTTAAAAACTGGTCTAATAAAAACAGTAATGCAGAGAAGAGGCAAAAACAAAGAACAGAAGAGATCTGCCAGCAACTTTATTTTTACTACCATTTTAATGTTATATGTACAAATGTTACATTTTTGTCACTATTGTTTTTATTAAATGCTGTATTTTTTAATGTATCAGTAATTGTTTTCTAATTTTTTAAAAATAATACTGTATTATATCTTAATGTATCTAAGCAATAGATTATTTCTTTTTTTTAAAAAAATTATTTAACAGGTGACATTAAAATTGAGATTATGAACAAGAAAGGTGAAGCAATCAGTAAGTTACCTGGAACTGCACTATCATCAAAGAAGCTTCTGCTCGAACTCAAGGTTATTTGGCACTGTAAGTACAGTTAACTGGTCTTTGAGAATTAACTGCTTGGTTTTTTTATTTGACTTAAACAACAATAATAATACATTTTTGACAAAATGTGCACTACCTGAGAGGTAGTTCAGGTGGAAGTTACTCTGTTTGATAGCTGTGGGTATATGAGATGCATCATCTTACCACTTACCTGTTGGACACTTGGCATACAGAAATACCTCTAGTGGCACTGGAGTAAACTAGAACCTAAATGGATGTGGTGTACACCAGTTCAAAATAATGGATCTTTTGACAAACCTGGCCACTGACATGCATACCACCTGATGTTTTTATGTATAACAAATACTGATTGTTCTGATGTGGTTGGATACTCTCTTGATTTACTGAGGTGCTAGAGTGAGACGGTGTAATTGCACTTCTTTTTTACTTAAGAGGGGGGTTACGTATTCTAAAATTCACCACAGAAACAGCATTAAACTGGACATGAGGTGGCTTACAATGAATAATAACAGTTTGGATGATAGATGACAAACATTCTGGTGTAAGGCCATGGAGGATTATCACATGTGAGCAAGAGTCTGCTGAGGAAACATTTCAAGAGAGGAAAACATGGAGACTGTTAGGAAGAAGATATAATTTGGATAATGTATCTCATACATTCTAGATGATGTATCTAAACTATTTATAAATATTAAGCAATGCTGGTATTTTAAAGAAAGAAGAAATAGCAAGAAAACTAATTTTAATATTTTTGGAATTAAAAAATTGTTTTGTTTGTTAAAAAATTAAATTATATTTATTTGAAAAGAAATGAATAGATTGCACAAATGTACAAAGTTTGCAATAAGTTTCAGTGTATGTCTAGACAACTTAATGTAAAGTCTCATTCTATCAAACAGACTGCATCTGACATTCAAATTAAAATTTTTGGAGAATAAAAGAGAAATGATTCAAAGAACTAATTCTTGCTAAAGTAATGGTTTAACCAGTTCTAACTTTAGTGACAATGTATCAACTTAGAAGATGCTAAAAGGAATTCTGTATCAAAATTCAATACTTCAAAAGGCAAAACAAGTGGATGACCATAAAGCTGTTTATCCTATGGTTCCAGCTGCTTGATAAACAGTTTGGAAAATAATTTCTAAAATATTTCTCTTCATGATAATACATTTGTGTGCCATGTTAGCACCACTTCTGTTTCAGGAATTAAAATTAGACCAGAATTATGAGAGTAGTTAAAGCTAATTGTAGTCTGTGGCTTCTGCTGACATGATTGCTTTAAAGCAAATTTATTTTTATTTATTTTTATAATTTACCAGCATTTGGAAATTTGCCACACTATCTTTCCATAGTAGAAACTGATGGAATTAACAACTTTAACTGTACAAAAAATATCTACAAACTATTAGTGTTTGTTCATAACTATTTCCAAGCAGTTTTGATCTATCAGGATAATATCATGGAGATTATTTACTTTCAGCATCAAATGGTGATGAGGTGATAGTCTCCCATATCAGTCAACATGGCAAGAACTGGCCATACTGGTTCCGAAAGATGGGTAGGTATCCTAAGTCATCTTGCTCGTTCAGTGTCTGTCCATTAAGTGATAAGGCTGCTGCAATTTTCTGATATTTGGATCTCTCTCTCCCCTCAGTTGCCATTTCAGGGTTGCATTTGAAGGCTACATGTCCAATTCCTTTTCAGACATCCTGCCTGCTGTACATGTGTGTGTTGGCTGGTCTCTTCATCTGTTGTGCCCCTACCTTAATTCACCTAGACAAGAATTAGCTTCAGGATGCTACCACCAGTGAACTGTGTTCTACAGTTTGATAATTTTGCTGTTCATATAACTTACGATTCATCTTTGATATTTTTCTTAATTTTTCTGTGCAGGTTCCCTTGATGATATATTTAACTACTTTCTCCTTAGTTTTATGCTTGACAGCCACTAATACATGGTGTTTTAGTTACTGTATTACTATGTGGTCACAGACATTTATCAAGATGTTATTTAGTCCCCAACTGTATGTTGAGTCTGTTGTTGTACTGATTTAAAACTCACCTCTTGGGATCTTTGCTTATGGCTTTTCTTTGAGTCTATCAGCAAGCTCCATTTTGGTACATGGCAAACTTAACCAGTTAGTACCTCCATTTGCTTTTCATTGATGTCAAGACAGCAGACTCAAAAGATAAGACATTCAAGCAGGAAAGTTCTTGATTCAGCACTGTTTACTTTCAATCGTTTTTCTACTTGAATTTTGGGATCTTACAGTTAAAGAAATCTAGCAAAACTGTTCTACTTGAATGTCCATTTGTTATTTTACCTTTAAAAAAAAAAGGAAAAAAGTGATTCAGTCTCGCTCTTCTCAAATAATTACTCGGGAATTATTTGAATATGCATGCATGAATGAAACTAAGCATTCAGTCTTTGCTGTTGTCCAGCAGAAATATGTCCTTTGCCAGACACACATTTACTTATAGCAGACATTTTATGTCCTCATGGGTTTCTAGATGATCATAATAACAAACTGACATAATAGTAATAGTTAATGTTACCCACTACTACATTGAGAGTATGAGGATATTACAATCCTTTTAGTGAGGTAGCATGATAATTTATATAGCAGGTCCTTTCCTTGAATTGATTTGGTTCATCGTTTAATGACAAATCTTAGAAATATTTGCAGTTTATTACTCAAGAAATTTGAAAAACTAATTCTGTTATTAAAAATGAGTCTAACAATTAACCAAATAAACAATTTTGAGTTGTTTCCCTTGTTGTCATTTTTTGTTTCTGTTTTTTTTTTTTTTAGCAAGGATAAATGTCTGGAAATCCAAAGGAAAATTTGTGTTTCAAAATAAATGTAAAGATCTCAGTAAAGCTGGGTAAAATCTGTTCCTTCCATTGGTGGATAAATTTTTCATTTTGTGTATTGGCTGTTTTTTTTCTTATAAAATCTTGGTTTTAGCACATTAAAAAAAAAATTTCATGCCATTATGGAGTCTTTATTAAAGAAAAGACATTGATATATATATATATTGGAAAGAGCAAAACAGAGATTTTCTGGATCTCATTCTTAATCTTAGAATGTAGATTAAAAATGTCTAGTTTTCTTTGTAAATTTCTTAAAGATATGGTAGGTGCATATTGCACTTCATATATTGAATCATCCATTCAATTGTCACATGACTTGGAATTTTGCAGTCTGCTAGTTCCTTCAGTGGGTCTGTGGTGATGTAGAACTTTCCACCTGTGTTGCTGAAACAGTTATTCCATTGAGTTCTATTTTAGCTGACTTCTCATGCAGCAGTTTTTAAAACTGAGTCAAAATGAGAGTGGAAAGCTGTCGGTTTGTCAGACAGAATCAAAGTGACTGCTTGCAAAGCAGAAACATTTCATCAATAATTTTCTAAAAGTTAAACTCAACCGGTCTAACTTTGGTCAGATTCTGGACAATTGAAGAGTATTGTGCGAAAAGTTTCAGAGCGTGCATCTCCAGTGAGAGAATGCATGCATGAAATCAAAATTTGAAGAAATTGGCAGCACTCTTCTGATTTGGTTTAACCAACGCAGAACAGGAAGTCTAACTACCACTGGGGCCCATTCCACATGAGTGAACAATTCAGCAAGGGTTTCAATTACCAGGGGTGGATGGAAGGCCTTGCTTGGTCATTTTGAGTGTAAGTGATGCTGGAAATCAAGACACTAATAACGATCTAGCACTTATGTAGTATAGACTGTGCTCATTAATGGCGGCACTGTTAACTATTTCAGAAACTGTACTGTTACATATTTGTTAATCCAAAGGGATGTGTCAGCTGTAATAGGTTTTATATTAATTAAAGAATGCCAGCTGAGCATTTCAGCAGCTTATCAGCCGTAAACCTCAAACCTCATTAGTCCATAACGTTTTTATACTTTTTCCAGAAAACATCAAGAACCTTGGCAACCATACTCTGCAGCTCCAGGTTGTTCTCAATGAGAGTGGTGCAACTACATTTGCTGGAAAAGACTTGCCATCACACAAGATTCATTTTTGTGTTACAGGTTAGTTTCAGCCAATTTGTTAATTTTTTTTAGATTTTTCATATGAAAATGTGATTTTTTTTTTCAGTTTAATACCTGTAAGAAACAGTTTTGCTTGGCTATAACTATTCAATGTAGGCAGTTTTATTATATAATACATCTATGCCATGCTGCTTTAGCTGGAATTGATAATGTCAAACTTAAAAGATTTCTGGAGATTGTGTCTGACCCTTGTTTGAAGTGGTGGTATTATTCTAGTTGATGTTAGCTTACAATCTGTGGCAGCATTTAGAAAATGTATTGGCTGACTCTCTCACAGGTTGGTGTGGTTTTCTTGAATTGAAAGAATCTATTTTTTGTTAATGAAGAGAAGAAATATTAGCATGGTTACCTTTCAGAAGTATAGCTGAAGACACTTGAGATAAAGATGTAGTGTTTTTTCTTTAAATTTAATGTAAGACATGTCAGTTAGCTTGACAAATCTAGAAGTCAGTAACTGTTCATGAAGATGTGCAAACATGATATGGAACAGTTATCCTGCTTAAAAATGGCCATATAAAACTTTGGTGACTAACTGCATTCATCATATATATTCATCTCATTTCTGCTTAGTGCATTTATTTCAGGTTGACATTTCATGTTTTTTATTATTTGATTCCTGAGGATTTCAGTTGTTGTAGCTTTTGTTATCAGGTACAAGAATTTGTCAGGGAAATCAAAATACTGCCACATTGTGAACGACTGAATTCTTTGAGAAAAAGAAGAAAAAAATTTTTTTTTTTTGTTTTATTCAATTATAGTTCTTCGTGTATCCATGCTTAGAAAACCCTGGGCAGTTCTTCGTATTTAAAATGTTTAGTGTAGAAAAAGAGCAGGAGAATCTCCCAGGTTTGTCACTACCATGATTTGTCTGTTGGCAGAGGCTGAGCCAGAGAGATTTACTGTGGGCTTGCTGGATGGCCCATTCAGAGTTGGGGTACCATTCCAGATTCCATTGGAATTTCAAGATGAGTTCAACCACACAACAAAACCTACCACCAAAATAAAACCAGTTCTTGAGGCTGGGTAAGTGCTATTACACTGCTTTTCGTGCCGCAGCAAACTGGCAAAAATCGCATTTTTTGTGCTCAAGAACAGTTTAAGACACACGTTGTTCTCACACATCAGATTTGCCTGTGTGCTGGCTGGTATTGATTGACACACACCTTTTTTCTTACAGGTAATGTTTGAATTTTTTTTTTTTTTGAGAGTGAACATTCTTTTTTCCGTACTTTGTTTTCATCTGCCCATCATTGCCTTTTTACAAATTTATTTTTCACAAATTAAAGCCAAGTGCACATCATTCACTATTTAGTGGCATCTGGCAGATTATTTTTTGGTTTCTCTCAGTTGTCCAGAGTTGATTGGCAAAGGTAGTGCAGCCTGCTACGTCTCTGATCTTTTGTTTCCTTGGAATCTGTAGACAATAGCTTGTTATCTTACTGTAGTTTTGCATAGCTTTTTTCCTTTGTCAGACTTGTCATTGTCTTTGCATTTGCTAAACATCTTTTTGTTGTGAAGTTATACTGTGACTGGGGTGAAATTAATGCAGTAGATTTTACCTTTCTCAGAGCATTGTATAGGTAGGTTTTTGCTAAATTTTTCAATTCTGAAATCAATAAATACAGATCTTTTGTCAAATTTTAAAAAATTTTTAATGGATTTTTAATTAAATGATATTAAAATAAAATCATGTGAAATAGGCACACGTAGCAGAAACTGAGATCAGTTCTTTGTACAAAATGTAAGGCAACATACTACAAACTTTCTCATGAATGTACTTGTCTCTTTATCTTATTCAAACCTCATCCAGTTGATGATGATGTCTCTTGATGGATTATCAAGACTAAGGTGTATGCTGATTTAGTGTGCTGATGTACAGCTTCATCAGATCACAGCCCAATGTCTGCTCGTTAATAACTCTCCACACAAACTTTATGCAAGCAGCATTTTGTTCTCATGCACTTCATTGGTCATACATTATCTCTTTTTGCTCTCTACTTTTGTGGATTCTTGTTCCTTTTCTAGCATTTCAATTTCTTTTTTGATAAACCTTAAATTATTACAAATAAAACTCGGTGGTTATTAAATCATGCAGTGATTCTTTGTGTTATGTATCACATTTGTACTGCTGAATGCAGTGAATTATATCTGTGTAGGAATTTGATGATTACAAACATTTTATTCTTGTAATTAATTTTTAGTGGCCTGGATATAAGTTATGAAAATTTGCAAGTTAAAGGGAACAACTTACTGATTAAGGGGATTGTGGCAAAAGGAGTTGTGTCAAGTAATTCAGGAAAGGTAAGTCTTTGCAGAGGATTAGATGTCAAGGCTTGTGGAGTAAAGTTTAAAATTGGAGATGACTTTGCTTATTGGGGAGAAAAAACGTTGAAAATCTAGAGATGCTAATAAATTATAGCTTAATGTACTTTGATTCTAGCCCATAAACTGAAATTAGTTAGATGTAACTCTATCAGTGTTCTGAAAATTGTGATTTTCATTTTAAACAAATGTTCTTTAAAAAAAAAAAAACAATCAGTTTTTTGCATATCACTAAACTCTGAAATGGAAGTTTTTTGTTACAAGGAATCATCCAAAACTGTTTTAATAACTGTAACCTTTTTGTAGTTATCTCCCTTTGACCACTCTCAGCAAATCTGATTTGAGGTAAAGTTGGTCCACCTGAAATCAAAAACCTGTTATCCAACAACACTTTTCAAAAACTTTAATTTTGAAAGAAATAAGTTTTAAGTTTGTTTCATACAGACCTTCATTCCAATGTTTCTAGAATGAAGCAGAAATAAAATGAAAGAAAAAAAAAGTTACTGATTTTGATTGATTCTATATGTATATTTATTTATTTTTAATTAGAATTTTACCTTAATGGTAAAGGTTCCAGAACTGGTGGAGAGCACCCAGACATTAAAGATCCGTTTGTTACCAGGTATGTACATCGTTAACACTAGAAAGATGAAAGTGGGCATTAGGATTTACTCAAACTATAGAAAATCTAGAATGCTGTTGTCTTTTTTTAAATTGAAGTTTTAATCAGAAGGGGAATGCAGATAATTTTGAACAAATCAGAGATTTAGTTCTGCTACACTATCAGCAGGCCACAGTTGAAAGGAGAAACTTTCACTAAAGAAATATCTGCACATTAAAATAATTTTTTTTTTGCTACATATTTCTTACTGAAATTAGGTGGACCTTACTAAGATCATGTGCAATTGAAGGTTTTGTTGTGCTGTGCATTACTCTAATAGCCATTTTCAGTGGAAGTGGAAGTTCTTCCATTTGTTACATACTTTACTCTTAAGAAACTTGGATTGTTGGATTTTTGTCAAATCTTGAAGATTTTCATGTGTGCAGAAAATCTGAGTAATTTTTGTTTATTCTAGGTCTTCCTCACAAATTGAAGGTGATCCCTGAAAATGACATTGTGGTAGAGAATGGGGTTGCACTGTCCTTCAATGTGGAAGTGGTGGATGTAGCTGGCAACCCAACAGCCGAAAACAAGTTGATCGTGCAGTGCAAGGTAGCTTTCCTATTGCTAGATCAATTATAAATCAAACCATCCAGATGGCCATGGAGTTTGCCGATAAGCTTACTGATTTTATTCTTCCACTTATGTGAAGCTTAAAAACAGATTCTGGCCAAGTTTCTGTTGATGTGATGCTTTAAACTATTTGTCAAGAAGTAATTATCTTAATATATTTTGTTAGATTGTATATTTTAGCTTTGTTTTTCAGAGAAAGATAATTTGTTTTATGGTGTTTGATTAATTGAAAACATTTGTAATCTTTTAAATGCTCAGTGATTAGCAAAAAACTTAAAATAATTTCTAAGATTGCTTATTTCAGTAGATTATTAAAATATAGTTAAAACTAATTTATCAATGGTTTATCAAAATGCTTATGATAAATGTTTAGTAAATGCCTGGTAATGTCATTGATACTAACTTGATACATTTTTACTTATTCTCATTTAATAAGCAGTACTATATCATTGTTAATTTTTCAGTCACGGAATACAAATAAATACTTTCAATCAAACATTTATTATGCTATTAAAAACAAAAATACAAAGGACACTAAAAGGTTTTGTCTGTAAGTGGCTATCATTTTGGTATTTTCATCATTTTAATATTTAATTTTAAATCTTGTTTTTTCTGCATAATAAAATATTTAAAGATTATATAGTAGTTAGTAGAATGCAATACCAAATTTTTTTTGTATAGACGAGGATAGAGGCAGCAGACATTGATTTTGTAGACTTTGCTTAAACATATTGCTTTATCAATCCAAGATATTCCATGCATCTAAATATGGACTATTTTGTTTTGTTTGATACATGTGCAGTGTGTTGTTGTTATTCTGTAGATGTCTGGTGCATCTGGACTGCCATCATACATCCTGGACTGTTCTAATTCTGGTGTTGGCATCTTGACTGGGGATCCAGTCAATGTGAAAAGGGTCAAACATCAGCAGGAGATTTTGGCTAAGATAGATCTGCAAGTATGTATGCTTTTGTGATTTTCTAGATCTTTTATACTATTTTAAAAGGAACACCAATACACAATTTAAACACACAACTGATATTTATGATTTTGGTTTAAAACTAAAATCACTAATCACAAATTATTTAATTACTTACATGTATTTGATATTCCTATGTGGATACTTTGGAAACTGCCATCTTGTAATTTTTTTAGCAATATTGAAGTGAAAGCAGAAGAAAAAAATAGTGTTGTGAACCTATGTGGATACCACAGAATACATCTTACACAAAAATGGAATGAAAGCTAATACTGTGGGTGTTCACTTGTATGCTAAGTTTGAGTTTTTCATACACATCTAAAATTCTTTCAGTAACTCTGATATTGTGCTAGTTCACATTTAAAAAAAAAAAAAAGGTCAAACACAGTGATAGCAAACAGCTGCAGAGGGTTTAACTGTGCTCAGTGTCCTAGCAATTTAGCCCTAGAGGTTTTGCATGCTATGTATGTACAATAACTGTCTGAAAAGAATTAAATGATAAAAATATCTTATGTATGCAGTACTTGTTGGATAAAACTACACAATTTGTGAATGTAAACAAATCAAGAAGCTTTCATAACAATTTGACATTTTTTCTCTCTTTTTCTTCAAAGGGCTATAAGGACATCAAAACAGTTGAGAGAAAAATAAGAATAACTCCCAGTGGGAAGACATCAAATATGGAAGTTTCGTACGTGTCTGGTGATACCTTGATAAAGATAAAGGACTCCCAAGAAATTATTGGGATTGCTGGAGATTACTTAAAGAACATGGGTAAGGCATTCTGTTTAATATTTTTCCAAGCATTAATTTTATTCTGCCTGTGTGTATGTGGGTGGGTGGGCATACATTAGTAGCTGCCCATTATATTTAAATTTATATTTCTATGATTGAAAGAAAATCAATGACACTAAAACTTTCACAAAGTGAGAGATCTAATTAAGAGTTGTTATTTTATAAAATATTTTCTTTTTCAGCTTTTACTTTGTTTGATGAGGCTGGCAGACAAGTAAAAATTGATGAAAAGATGGCTTCAAAAATAAAGGTACTGATTTTGCTTTTACATGCAGATATTGTGGATTGTAAATTCTCTTTTATTTTTTTTTAAACTTCTGTATATTGACCTTTTGAAAGAAATAAATTAAAATTGTTTGTGATGTCATCTGTTGCTCATTTCTTAGCTTCCATTAAGCAACATACTGTAGTGTAAGTCTGAAGTTAACTACTTCGTGTTTTCTTTTAAAAGAGAAATGATAAGGAGTCTTTAATTAATTTTAGTTTTCACAAAGTTTTCATTATTTTCCTTTAGTTATTTAACAAGATTTAAATTTATTTAATTTCATGTTAATATGGGTACATTACATTTTGTTGTTTGCTCCAGCATCTCCATTGATGTCCCCTCACATTTTGGCAGGTTAGCTTGGTGCAGCTTTCATTGTTTTTGGGCTGAAGATGAAAGGTCAGAGCATCTCATCAGTTGCTCAAGATTTGGCAGCATGCCTTTTAAAGATGCTTTGTCCTAAACATTGATATTGGGATGTTCTACATTCTTTGGCTGTTTATCTTTGGGTCATCACTTGCTTTCTTTTCCTAGGATTTGCACAGGCCTTGAAAAGTTCTTGCCTTACCTATTCATTCCCCAGAATAAATTAGGAAAACTTAATTATTCAAACAGTTACAATTACTTCTGGCTTTACTTCCATACCATCTAATTATACTGGGAAGCCTTCCATATGTAGCTTTCTGTTCAGGTTAATTATTTTCACTCACTCATGACCATTTGATGGTTATTCTTTCTATGCTAATGAGCTTTCAGAATGAACATCCCCTGTTGCAAACTGGGACCCAGAACACTAGCCATGGTGGGAGGTGGAGATGAGTCTTGGCACTCAAAACTACAGCCAGCACAAAAGTCTAAAGTGTCCATTGCGCTCTTTCTATAACTAACCTATTGAAAATTTCTTCTAGAACTCTTCACTTTTAGTTGTGCAAGCAAAAGTCAAACACATTATCAACAATAAGGTAGACCAGTTCTGGAGACTTAAAGAGATTGTTTTTTTAAATGCCAGGTAGGTGTGTTTTCAACCAAGTGGTTGAGACAAACTAAGTTTACTTGGTCAGAAAATTGAAAGTAGACAGATATAGGGCTAGTTGATTTATTGGTGGCAACAGTCCTCCAATATAAAACAACTATTACAATTGTAATGAACATTTCTTTACGTAAAGATTAAATGGTTTTAGATTGATATTGCCTTTGTTTTTCACATAGGTTGTCATTGCTAAATGATTTTTCTTAGAGTTTCTCTACAACACCCTTGTGACCCTATTTCCCAGGTTAAGCTCTGTCAGGATAACGAATAGAAAATTAGGTTTTCTTTGTGGGCAAACTGAAGTTTTGGATTAATTAATCATTAGACTATTATATGTTCTTTAAGGTTTGTCAGAAACCCTCTGCCCCAACTTTATAGTAGAAAACTAGAATTGTAAAACCTAAGTGCATTTTTATTTAATCTTTTCTTAGGTTAATTGGACACCAAAGATAACTAAAGATATGCTGTTGCAGGGGAAGCTGCCAGATGTTAAGGTGCCTGTGTCAGTGTCAGACCAGAAATACTGTCATATTAGCATCCTTAATGGATCAGGGGTTGATTTCAGTTTCACTGTAAGGTAATGGTAAACTCCTTAAAATGATCTTTCCTTTGATTTCCCATTTTAAGATTCCCCCCATATATATATATATATAATCTCTCTCTCTAGATTTTAAACATTTATTATTTTGATGAAAACAAGTGACATCTTCAAAAAAAAATTTGAAATACAAATAAGAGGAAAATCGCAATAACTATAACTTCTGGATGTACAGAGATTTCACATTTAAGACAACCAAGGGAGCCAAACTGTAGAATCTCAGATGGGTGGTGCAGTCACTATTTTGTGATAGAGAGCATGAGCAGTGGAAAAAATGCTTTTTTTTTTTTTTTTTTATTGTGGATAGAGCATTCAAAAAAAATGTTGTCCGTAAAACTTTTGTTAAAGGTTAAAATCAGTTTCTGGTATTGGGAACATTCTTCAGCAGCATCATCTGTTCATAAAGATTTGCATTCTATTAAGGAGGAGTGTTTATGAGATTCTCCACATGCAATCTTCTACAATGTTTATTAATTATTTTCATTTGCTTGTGAAAGTTATTCTCCTTTACGCTAACAAAACATTCAGAATGAATGTAGGTGTCATCATACGCTCTGTCACTCTCTGTCTCCTGACCCGGAACACCAGCCAGGCAGGGAAATTGGACTGCGGCATTGGAAGTTACAGCCAGCACAAAAGTGCACTTAAACTGACTTTAAGTAGCCTATTAAAAGTTCCTGCTAGAACTCTTCATTTTAAGAAGTGAAAAGAAAAAAACAAATGCAGTATCAGCAATAAGGTAGACTAGTTCTGGAAATTTAAATATATATATATATTTTTTTTTTTGTATGTGTGCATTTCAACAACAATAGTAGCCTCTATGTTCTTAATGATACCTGTCTATTAACAGAAAACAAACAGACAGGTTTTAAAATTATTTTTGGAAAAAAGGGACAAAAGTTGACTTTGTGCACCTGTCACATTGTACTTGGCTAACATTGCTATCATACTTTCAATGTTTTGTTATTTCTGTATGTGGTTTTTAGAATTGTTCCCTTGTAGTAGGAATCTGTGGCTTGAACTGTTCGACTGGAAATTAACATGGGATCTTTTCACAAAGTTCCTTTATTAATGTGTGTATTTTATAGCCTTTTTTTTGTGCTTTTAGGTCAAGAGCTGGAGAAGCTTCTCAGCTGAAATGCAGGTGCAAGGGAAATACTTCTGTGCATGTAGGAGAGGTGTTGCAGGCTGAGATACAGGTCACCATCAAGGACAAACATGGAAATGAATTGACTGATGTAAGTACTTGAAAAGGAAAATGGACATGAAGGGGCAGGGTTAAATTCAGTACATGCAAAACGTATTCATGTAAAGGACAGCAGCAGGCCATGGACATGTTTTACCTTTTTGAATTCATTGTCATAAAAAATGTTTATATCACAACTGTTGATGTCACTGAAAATATTTAAAATTTGCTCTACTGACGTCATAAAAGAGGAACGAACAGCAGCTATGCACAAGCAATATAAGATGTACTACAGAACCAGCCAACCTTCTCTTTTCATATGTATGCTAAAGATTTCTTTTTTTTTAAAAAAAAATCCCGATTATAATTCTTTTATTTTGTGTATGACTGTTTAGGTAAGCATTTTACCTTTATCTAACAATTATTTAAGAAAGAAAAAAGTATGTATAGGTAACCAGATTAAAAACCCATGTAGTTGGCAACATGTCCGTTTACTTTCAGCTACCAGCAGGTGATTTGGATGATTTGGAATTAACAGCCGAGGGCCTGATACTAGGACAAGTGACAAAAAGCAAAGGACAGGTAGGTACTTCATATCATCTGAGATTGCTTGGCCCCTTTGTTGAAACCATGCCAACCTATAGCCATTAGAAGACAGCGTTGAATTATCGAATTAACAAAAAGATGCATGCATTGAATGTCCTGTAGCTTTTTTCCATTTTTTATTATTTTTTCTGTTGTTGTTGTTGTTGTCTATCTGGTCATCAAACAGAAACAAGTTTTTAATTTGTTCTTCGTTTATTAATATTTACCTTATCCCAATGTAAACATTATATCTTTGCATGTAAATGCTGTCAAAATTTGGATTTACGGTTTATAACCCAGATACTTTTTAAGCCCCCCCTTTGATTTCTGCTACCTTGCTTAACTTTTTAAAAAAAAAATGTTCTTATTCACCTTGTGCCACACTGACTGACTAGTTATTCTGAAACACTGCAAGGCATCTATTGTAATTAATAAATAACATGTCAGAAAATAAAAACATACCTTGATAAAAGGTGTGTCCATTATCAGCACTACCCAAAGTGTTTAAAAAAAAACACGCAGTCAAGCTTAGAGACTTGAATACCGAAAGTTCTCTGATAATGAGTATTAGTTTCACGGTCAGATTGTTTTCTCTCTCCTGTCTTTGGAGCGTGTACATGTTGAAATATTTGTTAACTATGCAACTTACTATTTGGTTTCTTTTAAATTTTTTTCTCAAGTTATCAGAACATGGGTTTTTAAAATTTTTTTTACTTTACTGACAGCAACTGTAACACACTGAAACATTAGGTTCTTTTCACTTGTTCTATCATTGCCTGTGTCTTATTTTTACCAGACCTGCAACTTTGTTATCAAAGGTGTGAAGTTTGAAGGAGGAAAGATTGGCTTCAAGGAAGTGAAGGTGAAATGGAAGAACCTACACGACTACATCCGACTGGAGATAGTGGCAGGCCTACCCACCAGTCTTGTACTTCCCAACTGGAATGTGGATGAGGTCAGTATTTCAGCAACCACCCCCCCCACCTCATTATTTTAAGGGGTCTGTTGAGAATACTCAGAAAGTGGCATTACAAGCCAACTTAAAAGGAAAATACTGTGATTTGATATTCTAAATATCCAAGACAACATATGTGGGTTCACAACTTTACTTGTATGGTTGCCGTGGTAAGTGTAAGCTCAGTGAATATTTAAAATCATTCTGGCACATTTTTTTCCTTTGGTAATTTTTTTTGTTTTGTTTTTTAATTTGAAGATAACATTTCTTTGATGCATTATCATGGGTGAGAAATATGCAAAATGCTCAATTTGTGTTTAGACATGATTTATTCCTCACCCAAACTTACAAACTAATACAGATAACAAAAAGAAAGTTATGGAAAATGGTAAATATCTTAAAATACCATATTTTGGAAAATCCATAGAAAATACAGATAGATGTTGTTGCAGGTAAATCCTTAATGTCTGCTGCCATAGAGAAGTTAAGCATCTAACTGTCTAAAAGCTGAGGTTACCTGTTCTGCACAGCAAACCTAGATAAACTGATTTAGTGACTTGTGACTCCCAGAAGGTTTCTTAAATAGTAATTGGTGCAGTCTCAATATAACTGTTTAATAGAGAAATTTGGTTATGGTACATTCTCGTCAGAGATGGGTGGTTCTTTTTTTCATCTTCGAGAGAAAAAAAAAATTGAAATTGGTGACACGCGTAACTGAGTCCTCCATTCATGCATAGCTGAGTTCCCCCCAAAAAAACTTGTATATAATCGTGCAACTTAAACTTTTGGCAGTAAGTAATGTTTTATCTTTCAGATTTATCTTATTAAATTAAAACAACCATTATCAACTTCTATATTGTGATACATATTTTTTTTTAGATCCTATGTTGAAAACGTTCTATTTCATTTGTTTCTGACAAAGATGGCTCACTACTACACTTCAGTGTAAACGCTGCCTTCGTTACCAGAACCTGCATTCACCGTCACTTGCACTGTCTGTCTATAAGCACAAGCTCCTTTTATCTCCACAAGTTTTTGACTGTGATCCTTTAGGATGACATCTCCATTCCTTCCTAATGTGGTAGTTAAAGGCATGCTTATCCTGTGCTTTCGCTGAACACCTTGAAGTAATGACAGTCTGATTTTAAATGCAATTTGCGCGACTCAACCGGGTCTCTATGTTCATTTTTTGTTAGATTGGTGGTTTCAGCTCCATAAACCTAGTTGCTGCTGAACCCCCTGTGGGCACAAGGGAACTTACTCTGTATTTCTCATTCTGGGGTTGATTTTGTGCTGTCATAAATTCATTTTTACAGCATACATAAAACAACAACAAACACCTGGTGAGAAAAGCAATAGTTTTGAAATTAGCTTTTCAGTAATTTTCTTTTAAAAAAATGTTTTTAAAGATTTTTATGAACCCCACTTTTCAAACCATTTGTTTTTTTATTTATTCAGCAGTGATAAACGAATGAAGGAAAAAGTTGTACACATTTTTGTTGTTTTCAGAATTTAATGAAAACTATAAGAAATTTTGGACTGCGCAAATGTTTTGATTGGTTCCGTGTTTTAGAATTGTTTTCTGAAATAACAATGCTCCTTCAGTAGAACCTAGATGTCTGACTAGGTCTGGACAATAATGGGAATTCACTGCAAAATTTCAGACAATTTCATGTACAACATAACACTTAGTAAAGTATTAAAACAAAATTTTAACCCATAAACTACAGTTAAGTAATATTTAATAGGTTCAATAAACTGTGTAGAAATGTTTTTTTCTTACATTTTTTTTTTTTTCCCTTCCTAGTGACACCTGTTGATTTAGCAACACCTGCTGGCAGTCTGTTTTAGCTTCCATTTTCATAGTAGAAGATACTGATGGATGACTAATCCAAGAGCAGCAACAACCAAATGATATCGTATTGGCAAAAAACAGCTGTTGATGCTTGACAGTAAAAGATCCCCCCCTTGATAAATATTTTGACATTTGCTATATATTAATATTTAGAGATAATTGAAAAAAACTACTTTTCTTTTCAGACTGTAACAGTATACAGCGGTAACAAACTGAAGGAACACTTCATTGTCCACCTGTGTGATGCTCAGGGTAACATTTGTAAGGAAAGTGATGTCAAAATACAAATTGCTAAAGATACCAGGATCAAGGTGATTACATTTCACCCCCAACCCATGCGCATCAGTTTTTAAACAAAATTTTACTTTCAGCTAATTATGAAGGTAAATCCAGTGGTACTTAACTTGGGTCGAGTTATTTCTAGCAGCATTCATATAACAAAATGAAAAGTTCCTTTTAAAATTGCATTTCATCCTACTGAAACTTGCTACAGGTAGGTAGGTACTGTAGGTGTTTGTCATATTCTCTGTTGGTGTATTCATGTCAGCACAGAGAAATTTTGTTAGATTTGTTCTGCTTACTCTCAGTGATATCCCAGATTGGTTGGTTGGTTGGTTGGTTTGAGATCAGTCTTGGACAGCCACACCAAACTCCTGAATTTTTCTCCTTGGCCAAGCGTTCAGGATCACTGCTTTTCTAAAGCCAGAATGGTTTGTCCAGTAATCTCTCACCAGTTGAAATGGTATTGCTGCTTCACTTTCTTGTCATTACACCATGTAGAATAATTCATTTGGCAGGAGGGCATACATATCACCATGTTTTAAATAGCTTATTTATTATAACTACAACACACAGCTCAACCTCCCCTTTTTTTTGTCATCCTTTAGTGTATTGAAGTTTCTCATAATTTGCAACAAGTCTGCTTGATAGCAATTCTTCTTTGACATAACTGATATTAAGACAGAAGTACCAGCCGTTACTGTCGTGATCTGACAATTCTTTGGCTGTAAGGTAACTCTTTACAGAACAAAGAAAACGTGTTAATATATGCAATATTTATTCTTTTATGTTTTTTGTGAAATAAAACATGGACCAGTAAGGAAAACGTTTCATTTTTTTTTTTTAAATCAATCATTTAGGTAAATTATTAGTAAACTATAGAAAATGTGCATGCGTGTATGTGAACTTTGTTAATATACAGAACACTGATATCATATTTTTTTAACTTATTTGGAATTGAAAATGAAATAGTCTTTGAAAAGACTAAACTTTCATTGCAGTTATATACAGCTTTATCAAAGAAGTAAAATTGTTGTCCAAAAAAAATATATATATATATCTCTCTAAAAAGTTTTGTTTTACTATTAATGAAGCTAAGTATAATTTTAGTAAAAGCTGCTTTTTTCAAAGATTTACAGCACTGTTTTTATTTAAAATTGAAATTGTTATCAAACTATATAGTTGAATTATTTATTAGGATTGCAGATTAGCATAAGACCAGCTTGTCCTGTCCTAATTGGAATGCGTGTGATGAGAGAAGGATAATCAATGTAAATCTGTATTGTTACTGACCTCTTTGATAATGGAATGCCCTACAAAAATTGTAATTCTTGTTATCAAGTAACAATTAAGATGAAATTATATTTATGTATAGAAAGTATATTAATAAAAATTGTAACCATAAGTCACTGGGGATGGATTAGTTTCAAACCTCATAAAAAGCTGCTTTCTTTGATAAGTAAATTACAACAGTAGCTTGAAGTATTTATTGATTAATTTTCTTTAAAAGAAAAAAAGGTTCTTGAATGAAGATACTGATATAGCAGGAAAAATATTAGTATTTTATATTTGTAAGACTGACTTTAAATTTTCATGATAAAATACTGTGTGCAGCTTTGGATTTATACTACTATTGTGAGAAGAAACAAACTCCTACCAGAAATGGTCTTTACCAAGTGAAGATAATGAAGTGGATACTTGAGTTTGCTTTTTATAAAGCAGCAGAATTTCTGGCAAATTGTTTAAATAGATTTTTAAAAATATTTAGGTATATTTGTATATCTATTCAGGCCGCAGTAAATTTTAAATATGTTAGAAAAACTGAGACTAAAAACACCAGTTTACTTAAACACTGTAATAGGTTATTCTCATTTATCTGAAACAAGTTTTACTATTTTGTTAACATTTATATAGCTGATTCCTACTCCAACACCGATGAAAACCGATCAGGATGGGAAAGTTGATTTTGGTGCCTTTAGCATCAATGGGCCAAGGTAAGTCCACCTCATTGCTCTATCTGTTCTGCAACAATGCTTTGAATAATCATTGCTTAATTCTGTAGTATTAGCTTGCAGTTATATTGTCACTCTTTCTTAGCACTTGTCAGTTTGGTTACTTTTGATGGCACATACCTGAACATTTTTTTTTAAACAGCTATTACTTTTTAGAATGTTTGGTTTTAAAGTTTTTAATAAACTATTCAAGATTTCAAGGTTTTTATTTTTTTTCAAAATTAACTTTGTAGTGCTTCTAGTTCAGTATCCAGTAACACAAAATATGGTTGGTTGGTGGTGTTCATCATAATGTGATTGTCAAACTAAATGAAATTAAAACACTCAGAAATTGTGTGGAAATTTCAGGTTTTTTTTTGTTTTTAGTAAAATTGTATTTTTTAAATGCTAGTAAGTAACCACTAATTTTAAAGAATGTATTAAAATGTGACTTAGGTATTGCAAGTGGAGAGCTCTGTTAATGCAGTGGAGCCATTTTAAAATCACATGCGGGAAGTTATAGATGCTAAAGGCTATGCCAAGAATGAGATCTATAACTGATCAAGATGAACTGTATTGGTATGTGGATAATGTTGTATTGAAATTGCACTTGTTACCTGTAACTTCTTGTATATCAGCACAGCTGATGGTCCTGACCAACCTGGATAAACTGAACAAATTATATCAAACTTACTAATTATAAGATTTGAATTACACATTGTGAAATTTGGATGGCAAAATAAATTAAGTACTTAAATGTGAAAAATTAGAAATTAACCAAAAATTAGCTTTGCCTGCATTTGCTGGTGTGTGGTTTAATTAATTTATAAATACTTATTACTCAAACCCCATTTGATTTTCGTATCTCTGTCATACAAACAAAAGTATGTTCAAGAGTGTTAGAAAAAAGTAGCAGATATGGAGGAGGACAGGTCAGATATGTCATGATTTATTAAATAGTTTATTTGTAAAAAAAAACTGGAATATGTATATGCACTGTATACACCTTTTTAAAATGTTTTCTCTACTGAAAGTTGATCTTGTCAACAAAACTAACATACTTAATTTCTGATCACAATGGACCATGAGATTTTGTTTTGAATATTGTGCATTCAAAGGCAAAAGTCAGAGAAGGCTTGCCAGGAAATCTAGTTTGATTTTTAGTGTTAGACTTTTTTCTCTCTCTGTGTTCTTTCTTTAATAAAACCCCGCTTGTTTACACCTGTTAGTCGGTCACTGCCTCCTTAACATTCATTTTATTTTGATTGAACTGTTTCTTAGACTATATCCTTCAGGTGGATGTGAATCACATTATTTCTACTGTTTATATAATTGCCTTTTTTATCTTCAACAAGAGCAGATCAATTGGCCCTACTGTGTTATAAAGATTTTGCCAAACTTTTCCATCCCTTAAAACCTTTTTAGTTAACGTTCACTTGATTGAGGTTTTAGTCTCTTGTTTTGCTCTGGTTTCTCATATATTTGCAGTTTGTAACATTTTATGAAATTTTAATGAAAAGCTGATGTAGCAGGCTGAACAAATAAACAACAATTAGTGTTTTCTCTTTGTTTAAACACACTGTTATAGAGCAGTGTCCTGTTTCCATCTTGGGTTTTTCATATATTTACCTGCTGTCCTAATGGTGGTAATTCGCAGGAAATCTCGAGTTTTATGTAACCACACACATTTTGAAAAAGTCATTTCTTAACTATTCACAAGAATCTCTAAATGAATGGTATAAAACATTTCATTTTGTGTTAAAAATAAAGGAAACCAATAAGTGACTTGGTGGATTTTTTTTTTTTTTTTTAAATGAAATGAACAACAGTACCATTTATCTTTTATTGTATTTGGTACTGGAAAGAGAGAGATGTGATATCTCCAATAGAATCCTTTGTTTCCAGTGAGTAGCAGAAGTCTTGCCTAAGCTTGATAAGTTTATATTTTAGCAGCTTGACCATTGTACACTAGAAACAGGTGAAATTTTCTATAGATTACTATTTTATATTTCTAGTTTTAACTCTACTTTAATTTACTTGCTTGCATTAATCATTTACTTAGTTTTCCCTACATTCATGGCACCTTTTGTTTTGTATAGAATGATGCATGGGGTCAATTATGCAAAAATAGTTTTACCATTGCCTCTTTAACCCTAAAGGTACTAAAACTTAATTGGTGTGTTTCACTGCTCATGTACAAGAAATGTTGTAAAGTAGTAACTAGCTAATTTTTCATCTGACCCTCTTTTATCAAGATAAAATGAGTCTTGGTCCTTTGGTGAATCCTGGTCTTTTGTCTGTGATTGTTGTTATACTCAATTTTTAATTTTGGTCTGTGTGTTCAGATGTTACATTATAGTTTTCCTTTACTCGTTAACCGCTCTGGAAATCCGACAGTTTTGTGCTTTGTTCTTTTGACTTAAACATCTCTTTAAGCTATTTATCTCAGCATTTCTGTGCAAAATAAATAGATAGTGTCTGCAATTAAAATTGCCTAAATTCATCATTGCATCAATGTCATAAAAAGCCCTCATTCATGTATGTTGTCACTGTCATGGATCAACTCAGGTACCCTGGACATATCTAGGTAACTGTGATGTTTGCTCAAATGTGAAAACTGATAATGAGTTCTCTGCGCCCCATTTGTTTGTAGAAGTATTTTCCCCATGTTTGGTTGGTAGACTTGGGATGGTACCGTCTTTCTTTAAGCTCCATTACATTGCTTGGTTATCACTGAGCAATTAGGTTTTGTATATGCCTAAACTAACTTTTATCTTAAACTATGCATATTTTTCAGACTACTTATTTTTCCATTACTGGCAAATGATCTCTTCCACCTTATAATTTAATGTAATGCCATGATACTTGTATACCTAGCTAGTTTAATATTCTGTTTTTGTCATTTTAATGTGGCTCCGCATGCAGGTGTTGTGCCTGCCATGTGTTTTTTTTTTACTCTTATTTATGGTTGACTTCAGGTGGATTTTTTTTCTGTGTAAATCTCTAATGACTCAAGTTTAGGGGCTTTATTTTCTAGCCATCTCTTTGAGAGTTGTCATCCTGCCTTGGACATCATCCAATTTTAAGTGGGCACTTTTGAACTAACACCAAACTCAACCCAGATTTTATTCCTAATTAAATTTCTTTTACATTCTTTTCCAGTAAAGAAAGAACCAGTTTTCTGGCCATGGTACCTTTTTTATGAACGCTTAGCTTTGATCTTGCTACCTCGCCCTTTTCTGCAGTATTTCTATCCAATCACCTCTTGTTAATGTCACTGCAGTAGAATTTTTCTTTAAGATTTGCACCAAAAACTATTGGTGGGTGCTCAAAACAATGTCAATAATGCTTTTAGTATATCCACAGTTGGTCAGTTGCAACACTGATTAGAATTAGGCAGGTGTCTTTCTAGGCTTCTATTGACAGGAGATGATCATGAACACTTTATCAAAATATTTAAACAATCTATTAAATTAACTTTTAAAATCTAATTTCTTTTCACCAGCATCAAATTCAGTTATTGGAAAAGGTATACAGTGTAAGTTTGGTCCAGGTAAGTATTTCATTATAAAGTGGATCATCTTGTTGTTTTCATGCAGTAGAACTAACTATGTTAATAACTGCAAAAATAAACTAATTCCGTTTATCTGATTACTTATTTGGAAGACAAAGATCAAAGTTTAGCGTGATGCTTTTGGTACTTTTCATTTGTATATCTGAAATATTACCTGGACTAACTATTAGCTTCCTATTCTGTTTGACGAAAGGTGGGGGGTGTATGCAATCAGATTGTTACTATAATTTTATATTCAAATTTATAATTGATAAACATCGATAGATTTAATGTTGGTGGGATTTAAAAATCATTTCTATGCTAACTACAGGTTTAATTGGTTCTGGGTTAGGAAGTGACCTATATCTTTTATTGTTGTTTAGCATACTTGTACCTTGTTGGAATCTCCCTGCTGCTGTTTTAAGTCTGTTTATATTGTTGTCTTTTTTTTTGTGTGTGATAAATGAAAACCTGCTGGAATATTTTCCAAAAGAATTTTTAAAATGTATTGTCATGGCTATAGGCAGTGACCTTTCCACTTGTTATTCTCCCTGCTCTCTTGTCCCTGCTTCATAGGCACTATTAACATCTGGGTATTTTCACCTGATTGATCTTTTTCTTGCTGCTTTTTTCAGACTTAAATATGGTCTGGGTAATAGTTTTATCACCTTTAGTTTTACTGCAAAATGTTTAATCTCACCTGGACTTTTCTTTCTGCATTGATGGTCTTGCAAGACTGAAGCATTTCCAAGACACTTGGTTCCCAAATTATCTATGGAAGATATAAAGATTATAGATTTTATAATTAAATTCTACTGAGTTATGATTGTTTTTATTTTTTGCTTTTATCAAAACAATATACTAAAGAATGTAATACTAAGTTTATGGTTGGTTGGACTAAGTATTTCTAGTATGGCCTGGCATTGCCTGCTACTAGAGTATTACCTGATGGTGGTGCTTATGAAAAGGCACCACAAAGAACAATAGCAAAGATGAAGCTCCATGAGAAAAGATTCCTGTTTGGCTATCATCTTCACCTTTTTGTTGTAAATGGAAAGCAAGTAACAGCTTTTGCGGGGACAAAGGAGACTATTTATTGAGATGGTAACTTAAGCTGGGTCCGATGTCATTAGTAATTATTTGTCATATTGCCAACAACCTTTCCACCTATCCAACTGACCCACCCTGCTCTGCCTCAATGGGTTATGAACATCAAACATATTTCTAATACCTGTTAAGATGAAGGTGTTAGGAAAGGTTGCTTTTTTCTCTCTTTTTCTTGGTCAAGGTTTGACTGCTTACATAAGTTTTCTGAGCATGTGTACATGTAAACAAATGATTGGTGGAAAACTTGGATTATTAGGAATAATACAAGAGTGACAGAGTGAGTGTTATTTCTAGGATGTAATCAGCATACAAGTGTCTGCCATTCTTACCGTTAGTTATTTTTAACTTTCTTAAGTTTTTTTTTAACAACTTTTTGCAATCTTGAATATACAAGTTAGTTTTATTTCTTTCGTTAGCATGCATGAAAAAAATGTTTTGTTGTTTTCCTACCATTTGTAAAATTTGTATTCCATCTCATTTGTAAAATAATTAATGTGTCTCTCTCAGCATAAAAATGTGCTCCTATTGCCACATTTTTTTATTGTTTTCTCATAAATCATCTATAAAGTTAATTTTGAAATATTGTTGGTTAGTGTGCAGTCTGTGTTTCATAGATTATCTTGGTACCTCTGGAGTCTCCTGTGCTGTTTAGCATAACAAGAAGCATAATCATACTACTTTTGTTTCTAGAAATAGGTCTAGATTTTTTAATGGTGCCACTGATGTATAATGCAGGCTGTTCACTATGAGAGTACTCCACTGCAACAATAAATCAGCTCTGAGAATACAAGTGCCTAGGCAAGTGAATATACCCGTATAATAGTGTTGATGTTATAATGTTGTATTTTTTTTGGTAACAGCTGTCTATCTATTTTATTCTTCTAGGGGAATATTTGAAATCCAGCCTAAAGCTTTTAATGGAAATAAAACAATAAATGGCCCAAAGTTGAAGATTAGCATTCAGCCTGATCCAAACAAGCCAGTGAAACTGGATGTAGATTATGATGAGAATGCTGTGTTTGTTGCTGGAGTAACATTACCCAGTAAGTACAGACTGGCTTACGTTTGGTGATCAGGCCAAACCATTTGGTTTTCAGCACCTGTGCATGCAAACAACTTAGGTTTTACTTTTACACATCTTTGGAACATTCGTTTACCATTGGTTTTTCTTGCATCTGCACATCCACATACCAGTTCTTGCAGTAGCTCTTTAAAGAATCATCATTAACTACTTCTGCATTTAAAATTAAAGGGTTGATGATTTTTTTCCTCATTAGTCTGAGTAAACAAAAATTGTTCATGGAAGATAATAAGGTGTGGCTACGCAGAGACAGACAAACAGTCATAAAAGAAACTTTCACTTATTCTGTGTTAACTTTAATAAACTACTGCTCACAGACTGTGCCTAGAAAAGGACGTTTTAATAGTTTGGTCTTGGATTTTTTGTTTCAGATAAAGGAAATATAAAAAAAAAAATGTTTTACTTGTATGCAATAAAAAATTTAAATTTTATTTTAGAAGATTTTCTTTCTTGTATATCAGTCATTTATTCAAATTGAACTAATTTTACAGGATCATTGTAATCAGAAAAAACTGTTCTTAGCATGTGAGTGCATTTTGATACAAACACTGAGCATCTTATTGACTCTAAATAGTTTTTCATAATAGATAAACAGCCCTTCACTTCAGGTCTTTATGAAAAAGAAGAAGAAACGGCTGAATGTATTTCATCTGCATTTTTTTTTTCAAAATAATTGTCACATTTTTTTGAAAATTATTACGAAATTTAAATCCATTGAAAAAGCTGGCAACTACTTTATTGACTGAAAAATGTTTTTTTTTAATAGTGTGCTAAAATAGCTAAATAAATTAAAACTGCATACTAAAAAACAAACACTATCTTTATTTGAAAATATTCACATTAACATTAAATGCTGATAGCAAGATACATTCATGAACAAATTTGTTTAGAGTAGAAAAATTCCAACTTCACAAGAAATTTGCATTTTGAAACCCTTGAGGTTGGATTTACATCTCATTAGGAAGTCAGGGTTTATGGTGTATTTTTGTTTGCTTAAATCAGTAAAATCTTGTTATCAATTGTTTGTATGATATGGTTTTGGTTTTCTTTACATTAATCTGCCAGTGTCTTTTGTTGTTGGGTTGAACTGCTTCAAACTACAGTTTTATGGTGTGTTTTGCAATTTTTATATAATAAAGCATAGTATAATCATCTACTCTTTATCAATTTTTTTTAAAGAATTTACAGTGAAGGTTTTAGCAGAGGATGATAATATATTGTCTGTTGTCAAGCCATCCCATTTATCAATGAAGATGTGGAAAAGTGACTCAGGACTGCAGGCCACACCCACTTCTAAGGTACTGCACATTTTCAGTTTGTTTGTCTTGGAAGATTTCACTAAAGGATGATTTTCTTGTTTAGAACTTCACAAGCAATTGCTTTGTGCCTTTTCAGTAGGGTTAGAGTATCTTCAGGCTCATTTAAATTCAAATCCTTGCTAAAATAATATTTAATGATTAATTTCAGTATTTACTGTCTCCTTGTTGGTTGATACAGCCTTGCAAGGAATTTGCATCTTTATAATATTTGGATTATTGCTAATAGGAGAAGGGTTCTGAGTTAACACCACAGAAGATTTTGATTCCTATTTGAGGTAAGCTGCAGAGAAAAGGCCAGAAGAGTTAATGGATTATAGCCAGTCAGTGGTGTCATGAGACTCCTGACAACATTGGAAGAAAGGAAAGTGATGTAGACAGATCTCAACAACATCACTAATTGTTTGAACTTATGAGACAGATGAGCATCTGGAATACAGTGTGGATGCAACTAGCTCAATTTTGAGACAGTGGTGGGTCATGGCTCGTTTTACACAGAAAAGGCTGTTTTGACCGAGAAAACAAGTAGCAAACCTCCACAGTACTCCAGGTAAGACATCACTGTAATGGAATCTCATCATCATGTTGGATAAGTCAAAGTACAAACTGCTTTGCTCAGATAGGAAGCATTTCATAAAGTATCAATCATGAGAAGGATTCTTTACAGTTGATCACCACCATCAAGTATTCAGTGTCAATATAACTTGAAAAATAAATTTTGTATATATATATATACACATGTGTATAGCACTGTTCTAATGTTTGAAGCTGCCTTTATATGTTAATATGGATGAGCTCTACTACCCAATGGTTAATATTCTTGAAATTTGACATTGATTTTAATCACTACCAACATGTTCATGCACACGCAAACAACTCAGCAAGTCAAATAATTGAAAGACATGTTGGTCAGAACATCTAAGACAATTTAGATAGAAGAAAAAGACCTATATCGAAAAGTATCACTGTCACAGATTTAGTCACTAGCTAGTTCAAGTGCTTGAACACAACATTTAAAATATCAGCTGTAGCAGTTGATTAAAGTTGAACTGAATAGATATGCCATGCTAAATTTTTCTGGTGGTTGAAAACCCAGCATAGAAACCAATTTGTTTAGCAATCCAGTTTTTGTGAATTTTAACAGAGGAATTAAGTATTATAGACACAGCTAAAGTTATGTTTCAGGAGGCCTCAGTATATCAGACAGTGTGTGGCCTTGGTAGAATTCTTGGATACGAATCTATCGAATTATCTGACAATGGATGAATGATCTCTGCAAAGTCCAGGCTTGAATGCCATGGAAGTTAGATGGGATTACCTTGATGCTGAAAATTGTAAAGCTTGTACCACAAACAAAGGTTGTTAGTCTGCCTGGAAAAATCTACCTGATGATGTTACTAGGAAATGCATATGAAAATAAACATGTGTAATATTTTGTATATCCTATACTTTGATGAGTCAAATGACAATTTAATATTGGGGATTAATGAAATATTTTAATTTAACTCAGTGTTGTAAAATTGTTGGTTTAGAAATGTTTTATAGAGTTTTTTGGAGGTTGTTTTCAAACTTCCATCTCTCTTTACATACATGTACGTCTATGACGACAGTGCATTTGCAAACGCCCAAATTTTTGCATTAATTTTGCTTTTAAAATCTATGCATTTTGTTACAAACTCACTGTACCTGTAACCAGTATTGGAACATTAGACAAAGTGCATAAGAACTAATTTTAAAAAAATTAAACTCATTTTTTCACAAAATTCTCATGAAATTTTATTATTTTGTCTTAGTGAGTATTTGTAAATCAATGTTTTTTTTCCCTAAATTTAGATATCTATTTGTAAAGGTGACAGTGATATCTTATGAATGTCAATATAGAAGCATTATTTTGATATAATATTTACTTGCCTATCATCATACTGACAAATATTACTATTGTCTGCCATTTCTTACCTAATCTGACATTGCAGTAATGGAAAATGCAGTTTGGATAACAGAAGTAATGAGGACAGTAGTTAGATTCATTAAAGAGAATCTTTCTCGTCTACTATACTTTTATTTTACCTGGGACCTGCTGTTCATTGTTATACCTTCACAAAAAACTGGCTGTGATAATATGGGCAGTGAGCATTTTGGTAATCTTACCACAGAACCTTGGCTAGAGTTGATGAGTTTCAATTCAGATAATCACTTCTTATAGTATTGTTAATACCTGTACATCATTTCATAAAAGGATTTTTAAAAAATCTTTGATGCTCTGCAGATAAACTGAAAGCTGTTATTTACAGGTAGCTTTAAAGTGTTTTGCTTTTGTTTGCTTCAGTTGTTCATTTTGTTGTTAGGTTTCACCATTTTGAGTTTGTCAGACCTCTCCAAACAGACTGCCCTATAGGGGTTGGTTTGATACGCTAAATATGCTCTTTGAGCACAGAAGACAAGAAGAACTTGTATAATCTTTAAGCAAATGACTTGAAATGCAGTTTACAAAAGAAGAAAGGAAAACTATTTATTTATTTATTATAAATTGATTTTTGGTTGTTTATGTTTACATTTGATATGTAGATATTACAGATGCCTGTTTGGTAATTTCCCGCTGATGGGGTCACCAGTTAAATATTTTTTTTGTTTGTTTTAAACCAGTTAATAAACCAAATATTTTCAGGCAGTGTCCTTCAGTCCAGACTTCCCAAACAGAAGAGACCAGGAGGGTGTTTTTCACTTCAAGTAAGTTTTCCTATCTTCCGTTTTATTGTGGAACTATTTTTTTGTTATAGTAGAGTGTGTGATAATATCTTGGTTTTAAAGGACACCTCTGTGCATACATTGAAAACTGACTTTGACATTGGACTTTTAAGTTGTCTTTTTGTACTCTGTTCATTTAGTTCAGACAAAGGAATGTTTTTATTTGCTTTGTGGGATCTACAGTTGGTCTGCTTTTCCACTTTTGTTTGGAATATTACCTAGACAAACCTTTAGCCCTTTACACCAGTGTCTCTTGGCGAAGTACAGTCACCCATATATAACAGCCACTCAAGGTAAACCACACTTGTGGACCTTATAGACAGGTGACCTCTCTATGCAAGTTAAGTAGCGACCTTTGTTCTTCCTAACTATGTATTTCAAGGTACAAATGCATAATTTAGATGTATACACTTCACGGCACATTCACTTGGCATTATTAACCATGCGACTGCATTTTTAACGGGAAACATCCTGGCAATCGCATCTTTGAATTATTCATAGAGAATTGTGTTGATTTACTCATTCCCTCCCTTCTAAATCTTTTTTTTTTCTCTAGTGGAACGTTGGTCTCAAACTCATCAAGCCAGATTTGAGTCTTCCTGCAGCAAAACCTTTTTAGATTTAGCCTTCTGGCAATGGTACATCAGCTTAACCCCTGCTGCTCATGCATTCTTTTCACCTTGATCTTTATCGAGAGAGAGCAAGCTGATGTTGAGCAAGCTTGCCATGATCCACATTTGTGGTCATGATCGCAGTTTATGCTGTAGTAGAGCAGAAAACAGTAAATACGAGTGCTTGCTTCTACAAGAGTTGTTGAGTGAGTGATTCAGCAATTTTATTGGTGGACTGATTGAAAGAAGAAACCGTGTGAGCTTTGTGTGCTTTTTTTAATAGGAAAATTGCCTAGGTTTTTGATTCTCCAAAGTGTCATCTTGGTGATTGGTTTTGCATTTTAGCGAAACAACAGCTGTTGTGTACAGTAGCAGAGATTGCTAGGGAAGTAATTTGTGTGGCTAGGTTTGACTGTAACTGAGAATTTTGGTAGGGGTTTATTTTAAGCTTTATTAAGCATGCATGTAGAGAGATGTGCCCATCTTTCACAGTTGTAAATTGTGGGATTGAGAGTGAACAGAATGTAAGGTTACTACCAGTGTAAAGATTTACTTGGCACATCCATGGTCATTCAGCTTGGGCAGAGAGCCTGAAAATCTAGCTGGCTTCACAAACCAAACAGGTGTCATGTATTATTTTCTAAAAAGAGTGGGGTTTGTTTACATCAGAACCACCAAGAGTATACATAGGTGAAGAGCTAGTACCTGAACATCCAGCTTAAAGGGCAGTGAGACCAGTCTTACCTTGGCTGTCTATCACCTGTTAATGAGGTAATTTTCTATAGACCATTGCCGTATACTTTCATTTACTGATAGCACTTGTGAAGTCTTTTGGTTTACTTTTGTCATTAAAGAGTAGGTCTCTAGTATATTTGTAATGTATTGGCGTTTTATTATAAAAATAGAAAATAAATTGCTACAGCAGTTGGGATTATTTTTATTTCCTTTTTTTGTATCTGTGTAAAGAGACCGGTCAGATGAGGCACACACGAGAAAGTGAGTGGATTTCTCTGTTGCCACATTATCAATTTGTTGTTCACAATAAGCTTAACACCATTCACTCATCATTAGTTGGAGGGTCACCTTCATCTCCCTGGAGGATGTTTAAGGTAATACAATGACGCCTTGTTTTTTGGTTTTTTGTTCACTTTTTTTTTTCTTTTCTGAAATTGAAATTTCAGCCGGATCAAGCGATTATTTTATAACTTTTACAGTGAAAAATAAGCCGTAGACTATTTGTATTTTTTTTTTTTTCAGAGAGAAGAAAAGTCCTGAAGTTGCGGGTACTCACAATATTATGTTTGTATTCTTCGATGGGAAATACGAACTCTACAGCAATGTGGTAAGCATTCAGAATTTAAGCTGCTCTCATTAATTCTGTTGGTTAGGTCAGACTTGACAGGGTTATGCAGCCTCACCCCCTCCTCCTGCTGAAACTCTTGGCTTCCTGCTTAATGCTTTCCTGTTTTTCCCTTTTCAGTAGCTGCTGGATCCAAGACTGTTTGTGCCCCTGACTTTTTCAGAATGTTCCTTCAAATGAATGTTCATTCTGCAGCATTACTTCTGTGAAGATTGGTCTTTTCAGATTTTTGTCAGAAATTAAACAGCATCTCGCTAACTTTATTCTCCACTCTCTGTTCAGGGTCATGGTAAATTTATTTACTGACATGCACCATAGGTCTGCACAGTCTGTTTGGAGTGAATGGCCACGAAAGAAACCATAGCTAAGTCTTGTTAGTGGGATTTGGGGGTCCAGCAGCTCGTATGATGAATAGATTACCAAGAATTGCAGAACTCTGATATTTCTTGTACAGAAAATTCTGGAACACCCTGGCAGTTTGAGGCTTCATGTTGGAATTTCCTGCTGTCCTACTACATGAAGGGAACATCATGCATGATATTATGGAATTGCCCGTGCTTGATTGTCAGCATTCACTTCTATGGCGCTAATTGTCAACTTCTGACCATATGTATTAGCAAGCACTACTGTTATCCATTGCATTGTATCTGAAACCAAATTCTGTGATGTTGACACCACTGTAGCCAGATTTATAAGCACTTTGGTCAAAACATTTCCACAGAGGAGAGTGGACTGAATACCAATCTTTCGTATGTGGTGCCCCCCCTTTTTTTTCCTTTACAGTTTGGCCAGATATCTGGCATAGCTTAGGGATGCTCTTTACTATCAAGGTGGCAGTGATGAACATTCCCTTCAAGTGTCATAGCAGTGTGTAGCTGTCTTGCATGCACATTGTCGCAAGGAGTTAATCTGTTCCCGGCTTGTTTCTGCTTTACCTTTGGACACCCAGAATTGGCAGCAACCTTGGAGTAGATAATCCCAACTTGCATCTTCCTGAGCATTGTTCCTCTCAGTTTTGTATAACTTAGATTTTTCTTTCAATGTTGAAAGAATCCCAGAAAACATGACTGTGCAGCTGAGTACTTGGGATCCCCACTTACCCGCATCAATTCCGGTTACTCTGCACGTGCCAGATACGACTATTGCAAAAAGTGTGCATGCTTCCGTTCGACCAGTGTCCTCCACATGCAGCAGATGGTGTGTGGTTGGTAACATTTGTAAAGTACAGCTGACTGACTGACTGCTATTACTTTTTATTGGAATTGATGCCAAAATTGTTGATGCATGACTTTATTGACTGGTATGTTTTTTTTGGTCTTTATGGACAGTTTTTACTGTTACAAAATGCTTTTTATGTATTTATTTATTTATTTTTTAAAATCAGATTGCGATCAACATCACTCCAAATAAGCCTAGTCAGTTAGTTCCTCTAGAGCCACCGGGTACGCCCACTGTGAGCAACACTCGGAATAATGCCAGCCGCTGCTTGATCAGAAGTCTTAAACTAGAGCTTCAAGTAAGTCTGGTTCTTGTTGTCTTGTTGTTGAGGGTGGATTTTTTCCCATTTCCTAGGATCTATATTTGCTATTCTATTGATTATATTTTTGTGTACTATAATATTCAGGTTCCATTTGCTCCTACTTCTATAGGCTCTGAGCGGACAGTAATTAAAATTCATTTCACTTTATCTTTAGTCACTTATATATATATATATACATGCATGTGTCGAAGGATATATAATATTCCAGTATTTTGTTAATTTTTTTTTCAGATTTAAAATATGTATAATCATTTAATTTCTGTTGTTTTGTTGTTGTTTTATTTTGCAGCATTTGCTGCTAAGAAATATGATAATTGCTAACTTCCTCATTTTTATTCAGAGTAGGTCTTCAAATGCAGGTGTTTTGATTTATATGTAGGATTGTAATGTTTTTATATTTTTGCTTTGTGTTTTATTTTTTAAGGATCAGTTTGGAAACTCTACGGGTCCCCTTTTTAATGGCACTGTTGATGTGGAAATCGTGGCTCCTCAAGATGTTTCAGAAATCCCGTGTTTTTTAGGAGAAATTCGCCGATTGGAAGTGCCTCTCATTTCTGGCTGTGCAGTCCTTCAGGTAATTGAAATCTATCATGTACATTGTCACTACTGTTCTCCGTAGTGGCGAAAATATACAAAACTGCATTATATGATTTAAATGTTTGTTGTTGTTTGTTTTTTTTTACGTTAAAAAGGTGCATCAGTATTAGTTAAACTGAAGCATCAGAAGAAAAAAATATTTAATTACTCTTCTCTCATTTATTGAGCTTATTATATAATAAGTCTCTCAGCTAGCATTTCAAACTTTTTTCTCTGAGGTCGAAACAAAGACAGCATTCTCCTTCCCCACATTTATTCTAATCTTGATAGAAAGTTCCTTGTGAAGAAAATAATAAGAACATGACATCTTTTAAGATTTTAAGGGCTTCATCTCATTACATTTGGAAACCCTCCCCTCCTGTAACAGTTATTTTTGCCACACTGTAGTATCTCTCATTTTTCTTTAAGAAAATCTTTTCTATTGGTTTCCCAGCAGCTGTCATCTTCTTGTGCTGTATCCTAAATGCTCCAGCAAAGTGTAACACAGTTGTTTTGGCTATGATATAAACAGTTGCGCCACATATAAAAATGATCAGAAATGAACACATTGAAGCCTTGACAACAAGTTCATTGTTTGACATCTGTGACTTTGAATGTCATAATGTTAGATGACATAAGGGTTTTGGAAAGACAGTAACTCTCAGAGTCCCATGTTGCTTGAGTAAGTTTCTGTGGCTAGACTGTTGACTGGTCTATCATACAATGTTTTGTGGGTAAAGGACACATTCTAAATTATCCCCACTTGGCTTTATAGGTTTGAGATCAAATCTGGATAGACAGTCAAGCACCAACAAAACTTGCTAGCTTTGCTTGGGTGTGGGGGAGCATTTCCTTACTGGAACATTATGAAATAGATTGCTGTTATGACTATACAATATATATAGCATTGGAAAAAAAATTATGGAAACAGAGAATATGAACTGAATGTATGCATCACAATGCATTATAACATAAAATATACAAAAAAAAAATGAATACATTGTACGGTGCATTAGGTTCATGCTAATGTGTATCTCACTGTTCTTGAAGAAATGTTAACACTCATTCTTGCAGTTTGGTCATTTGAAAAATCTACTTGCTCTTCTTCTATCATTTATAGAACAAACCCCTGGGTACTTAACATCACTTTTGGAGATTTGGGTTTTCTTCTTCAGCACGTCTGTTGTCAACACTACCAGTTTTGTATATCTTCCTCAGTTCCTACAGTTTCTTCTGAAACAAAATTCTTTTGAAACAAATTGGGCTGCAATCTGTCTACGCTATAGCAGCATGTGACTGTACTATGGAGCATTTCCTTTTTACACATGAGATGCAATTCTATCATGTTATTTGCTTTTTATATTCAGTTTTATCTTCGGTTTCCATAAGTATTTCCAATAATGTGTATATTTGCATATATACAAATGATGCAGTTCCATTATAATCTGTTATGTTTTACTATTTCATATTTTTATTCATGTTTCATAAATTTTCTAATACTTACTAATGACCAAATTTTTTTGTTTTTTGAAAATAATATGAATTATAGTTATTTTAAAATGCAAGTTGCTATACATTCCATGAAATCTGCCATTGAAATTGTATGTTTACAGTATTTCCAATATCATATAATACTCTAGTAAGTACAGTGTACATGTGAGCTGCATCCTACATCTGTTGCTGAAAATGGCATTCCAGACCAAAAGATCTGTTGGGGAGATTTGGTGTTATAATAAAAAAGAGAAAATAATGGCAAAGTTTGTGAATTTACTATTTTAAATCATAAGAACTTAAAATGGATGCTCGATAAACTTTGCATATAATAATTTTATATTCATCACTAGTTTTGGTGAAATTTAAAGTAATTTTAAATATGTACTGTTTTTTTATAATGCAACTGAAAAATAATTATTGCTGCATATGCCAAATATTTGACAGGATTCTCCCCTGAAAATTTCCTCAGTTTGGTGCCAAATTTGCATAAGTATGGTCATGCTTATTAACATATATTTGCATAAAGTTGCATTTTCCCAGGACCTTGAGTAACCATGTTAGTGCTTTGAATTTGATCCAGGAGTCGAACGAGTGGATTCAGACATTGACAATAAATAAATTGATGCTGTACCAACAGTAAGAGATTGATTTCCTTCTATTTTAGGTGGTTTCCTTGCAAAATTAAGTATCGATGTCAGATTTGTTTTAAAGGCATTGTAAACAATTGCACATGAACACTGTAAATAGCTGAATGAGTGCAAAGTGCCTTGTCTTATTGTTGCTATACAAATTGATCATTCTAATCAGAACTTAGCAACATAATGCGGTAAGGCTTGTACTGCATTATTGGATAATTTAAAATGGCAGGTGTTTATTACTGTGGCCTTTGCTTAAACTATTCATTCTCATTGGGAAGTTTTTTGCTTCAAAAAAAGAAGTATTAAGTGGATTTTAAAATTGCTTTCTTAAAATTCCAGTGTGGCACAGTATCATGCTACCATAATACCTCGCTTATGATGCCATCCCATTATAAGTGAAGTGACATTTGAAATGCAAAAAATAAGTTATTTTTCAGCAATAGCACAAAAATCAACTTGGTACAGCTCAGTATAATTTACAAAGCAGACAAAACTTTTTTCAATAAAACATTTCAGGATTTATTCCTCGTTTTTCTCTTTGTCATCCAATCCATCACTAAAAGCTTCAGGTACTAAAAAATGAAATCAACTAACTTTTATATCATAGATGTTAACAGACTAGTCTTGTTTACTATTTTATATTAAATTAGATTTACTTAGTTCTCATTATAATCTACTTATTAGTACTTCTAGAAGCACATTGCTGCTTTAGTTTATTGATCTTATTTCTTTCAGTCTCTGCTAAGTTAAAAAAAATAAAATTCATGATTGATATCAAACAACATTTGACTTGTCATTATTCATGGTGAATTTACTTTCTTTGTCGAAAGTTTTGCATAGATCAGTGCAATTTGTTGATCTTTGTTTTCTTAAAATTTCTTCTTAGCCTTTCGGTGGCAATATTTATTATCATTTATAAAAGAATTACATCTGCGCAACATTTTCAAAAAATCAAAACAATCTGCTTTCGGTGTTATTCATGGCGATAAGTGTGGTTTTAAAGAACATCAGTTGTCTGGTTATTTCTTCTTGATTGATAAGAAACAAGAAAGTCTTGTTATTTCATTCAGCAAAGCGTACATTCGGTGTTTATGCAGAATGCACCTTATTAATCTGACATGTTTGTAAATGTGGTGTTGGCAAAATAATTTTAGCGCAGCTACTTTAATTCATTGTTTCAGCTTGTTACCAAGCCTCATTTAAGCTGCTTTGTGTTTCAGAACTTAACACTTCAAGAAAACACAGCTGGAAAAGATGGACAAGAGTATATTCTTCGCTCCCTTGTTCGCTGTGATGCAATACCCAAAAACAAACCTGTTGCTCCTTGTGAAATACCCTTTTTGTTTTACAATGGTAAGTATTATTTTATCATTAATATTAGATTACTTTTACACTAGCTTTGTTCATTCCAGTGACACCAATGGCCATCTCCTCCCCTAAACAAATAATATTTTAAATTTGGTCATGAGAGTAAAGGGATAGTATCATCAAGTATTGAAGAAAATTTTATTAGTCAGAAACTGATTTTGACTTAAAAATCAATTTTAAAAAAATCTGAAGCTTGTTTCTTAACATTTTGAAAGTATCTGTTTACTTTTGATGAGATTTTGTGCCTAATAATTTGGGTGGTTACTATAGAAACATTGCTTAGTAGCAGCAAGACATTTAGATTTTTTGTACAAGATGGTGAGAATGAAATAACAGCTTATTATTTAGTCAGCAAAGAGTAATTTTAAGTTTTCCATGAGGTTTACTTTTTATTAAACTGTTGAATTTTATACTATTTCATTTGTATACTTGAATGCTGAAAGTGGGTATTGCTTCATAGTGAAAACAATATGTTTGAGAAATTTTTCTACCTTTATTCTACATTTCATAAAGATGTACAGTACCATTCTCAAACCTATTATTTTTTGGTGTACAATTTGGTTTTCATCCTTAGCTTCCCCCATTTCTTTCCATGGTCCTTCATTGAGTGTACGCTCTGAGACTTATTTGGTGCAACTTTTCCGGTTTACTTTTCATGTGTTATTGAGTTAGACTTGCACATGTGTCCTCCTCGCTCTAGTACAGTGGGTTGCAACCCTTCAGGGGGTCACCAAGTGTTTTTTGGGGGGTTGCGGAACCTTGGAAGTTTCAGTTTTTGTCGTATGACTGAGTCAAGAAACTGTTCATGAGTATGTACTTGTTTTGTTTATATGTACCATATTTGCCGGCTTATAAGACGCACTTTTTTCCAGAAAAAAAGTATACAAAAATTACCCTGCCTCCAATACACTGGTATCACTGATGGGAGGTTGAGCGCCTAAGGTGTAAGGCTTGTCTCCAAACGCAGGCACTCCCAGTTGCATCACTGGCCCCACGCGGCTTCCTGTCACTCTGCCACCCTCATAGAAACACGGACAATACACACTGACGACAAAGGCTGGAACTGCAGCTAAAAGAATCGGACCGCAACACCTGGGGCAGAGCACACTACAAGGACTGGACTGTGACTTTGGCCAGACGCACACTAGCCAGCTCGGTTTTAGGCAAACTTTGGCACCAAACTGTCAAGATATTCAATTAAAACTCTTATTTATGTCATTTTTTTGCTAAATTTATTGCTAGATTTTTTTTCAATTATGGAAGTGTAGCAGGGGGTCGCAGGTCTTTTGAGTATTAGAAAAAGGTCCACGAGCCCAAAAAGGTTGGGAACCACTGCTCTAGTATTTACCATAACTGGAATCAAATGCTGATTTTTATTCTGTTGCCTTATTCTTTTAACTACTGTTCTTTCATTGAATTCCAATGCTTTGCTTTCTTGGTTTTCCATACCATTCCAGTCCACTTTGGTCAAGCCTCTTCCCTAACACACTTCCTTCCCCCTCTTCATTTATCTCCCATCTTTGAGCACTTAAGAAGACATGGCTGGATATTTATTATAAACTTTTTATTGTCTAGTAATTAGCACTTACTGCTTCCAGAAACTAACAGAGATAGTGTACAGCATGTATATATTTTGTGTTTTGATGCACCACTTTTACTAGAAATAAGCTCTCAAAAAAAAATTACATAAGATTTTCAAGAATCAGTTCACTAATAACACATTCACAAACTGTCTCTTTAAAAAAAAAAGCCAAAAATTTTGTATAAGGCATCATCTTTGATACCAGGTTGTTTTGGAGAAAGTCCCTAATGATTTATATATGTGATTATTTAGCTAAACTAGGCATGCTGGCATAGTATGCATTGAAGATAATATGATTTACAGAAAAAATATCATTAAATGGTTTAATCAGTCTAAAGATAATGAAACAAAATAATATTAAATACCCCTATGTTTTGCAACAATATCACATGCTAAAAAGAGATTTTGATCAGCCAGTTCTGTTTGCCATTGTCTCGAGGTAATTGTAGCTGCAAAGTAATTGGTGATCTGTTTTATGAGATGTCATGCTGTTGTAGGAAGTTGTCTCACTTTTAAAGCTCAGAGTGATCTCCTCTTCAGACCAGTTTGTGTCTGTGTCCAAGTATAAGTTGTTTGCTGATTTTGATAAGTTTCTGTATACCTGTTTGCTGTACTGATGATCGGATAGAAATTGTTTATCAGCAGTTTGCATTCTTCTGACCATGTGATCTTGTTTTCTTGTTCGGTTGTAAAGAGAAGCTCTGGAAGTCTTAACCATTGACTGTATTCCAGCTGCATTCTTTACATCACTACTATTGACACTACATTTGGATTGTTTTCTATTTCTATCTTTGAATGGATGCTGTCTTTTAGACTGCCTGGTTCTTTCTCTGCTGTTGTTTCCCTTGATATTGAAGTAATCTAGTTTGTTTAATTCATATAGATTTTGTGGAACACTGGATAGATTGTTGTTACCTATGTCTAAAGTGCGCAGATTCTTTAGTAAAATTATGTCACAGGATATATAGCTAATTTTGTTCCCATTTACTTCCAGGTGCAGTAGATCCTTAAGATTATATATGGCTTTGGGCAGTTCTTCCAACTGGTTATTGTTGGCATTCACTGATTGTAGTTTTTTCATGTTTTCAACAGAAAAATTATGCAGCTGATTATTAGCTACATTCAGATGCTTCAAATGACTGAATGAGCTTGCTAAGACCATGATTTGGTTACCATAGATATTCAAAACTTGGAGATGTGTTAGCTGTGACAGATGGTTAGGTATGTACAACAGCCTGTTGTTGGCCATATCGAGGTGATTGAGGTTTTTAAGCTTGCTTAGAAAATATGGCATCGTCTTAATCTTGTTATTAGATAGATTCAGGTTTTCTAAATTTCTTAGGTCTTTAATGTCTTCGGGCAGACTGACCAATCTATTTTTGCTGAGGTCCAGCACTTTTACTGATATTAGTTTGCATATTGGATAAGGTACATGCTCGAAAATGTTTTGCCTTAAGTTCAAATACTTTAGATTCAGCAAATTTTGCATGGAAAATGGCAGGTGAGACAATTTATTTTGGTGAAGTTCCAAATTTTTAAGTTTCTTTAGGAATCCAATGTCATAAGGCAATGCTTCAAATTGATTATTACCTAGCTTTAGTATCTTAAGCCTTTTCAGCAATCCAAATCCATGTGGAAGCATGGAGAGCTTGTTTTCTGTTAGATTAATTTCCCTTAATTGCTGACACTTTGCCAAAGTGTGTGGCAGAGCAGAGAGTTCATTTTTCTGTAAAAGTAAAACCTGTAAATTATGTAGACGTTCGATTTCTGGGGGAAGATATTGTAGCAGATTAGTGGTAAGATTTAGATTCTGGAGAGTGACAAAGTTGAATACTGATTGTGGAATGCTCAATAGGGCATAGTCACCCAGGTTGAGCTCAAGCTGGCTTTGCTTGTTATGTGCTATCATAGAGCGGATCTGACTACAAGAGCTAAAATGGTCTGATTGTTCCAATAAGTTGTTTCTTGAGGACTTCATTGTGCTACCAAGTCAAACCTAAAAAGGAAAATATTGAAAGTAAAATAATTTTATGCATAAACAGTTTGACAAACCAAAATTGTACTAATATTTTTGTATGCAATACACTATTTTGTTGTTAAAAAAAAACAAACTTTTCAGTATAAAATATGTAGCTAGTCAGCAGTTCTTATAGCCAACTGATTGTTGGTAACCACGGGATGAGTATAGATAGTCAGCTTGTTGCGGTAAAGATTAGAGGTAAAGTAAGTGTGCATAAAATGGATCCAATAGTAGAACAGCCTGAAGGATTTTAAAAAAGAGGTCATGAAGCCCATTATGAGGAAGAACCAGAGACCAAATTTGCAGGAGATGGAAAATTGTTGCATTGGTTTGGTGTGGTCAGTGTACCATGACCAAAAAGCAATCAGGATTTAAGCTCAACTTGGAACAGTATGTGGATATGAATAACTTCTAAAGAAGCCCAAGATAGATTAAAATTCAACAGAAGATTCGATTTGTTATGATCACATTGATTCAAACTGGCACAAAGTTTAAATTTTGCTTCACTTCTTGCCTGAAGTCAAAGGAAGTGGAAAAATAGGTCTTCGAATTAACTTGCATAAAGGAGTGGAAGATCTGTAGAATCTTGGTTAATTTTTAGTAAAGTTGGAAATTCTGAATAGTCAGGATATTGGATTGGGTTAGCATTAATCTACTATATCTTTGGCACAGTGGCATTGCACTTGCTGGTCACTCATTAAAGAAACTATCTGGCAGCAAGGCCATGTGGGTGACCAGATTTAAAAAAAAAAAATTGTTGATCAACCGAGATAGTCTTGAATGGGTTAACAGGTTTGTAACCTGACCATGGAAAAGAGAATGGGAGTTAACTGAGATTTAGATCAACACTGCTCAATAAACATGGCTGTTGATTCTTGTAAAGGGGGGGGGGCAACAGAAAATTGGCTAAAAGGCAAACTGCTGGATATATCTAGTGAAAGTGGGTGAGATCATCATTGGATAACTGCTGAGAGATGGGTGGGGAGAGCATAACCTGCACTGACTTTGATGGAGCTGTTATGAATTTTAACTGCTTTTTTCCAAATTCCTATTTTTATTCAGAAAAATTACAAATTCAGGATAATTTCTTTTTTAAAAAAGTCTACCTGATGTATGTGCAGTTAATAATAAAAGAAAAATGTGAGCAATATTTATTTTGGTACATTTATTTATTACTGTTTAGATCTAATTTACAAATTAATCATTAGAAAATTTAAGACAACCTAATTACCAAATTTGTATATGTAAGACAGAATGAATTAAATATTCTCTCTATCTTCATAAAATACTAATTAAAGAGATGTAACTTGTTGACTTTGCTTTTGATTATTAGTTTGAAATCTTCACAAAAATGTGTTTGAATACAAGTAGCTAATTTTCCCATCCCATCTTGGGAAATGCTGCTGCTGTCCTTTTTTTGTTTTGATTACTACCCCCTGATTTGAACCACTTTCTGCTTGCTCTGTGAGCCTACAGTCACAAAAGAGAAATTATCACCCTGTAAAATTGTTTAGCTTTGCATTAGACATCTGAAAATTAAGTTCTGTTATTTTGTTGTCAGCATATTAAATAAATGTATGCATTCCAGACGATGCTTAAATACATTGGTAAAATTTAAGTATTTTCTAAGCCCCACATGGAAAAGTAATTAGGTCCACTATAGTACAGGTCAGAGTAGATGTTCAGTTTCGCTACAGAGATGATCCAAATGAAGTGGATATACCAAAATAAACTGCATACTGCTGAACAAAATTCATGAGGTGTTCATCTAAAATAGGGAAGGTATAAACCTTGTTCATCCATGCTCCTTACACACAAACCAGCTTCAGTCAGGTCACACTTTATATACATATCTCAACCTGAGTTTATTTTATGTTTCTTAGTTTATAAGCACATGAAGCTGTTGAATCAATGTGTATTTTTAATTTTTTGTAAAATTAATCATAAATCCAGACAATAACCATTGAAGGATGCCATGCTTGGTGGCAAATTGGCTAAAATTAAGAAACAACTATAGTAGAAACAAAAGCTGGACTCACAGTTAAGACAAGCGGTGATTTGGTCATTTGAAAAATGGAACAGATTGGGTGAATAAGCCAGCAAACATTTAAGGTGAAAGGAGAGATTTAAGTATGGAACTAATACCTCAACTAGAAAAAAATGAAACATTTCCACCAGCCATAAGCAGCACCAAAGTGGGTCCACTATCATATTAGCCAAACCAGCATAGAAGTAAGCTGGGAAATGGCTGAGGTAATGTAACCAATGTTAGAGGAAGCTCAAAGATTCTATTGACAAGTGAACTATGAGTTTCAAAGGGTGCTATATCAGGAACATCTGTTTTAGTTGATGGTAGCAGTATCATAGAATCATTAGCAAAAGTAATACTCATTATGGAATATACTAAAGTCTGAGTCATGAAGAGATTATACCATTCTCTGATATGGAAGCCAAGGCAATGGTTTCTCTTTCAATACAGGAGAAGCAGCTAGGGCTAAAAAAAGTGCAGTATAATGGTTGATCATTCTAGGTATAAATGTTTCATAAGTAACTTATCAAAATAGCTTATAGCTGATGGCAGAACAGAAAGTTTGTTGAGAAGATACCACTACTGAGAGAGCTGAAACCAATAAAGGGTACATTCAAAGGGCGGTATACCTAAAAGTGGACCTGCCACATCTAAAGACATTGTTGAAAAGTTTCACCAACCAACCATTGTCATTAGTTGCTCCTGTAGTAACGCCGGCATTTCCAATTTTATTTTAACGCCCATTTTGCTAGACAACCTGGCATGTTTTTTTTTTAGTTTTATACAGAACCACTGGCACTGAATATTTTCTACTAACATTTCAGCTATTTATCCATTGGCTTATCGGCTGAAATCCTAAAACCGGACTTGTTTTTAATTTCTTCGTTTTTATTTGTGAGAAGTGTAGAAAAAGTGTCAGTACAACAAAGCAATGTTTGATTATGGATCAGAGGAAGTGCATGTACTAGCATACTCTGAAATAAAATCTACTTCAGTGTTACTTTATCTACAAAAGAAAATGTGTACAATGTTGTGAATTCCAACATATCTGGCAAGAACGACTCTCTCCATGTCCAATTCTACTGAAAATATGTTGTAGATCAACACAGTATAGCATATGCTGCTTTGGTTCTTGTGAAAAAAACTTATTGAAACTCAAAGGGTTAATTTCATTCAAGGAAGTACCCCAATGTTTGATACCAGTATTTCAGTAACAATGAAACTTTCCCTGTGGTTGGTCCATTCGACCTGCATATGAATCATGCTATCATTTAAAGTATATCAATTTATTCAAAGAGGAAATAGCTCATTTGTTTCAAGATGATGCTGAAGCTAGAGGGGAAGAAAGATGAGACCAGGCAGAATGTTTAGTCAATAAATATCTCTATCATATAGATATTGAGATATGACAAGTTATATCTACTTTGCTACAGAAACATTGCAAAGATGGGTCATCACCGTTTACCAGAGGCACTCAAGCAACTTATCTTTAACATCTCAATGACATTTTTGTTGAGTACAATGATGAAATTACACCAGCAAATGCTCTGCAAATCTTTAAGTTGTGATGTCTTTAACTAAATGGCACATCCCAAACTGAAGATATCCTCCATGAAAACCAAAATGTAAAATAACCTAAAGATGCATGTGTGATTTAATCCATTAACATGCGGTTTCTACCAAGATCAGTACTATGGCATTCAAATATTTGAAAGCATCATAGCTACTTAAGAAAATTAAAATTAAAAAAGTAAAAATAGCTGTGATCTTTTGTCTTAAAGTATCAATTTATGCTATTTTAGAGTAAGACATGCTCGGAGCTATGATCCAAAATTTGACACACTTAGCCTTTAGCAGCATACATTCAGTTGTCAATCATAGCCAAGTATTTGTTGATCCTTGTGATAGGATACTGCACATCAATACAATCAAAGGGTTTTGGTCTCATGCAAAACGAAGACTACAGGAAATGAAAGGTACTAGCAAATCTCTATTCAGTTCATACATGGATGAGTTTTTATGGAGATGGCACAATGATACATACAGCACGGGAGGAGGAAAACCTTTTCAAAAGTTTATTATTTCTGTAATTGAACATTATCCTGTTTAAAAATTATGATGTTTAAGTTAATAAATAATAATATTCTCTTATTTATTTTCAAATATTTTTTAAATTGGGACACTAAAGACTACATGTGCCCCAAAATTTTTCTCAACAGAGTGGGAATATACTTAAGGGGCCGTCTCCTTAAAAGAGTGTTAAAAAGAATGAAATTTGAAAACTACATGCATTGACTTAAGCATCAATGGAGAACATCTATTCATCACACAGTGTCTATTATCATCAGCTACATACCACAGTCATGCTTGTATAGATTGATCATCAGAAGCATTTTCTTATTTTGCACGGATCATTGTTTACTGCCAAGTTCTGATTCAAATGGTACCAAAAGCAGTTGTGTCTACTTTCAACTTTTTGAATATGATAGCAAAAAAAAAGAAAAGTAACTAGTATTAACATTTATAGTATGCTAGCATAACATTCAATTGGTCTGTTTTTTTTTTTTGTTTTATTGAAAATATCCAAGGTGCATAATATTTTGAGATTTCAATGCTTCAACAATGTGCAGAGCTGAAGCAGCTTGAGAAATTGTACAGGGTGACAAGACTGTCGGGTCTATAAGAATGGGAAAATTTATATGGTGGCCCTATTAGAATTCAACCGAGTGGGGGAAAGGTGGAGAAACTGAGTCACTGGCTACTGGATGCACTTGTTTTCTGAACATACTTGCTTCTAGTACTGATATGTAGATACATTAAATATAAACTCTTACCTGATATTTCTACAATTGTTCTCTCTGCTTATATGTATTAAATTTGCGCTGTTCAGAAATGTGTACTCAATCTTTCTCATGTAAATACCTACATGCATGCGCATACGTGAACACTTTCATTTCTCTGTTGAATTGATAGTTAATTATTTAGGGATTAAATTGATTTAATTACAGAAGGCAATTAAGCATCTGTTTGGGTAGACACGTGCTTTGGATTATTTATAAATCGGGCCAGATTTTAATTAGTTTTTTTCTGAATGAAGTAAGTAATTTGTTGGTAGGCTTTTTTTTAGACTGTGATTTGTAATTTTCAGAAATGCACTGAAATAAAGTTAGGAAAATGGAAGAAACTTGCAACATTAAATGGAGCAGGTACTGCACAGCAGACATTTAACACATGAAGGGGCCATGGTCAAAATAAACTGATAAGTGGTCTTTTTTTTTTTTTTACAGGTACAAGCAAATTGAGTAGGTTTGACCATAACAGAATGGTTTTAATAGATTCATTAGAGCCAGGTTAACATAGTACTGTTTTAAGTTTAGCATTCATATATATTTAAAGCCGTGCTGAGTATGCAGTGCGTGCTTTTATCATTTTCGGTTGACTCCCCACAGCCCAATTTTTCATTTAGGCCTACAATTTGTTTATTTTGTTGGTTGACTCTCATTTTTCTGTCTTGTTGTAAGTTTTTTAAAGGCTGGTTTGTCTTTCTCCTCTTCTGTTTTTTTACCCCCCCTCTACACAGATGCAAAAAAACAACAACAGATGGCAGCACTGACAAAAGAGAGAGACACCCTCCAGAGTGCCATCAAAGCATATCGATCTCTGTTTGAAACCACTGAGCAACTGATCAATGAACTGAAAAGTAAGTGCAGTGATTCAGTTACAACCAGAATAATTATTCCATACAATTCAAAGTGAAAAAAGTTTTTAACTTTTTTATTTATTTTATTTTAATTTTTTTTTTGTTGTTTGATAAGAGTAAATACCTCTGGTGCACTTTATAATCAGAAGTATTAAGGGGGAACATTGTGTGAAGGGTAAGTTAGTGCTTTATACAAAATTTCTAAATATGAATAATTTTATTTTTGGGAAAAAAATTAATTTGCAAATCATCTTTTGTGGGGAAGGTGACATTTATTCTAAGTTTAGATGACAGATCTTGGTGGCAGTAACCTCAATGTGGTTAACGTCATTCAGAACATTTCTTGTTGTTGTTATTATTCGTTAAATATAGGCAAATTAATAAAACAATGTTGTGTAGCATAAAACAAGTCACGTTGCATGGTTGAATTGGCCTGGTTCCAGTTCCTCGCTGTGTTCTGACTTAGGGAAGTGAACAAAGTAAAATGATGCTCCAATGTTTGAGGGCTGAAGATCAAGATCCAGTTAAGTTGATAGATTATTTGAATTTTGGTTTGGTTCAGTTGCTGCATGGATACAAAGAAGCCATGATGGCTTAATGCAAAAGGGGACCCAGAGAAAAGAAAACTGGTTAAGATACCTTGTTCTTTGTGTTTAAAGTTTATATGATGACCTTCAGATACTTTCTGAATTTTCTTTTTTTTTTTCTTCTAATTTTGTGTTTGCCAAATATCCAACTTGGTGTTTGTACAATCGGCACTTTCAGAGTATTAATATTTAGAGTCGCCATCCTTAATCTTAATGATAACTTTCAATGTTCTGGCATGGAGGAAACTAAACTTCCATGTGTTACTAACAAACATTTTTAACCAGCTCATTGTACTCTCTCCTCTATATTTTCCTGCAGCCATTTAGGTGGGTTTATCCATGGTGGTGAGCTCAGTATTATAATTTTGTTGACAGTAACATTTTTCTTTCCATTATCTTTGTATACATCTTTTTAGGGTTCCATCTATCATTTTGGATTAACCAACTCCTTTCAAGGTTGTACAATCCTAGAACAAAGCCCCTTTTTTACCACTTGTAAAAGTGGGCCCTACACACTTCTCATTTAAGTCTTCTCCAAGTTGACTTATGAATAGAGAAATTTCTGGCTTTCATAATTTTTACATGTTCTTTTTGCTTTGCTTCATTGTTAGTTTTCATGAAGCAAATGGAAGATGGCTAACTATCAACCAGGTTGGCCATTAGTGGTTATAGAACAAACCATAATGGCCTTTGCTTGCCAGGAGACATCTGAATTCTGTTCATATATATCCATTCTCAATAATCATCTTGCCATTTTTTCAACAAAGGGACTTTGCAGTTCAAGAGGCATTTGCTGTAAGAAAATTGTTCTGCTAATCATCATACTTGTAAGAATCTACCCTATGGAAGAAATAAAATAAGGGGGGGGCTTCAGCTTGTTTCCTGAGCAGCTAGAACCTTGACATACATTCTAAGTGTACATAAATGACACAATAACAATTAGTTATGCTTCAGAGTTGCTCATTTTCTTCTGGCAGGTCTCTGTAAATATATGTATTTTTAGGTTTGAAAACAACAGCATTTATAAATAGAATTTAAATTTCTAAAACAGTAGTAAAAAAAAAAACAAATTTTGATAATGGTTGTTATGTGGAGAACAGTTTCTGTTGAATATTTGGTGAATAAAACTAACCATTTTGGACATTTTTTTGTTGTTGTTTGCTTGTTTTGTTGGCTAATGTTTGGAAACCAGTGTATATATTTAACTCTGATGTGGAAGAAATTGCAGCAAAATGATGAGGTTCTACAATCTCAGATGTTTTATAATACCAAAACACTTTAGTCGGCATGTGAGACGCGCTGTAGTAAATTGGTTTTTTAGTGGAATTCCACTCTTACTCCTTATAAGAGCCAGAGATATGAAGTTGTGCTAAGTAACATTTTACGACATGAAGAGATTTGGCCATGGCAATAGCTCCAAAGGCACTTGATGACGTTATGAGACTGTCTCAGCGCATAAGATAAACAGGAAATACGTGTTGGCAATTAATTTGGGCAACACCGAGTTGTGCAGCTTTAGGCAAAGAAGAGGAAGGTGATGAAAAAGGTATCCAGATTGATTTTTATAGGCTGGGTAGGAGTGAAACAACTACATTTTGTCTTGCGTACAAATAAAGCAAATGTTGTTCAGTTAGGTGTTTATAATGCACAAGCAGGTTTCCAGTAAGGTGCAGGCATGTTGAAAAACCATGATATAATAAAACAGACTTACAGGGTAAGGACAACAGTAAGAATGAATGAACCCACTGCAGACCAAGTAGAGGGAAGGAATGAATAGGAAGTAAATGTAAGTAAGTAATATTCTAAATTAAGAGAAAAATAAACATGTAAGTTTGACTTAGCCATGGTAGCTCTCTAGCCAAGAGTGCATAGTATTCACCAAGAGGGTACAAGTATAACTTTCAATAGTGGGCACAAGACCAAATTGACTACACCCATATTTACTGATTGAAATTCTTAATAAAAAAATTTTACATGAAAATTTTCAGTTGCTCTCAACCAGAAACGAGACAAAGTAGAGAAAGCTAACAGATGGTAAAGCTGAGTAGTATTCCATTGTACAGAAATAGTGATTTTCTTTGCCTGTGCTCTTTAATCTTAGAGCGTCTTAGAATCATGCTTTTGACAAAACCTTCATCAGTTTGTTGCTTGATAAATCGAGGAATAGTTCAGCATGCTTTTAGGCCTGATTCTTTCAACTTACCTGGAGCATATTTTGGTGAGTGGAGGTGTTCATACTTGTATTGGCTTTCCCAGTGTGTTCCATTATATCTTTGAGGTCCTTTACTAAACCACATAGAATTTGAGGGGTCCCCCTCCCTACTCATTAAAAAAAACACCTTTCACTTGCAATACACACTACCTGATAGTGAGTTGTAATTAAATATGTCTTGTGTTATTAAAGCAGTGGAGTATATTAAATATAAAGATATTTTGTTTGTTGCTTTTTTTTCATTGTGTACTTTTCATGCAACAGGTGCACTATAGGTGAGATTTTCCTCTGTTTCAGTTTCTCACCATGAAGCACAGCAGCAGGAGCAGCGCCTCCGAATGGAGTTACGCAAACAAAATATCCCATTATCACAGCTTCAGTGTGTATGTACATGCAGCCTTGAAAACTTCTCTTCTTTTCCGCTCCCACCTAGCGCCACTGCATGACAGTGCTCAATAAACAGTGCTGCAGAAGTTACATAAGACACTTTCATGTGTGTGTGGAGGGGGGATTGTGTACCACCAGCAAATTAGATTTAATGGTTACGAGTGCATTATTCGTTCTGAAGCAGTGTAATACATTAGGCGTACCCGTGAGTGCAAGGTGATGACAGTACTGCATCTGAATTACCCTGATACTCTATGCATCTGTGTACTGGTTATGCGGGTAGCTTGTACATTCATGCAAAAAATACAAGGCCCATATCATCAGAGCTTTAAGTTAAATGATGAACTTTTGTTTTATTTCACAGTGAAACGTCTAGAAAGCTTGTCGGTGCTTGTTACCAGTTTGAATTCTGTATTTAAAGGGGCAAAAAAAAATTTTAATCACCATTGATGATGATGGTGATTGTTTTGGCCTTTGATTGTTTGTAATGCAAATTTATCAGCTCTGTCTTTGTCTTTAAACCAACGTTTTCCACTGTCTCTACTTTTTTATGTATATATAGCAATAACTATAGTAAATGTACATTTCTCCTCTTACAGGTGGATCACATTGATAATCTGATCCAGACTCGGATAAAAGAGAGGGATCAACTTCTCAGCATTCCTCGAAGGTTGTGTGGTTTGCACCATGGCATGAAAGATCCAGAAGTGTTGGGAAAAGTAGTTATCTTTTAAAGTTCTAATGCTAAAATATTGTGACATGTAAACAGGGAGACTCACTGACTAACAGTTAATGCAGTTCCAGTTCTGTTTAATAGCACAGTGATTCCTAAAACTGAATTTTTTACAAATCCTTAATTTTTCTGATAAATACACACACACACACACACACACACACATTCTAATTTAATTGGAAACTTTCATTACTGAAACATCTGGGAATGAAACTAGAGATATAGTCTTTATTTTTACACTAAAAAGACATTTTAAAAAATTGAGCTATTTAAAGCACTGTGGTAAGTTTAAATGCAGCCATGCATGACTGCTATAATGCATCCTTACTGTATAGATTTACAAGTATGCTATAATACCCTGAAGGCTATCCCTCTATCTTGATTTGTTCTTATATTACCATACTTGAAGTTTTTCTTATAAATGAACTTGTACATGTGTAGAATTCCTAGCTGATGAAAAAGAATGTGATTACAAACAGCAGTGTCTTCCAGAAATTTTTTTGACACTACCATTCTTCTGTGACCTCATCTGGTTACTTTCAACTGACTGGGTCTTCATTACCTTCCTGCTGTTATTATAGGTATAAAAATACTTAAAATGACCGTGCACTAACAACATCAAGCCTGTTCCTCCTCCTCCTCTTGGCTTGGATGTTTTACAAAATGTATATGCCAAAGATTTACCCTGCTGTAACTTTAATTATATAAAATATTTCTGATTGCATTTGCCACAAAATTATGCTTCAGCCCAAATGTTTACTGAACCAATTTAGAGAAAATGCCTCCCTCCTGATTGACAGTCTTTGGAAACTATATTGTGAGTTATGTAAATACATCTGAGCAATTTTAAAATTTGTCTTTAATACCAGAATAAAATTTGTTAACTTAATTCTTTTATTGATGTCTGTTGATGTTGTTAAACTTTGTTTTTCTGTCTAGATTGCTCACCTTGCTATGGTAGCTGACCATGATATTGCACGTGTTTTGTCATGGCACATGTCAGCTGACATGGATTGCATTGTGACAACAACTACAAAGAAAGTAAGTGCTTCTAACGGGAGCTAAAAGATTTAAAATCCAAAATATACTGAATAGTTTATGGGTCTTGAAAATTGCTGTGGCATTCAAATGAAAAATGGGGGGGTGGTATTAGAACTTTTTAAAATCACATTTTATTTCAAAGAAATGATTAGCTAACTATGGCATGTGTCTAATGTTGTAAACTTGTGCTGATAGAACAATTCTTCTCCAAGTTGAAAATGCATGTTATCTAAATGAAGTTTCATCTGTGTATCTTTATGATGATGATGAGAAAATTAACAAAAGAACTTATATAAGTTTAATAATTATCTTTGGCAGGAGAAATTAAAATAATACAATCGTTTTAAATTTTTAAAAAGTTAAGACAAGATTAGGCTTTCCTGTTACACTATTTCTTATGGCTGTAGTTTTATTAGAGTTGATAGTCTTAAATAAAAAAGTAAGAAAAATGTAGAAAATAACTTCTAAAGTGAAGATTTGTGTCTTCATTGAATATTGGCTGTTTAGGTTCTTCTAAATGGTAGTCCCTTCCAAAAATGATATTGCCAAAAATTACATGCACATTACATTTGTTGCCTTTTAAAGGTAATTTGCAGGCTATAGGCTAATTGAGAGGAGGGCATAAAAAGTAATCACATTCTCTATAGCTTTGGTGTGTAGCCAGGTAGCTTTTAAAGCTAAGCCCAAATTTTAAATTGAAATTTGAAAGCTTTACTTTAAAATATGATTTTTGAAGTAAAATGAAATTTCCAATAATTATTACTATTGTGTAATTAGTGAGATGTCTTAATTTTATGTCATGAAACCCACCTCTATTAGGGATAGGTATACATTTAACAAAGAGATTGTTACCCACTCTCGCACAGTAAGGTCCAAAAGTCTGAGTCCATTTACACTTTCTTAAATAACTAATAATTAAGGTAGGAATTTGATTATTCAGTAACAAAGCATTAAATTCAGTAAATACATTTTTTTTAGATGTAAAAATATAAAACAGTAAATTATTGAATAAGTCTAATACTTTGTTCTTCGTTAGCCTTGCCTTCAGAACATCACCAATCCTGAAAGATATTGTTTTACTCAGTTTATAACCTATTGTTGTTAAGTTGTTCCAACACAGATGGCATTCCAAAGCATGTTAGAGGTGATGGGATCATACCTTGCTTTCTGCATTTTAAGATGCTTTCATAAATGCTCTTTTGAGCTGTGGTCAGGAGATTAGAGGAAACTCTGGTCTTCAACGTGTTTGCTGTTGCTTTTTCATTTCAAGTGCTGCTCAGGTATCTTAGAAGAAGTGAGCTTAGACCATAAAGCCATTATCAATTTACCTCAATCCATTAATGTGCAGTGTAACATTGAAGTATCAAACTGTGTCTTTCCTTTGTCAGTACCCAGTCTATTTTGTGAAGGTCCTGAAACAGCCCAGGGCTTTGATACAACCTTTTTTGTTGTTGAAGGTTTTCAGTGATTTTCTGCTGATCATTCAGTGAATGTTTGCCATGTGAGTACCAAATATTTCACATTTTGATTCATTCATGAATAACACTTTTTCCATTATTCCTTGGTATAATTTGAGTATTTGTGGGCCGTGCCAGTCAAATCCCCTTGTTGGCCGTCCTTAAAAGCAGTTGAGCTGTAGAAAATAAGCCAGCTGCCTAAAATTTGCTTACTCTGTTCTCATTTTGAATTCATTTGGTTATCTGTTGTATAGGTACCTAAGTGTAATACAACAGTCTTTCTTTGGTGTAGTCATTTTTCCTGATTTTGGATTAAAGTTGTTAGTTTCTCGATACCTTGCCCAATTTTCTTGGACTGCACCCTTGGAAGTGTGCAATTATGAATCATATGCTAAGTTCATCTTTTATCAGAGCCACAATCTAACCATTGCACCATCACTCATTTTCTTTGCCTTATTTTTGCAAATGTTACAATACACTATAAAGCTGTATGTCATTTATTCTTTTACCTGATACAAAAATAAACCTGTACTTTCAATTAAAACTTTTACTTTAATATTTAAATAGTACTTGAATCAATTTAGATTTTTTAAAATAAGCTTAAACCAAACAAAATTTGTTTGGACTCAAGACTTTAATCTTACTAACATGAATTGTTGGTTTTACTGGATAATTTACTGCAGTTGTGCTTAGATTTATATTTCAAAATAAATTTATTTATCAATTTTATTGCTGTGTTACTGAATAATTGGGTTGCCACCTAATTATTAGTCTTTCTTACACAAATGTAACTGTGCAGACTTTTGAACGTACTGTGTGGCTGTGCGTTCTTTACATTGCCTTTAGTGATTTTTAAATTAAATGTAATAACAAAACAAAATTTTGCAACTTTTATTTTTTAATTTAAAATATGTAGCATAAACTTTCAGTAGAAGATTTAAAGCAAAATTATTTTTCAAATAAATGTGTATTCAGATTCTAAACTAAAGTATAGTATGGTAAACTTTGGAAAATTGAGAGAAGCTGCTGAATATTGAGAGTCGTCTATTCGTGAAATCTTCACATACTTAGCTGAAGTACTTCGTATTTGCTTTTGTCGCAGTCTAAGAATTATGGATGTTGTCTTTTTGCAGGCTAAAGAAATCTACAACCATACTCAAGGAAAGCAGCAAGTTCTGCCCTTAGACTCTATATATAAAAAGAATTTGCCAGACTGGGACAAGTATGTTTGCTTTATCTGAAATTAGTTTTTCCACTACACTTGGAAATAGTGATACTTTGCATTTATTTGTATTAAGACCCTATCTTGGTGCTTAATTCTGTGTCTTTATTTCCACTTCAGGCTACATTATGGTTGTTCTATCAGTATTTAAAAAATGGTGGATATTGAGATTGTGCTTGGCCAAACATCTAAGTACTATAGCATGCAGTGAACACTGACCCAAAAGATTCTACTTCTTATGTCACCTAGTACAAGCTTGGTGCATAACACTAACATTGTCCCATTTCTGTGAATACTTCAAATGTTAGTTTTTTACCACTATATTGGACCTCATTTAATTGCTTTTGTTGGCAACAAAAGTTCAATGAATGTAGGACATTCCTATAATTTTGCTGGAATCTGTTTGGCTTTGCCACTTTTCAGTCTAGCAAACCGCAACCAGTACATCTCAGAGACATTTTCTTCTCTTTCACCAGTCTCTACAAAGGAGACTACAGTGTACCGCTATCCTTATTGGAATTCTTCATTTTTAGATGTGAAAGGAAACCTCTGTGATGAAGAGCAAGAAAAATCCTTGCTGGTGACTGGGGACTGAACATGGGCTCTCAACCTTGGCAGCCCAGTAGTCTAAACACTGGTCCGCTGACTGTCCATAAACATTTGATTTTCAATGAATAAAGTTTTCCAACTTACCATTACACTTCTAGCATTTGTGAAAGAAATTTGAAGCCTTAAACTTCCTTTTGTCTTATCTGTGCATGATTTTTAAATATTTTGTACAAATTTCCTGCACTACTTAAGATCATTTTTTCTTCTTTCTCCTGAATAGCTGACAGTAGTTTACCCATTTTTTTTTGTTCCACAACCTTACAGAAAACAATTCCTCCTGTCCTATTCAAATGCAGTGCAAAATACTATATGGGTAGTATTCCCTCTAATTGTTCAGTTGTTTATGAAGTTGTTTTTATTTTCTCTTATCCACAGAATCTTTTCGATAGTTCATTAATACAGAGGGTACATAAAGTTTAAAATATGATGGCTAGTTTAAGACAAGATGCCAAATAATACACTAGGAAGTATTTTAGATGAAAATTTGTATTTGTTAAATGGTTCAGTTATGTATATCTACTTGTACCAAGACCTTTCTTTTTAATCTTTGCACAGTTGTTGAGAAAGCCTGTAACATCCTTCATCTTATTTTTGTGTAGCTCAATCACAAATCTTAAAGCAATTCTACTCAGCTGATATGTTGCGGAACTACATTATGCAAAGAGTTTCCAGCTGATTAATAGTCTGTTGTTTCAGATGGACTAAGAATGGTTGCCACTACCAGACATCTTTCCATGAATTCTAAAAATCACTCAATTCCGCTTGTTTAGTACAGACCTTTTTGGGTTCAGAGAGAATTTTTATTTTCACTTAAGTAAATGTGGTGCATCCATTTTTCATTTGTATGCAGCATTCCCTTCAGATCAGTTTCATAGCTATAACCATCACACACCCACATGAAGATGGTCTTATCTGTTTATTTATCATAACTTATCTAACACTGCAAGTATCTAGATGACAGTGAGCTGATTATACTGGTCCTAAGAAGGCTTCCTCTGCATTATGTTATCTGTGTTGTTAGCTATTACCTGATGTTAAAATCAGTCCAATATTAGACAAGTTCACGGTCAGAGTTAAGTGTATAAGAAGAAAGGCAAAATATAAAACAACACTGATTTGCTTGTAGTTGAAAGGTAGAAAACAAACAACACTTAAGTTTTAATTAGTGCACAAAAGAAGTAAAAGTAGATGATAAAAGAATGAGATTACACATTTCATTATATTGTTGTTTGCTATGTGCTCAAGAGACTAGCATCTGCTTTACAGCCATTATTGCACATCATGAAATAATTGCATCATTAATTGTTTTCTCGAATATTTAGTACTACTAGAATTTCGATGAACTACAGTGCATACTATAGAAAAAGTTACAGACAGTACTTTAATAAATTGCATGTTTTAATACTTGCATCCAAGGGATTGCATATTAATGTGGGTTAGATTGTCTTGCTATTAACTTCTCTGCAGTTTTTTCTTTGTTCACATTGTCAGCCCTGTAGCTTTCAAATGATGTATTGTTCATTAAAGTCAGTCCCATATCAAAAGAGTCTGTGAACAAATAGAATTTAGTGTACTACTATATAAGATGCCATTAAACACTTAAAATAATTAATAGAATGATTTACTGATGGCCAAGCAGGATTTTTCTTTAAGGCAGCTTGATTCTTGGAAAATGGTGGGTCAGCCAAGAATAAAGAAACACCTTCGTGCTTTGAAGATCTTGCTTTGAAGTCTAAACTGCAAGTGTGGAGTGTTTATCTGATTGGTCCGTCGAGGTTGAAGTATGGCTTCACTTTCTCGTGATAACCCAATTAAATGTACCCAAGTATTTGTTGTTTTTTTTTTTTTTTTAAATGTTTTGCCCCTGAGTAGCACAGTAGAATTTTGTTTTTGTTTGCTGGGCATACCAAACAGCGTGTTAATTTTAATAAAGAGCTCTACCAAAATAACCTGACCTCTATAAATTTAGAAAAACATTTTAAATATAGAACATTTTGGTTATATTGCATGTTTTATAAAACTAAAAACAGACCAGTGCCTGACTCGTTTGTAGATGCAGAAGATGAAGGGCTTCCCGAGGATTTTTCCAGCCCATGTCCATTGCTAACTATTATATAGTAAGCTTATGGGTTATTAAATGTATTGTTAATTTCATGCTTTATGCTTATTGGCAGCGAAATTTTCAATCTACTGTATAATCTCCCCCCCCCAAACCTGGTCCAGAATGAATAGCTAATCACCCTACATATCAGTGCAAGCCTTAGCGCACTGTGCTGGGTTCCATCTGTTTAGAACAGAGACGTGGAGGTGAACCATGCCCGCAATCATCCATAGTGCCGCTAAAATATAAATCTGTCGGCAATGCTCAATTTTTACAAGAAAAGAACTTAGAATGTAAGGAAACCAATCTCTTACTATCGGTCCAACACCGATTGATTGCTTCCTCCTGACTCCTGGGGAAAAATTGAAATTAATAAGTATGTCATACTTATGTACATTAGTCACCACTGGAAAAATGTTCTGGTGAGAACCCTGGGTGTTTAAAAACTGGTGGTAATGAGTTCAAATTAATATTATTAATTTTTATTTACGCACAGTATAAAATTCGCTGGTTAAAATAGAGTGGGAGATTTTTAGTTGCTGAAAATGTCTGTCCTAACAACTGACTTATTTCAGAGATCAGCTTCTGCTTGGTAAATTTCTTCTTGTATGCCACCATGGAGACAAAGGTGGAAGTCAGGAAAGAACTTCTGAGTTGTGGTCCTCAGAAACATTTCCAGAACAATGCTTAAGATACCTGGCCGGCTTCCGCATTTTTTTACCAAAATATAAATTATAAACACACTATTTTATTGTTGCATCTACGACGTGGTATTTTGAAATGGGAGATTTTATGATAATTTTTAAATGGATTTTGAATAAGTGTTGTTTTACTTTAAAAAAAAAAAAGAAATACTGCATGGATTGTGTCAGAGTTCCAGAAGTAAAACTGATTTTAGAAATGATGATGATGTTTTTTAATGGTGGGGTGATATAAGCTATGTGCCACTTAACAACTAATCTCTTCCAGTATGTTTGACCTTGACCCACACCGACTAAATACAGAGAGCTGTACATCTATTGGAATTGGGTTGTCCAGCTACAGAGATATCCATATCAGATAACAAAGGGGCCATATTAATGCAACTAGTGGATTTTAAAAATATTAACTATAATTTGTTTTAATTAAAAATTTAATGATTTTTTTGTCTGCCTGTACATCAGTTAGACGTTAAAAGAGTAGAGAAGCAATCTTTTGTTTGAAATCAGTGTTTGGTTCTTATTTCATAAATGAAATGCTTTGTGAATTTGTATTTCATGGATGGAATGGTCAGAGAAAGTGATAGCATCATGAAAGTTCTAAGTGACAACAGCTTTCATTTGTAAACAGGACTCTTGTCCATTGGACCAATGGCATAAGGACCTGCATGGTCAAGTTGATTGTAGATGGTAGATTCTGAGAGCAGAGTGGCTCTCGTGGTGCCAGGAGTTATGTTAGAAGCAGGAAGTAGTAGTCACTACCCCGTTTCATCATCTGATCATGTGGTGATTGGTCATGATGAAGGTGACTTCTTTAGGTCTCAGCGATGCCATGGGTTTGTACATAACGTGCATACAGTCTGCTGATGACTAACTGCAGAACAGTAAAATTAACAGCCTTATCATGTCCTTGGTGCTGTTTTGCAGACATCTACAGAGATGAATCTTCTCATGTGAAAACGGCCTTCAACCATTGTGATTGATTTTTGTGTACTGAAGTCTGATGCCACTGAGCATTTTTGTCTCCAACAGATGTTGTTTTACAAAAGTCAAGCTTGTAATGCAGTCTGTGACTTTAAGGTGCTGAAGCTTATTCCAGAATGACCATCAGCTGCTGTAAACGTTGGTTTAGACTTGTAATAAATATTCGTTTACTGACACCACCACTTTTTTTTTTTTTTTTTGCAGACCATTACCACACGAAAAGTGTCGTCCATTATGGAAACCTTCTGGTCATCCGGTATATGCCAGAAATTTGTTAATTTTCTCTCAAGAAGAAGAAAAGTGCAGATTAGGTAAACAATACTTGGTTATGCCGTCTTTTGGGTGGAAGCTGGTGGACTTTCATCGAATTATTTTGGTGCCATTCCAGATATAATTCCCACTAGATGGCGTGTCTCGCTGTTGTCCTATGGAAGCTGTTATAAAATATTTGCCGAGACAAATTTACAAAATCTGAAATAGAAGTACAGTTGGATCTGGCAGTTTCTGTTTCTGAGGACTTGCTTTACTTCAAAGCTCAATAACTTATGTCAAACCAACCTTGTTCACATACACTTCCTCTCTCTCTCTCTCTCTCTCCATCTCCATCTCTCTCTCTCTCTCCTCTCTCTCTCTCTCTCTCTCTCTCCATCTCTCCATCTCTCTCTCTCTCTCTCTCTCTCTCTCTCTCTCTCCATCTCTCTCTCTCTCTCTCTCCATCTCTCTCTCTCTCTCTCTCATCTCTCCATCTCTCTCTCTCTCTCCATCTCTCCATCTCTCTCTCTCTCTCTTGTATGGAGTCTTTGTACGGGATGGTGGCAAAACAGTCTGACACATTGATTGCGGTACCAACAACCAGCCATGCATTACTACAGCGCTGCCAGAAGAGGTGAATGCACGCTCGCTTTCGGAACGCCAGCTGAAAAGTCCTGCTACCATTTATTTTTTTTTTCCATCACTTGTTGTTTTTCGCAGACACGATGCAAGGATTATCTCATGCGGTAGCCCCTTCGCAGTATCTCTCCCCAGGTAGAGAGCATTGAAATTGTTGGTGTCTTTTGCACCTTTAAATTTTTAAGCATGCATTTCTTGAAAAACAAATTTGTGGGGTTCCGTCATTTCCAGAGCAGGGAAAATTGATATGATGGGGAAAAATCAAACGAATTGTAAGCAAACCTTATATTTCTTTACAATTACAGCAAGTAAGGAGATTAAGAATTAGAGTATAAAATATGTTAATTACTGTCTATGAATGGATTGATGGGATGAAACTATGAATAGTGTTTTTTAGTACAGAGTTGGTCATGAATGTGATTCTGAATCTAGTTATTGCTCGCTGCTTATGGATTTACCTCTGCGTAGAAGAATACTATTGTTTTTTAATCATTTTGACTTATGTGAAACTATTTAGTTTTCATCCCACTTTGAAAATTATTGTTGTTAAAGTATAACAGATGTGTAATATAGACAGGTAGGTATTACCTTCTCTCTCTCTCTCTCTCTCTCTCTGTAAAATTTTTTCTTTCTTTAAATCTTTTTCTGGATATTCTAATTAATCTGATGATAACAATGGCAGCCGGTACAAGATGAACGGGTCGGTGCAGCAGCGAGCTCACTCAGTGTGGTTGCTGGCAATGCTGTTTTTTTTTTGTTTTTTTTTAACATTAATGAGGAAATCGCTCAAAAATAGCCTGATCGCATTCCATTCATGGTAAACGTGTCGACAGAAGCTTAAAGGTCTGCCTGCTGTTTGCAACTTTACTTTCCTGTGCACACTTATTGTGTTTTTTTCAGATTCTGTCGAACTATCTTATTTAAGTAAAAACATCCTGTGCAATAACTTATGCAGATATCTTCGATTTTGGCCGTTTTGGTAACCGTCACTGGTGTCTCTCTCCTCGCTGGCACCAGACACTTGTTCTATCCAAGTTTCCCCATTCTCTCTCAGTTTCTGTACATGGCTCTAAAACGTTTTTCTTTCCATCACTGCTTCAGGGTAGTTTTTTAGGGTTAGGGTTCTGCTGTTTGTAGACTTCCCATCCATCTTCAGCATCACTGTACATTTTTTCCGTTTCTGTGGTTTCATTCACGACTCACCTCTTCCTCCCCATCCTCGATTATCAGTCAGCATTTTTTTTAAAAGTGAACCTATAGTTAGCTTCAAGCCCAAATCATTCCAAAAAAATATAATTCCTGTTCTTTCTTGCATGTAAAACCAGTATAAAATTTGCCCCCCTGCATTTTTTTTTTTTTTTTTGCAGTAGTTGTATAGGGTTTGAGCATTTCTGATTCAGTTATCGGAAACACGCAGAATGTACCAGGGTTTTCCAATTCTAAATAAATATTTCTGATTGCTTTCTCCAAGCAATGAGACACTGAAGTGGGAAGATAAAAATTTTACTTGGCTGACTGTTTTAGCATGCCTGTTAATTGTCCATTTATTTTACCCTTTGTTTCAGTTTTTGGAATGCTTCTAGGGGACACAATGTTCCTGGACACTTTGGACCATGCTAACTTGTACAGGCATGAGGTAGGTACTTGTCATGATTACCCTCTGAAAACAGGACCACTGGCTATCTTGTTGCTCCCACCTGCCTTCCTGCAATGGGCTAACTTATTTCAAGTCTCTCCAATCATCAGCCACTCTCAGCTTCTGTGCAAGTTGGCTGAGCGAGGGTATTAAAAATCTCTCTCTCAATTGAATTCCTACCCTCTTAGCTGTTCATCCGTTCAGTCCCTGTTGGTAATGGCAAGGAAGGGAGATAAAGGGAAAATGTTTCTTGGAATAATTTTCTTAGGAAGAAAAAAATTAAATCGAAGGATGGTTTTATCATCAATCTGATCATAGGATTTGCATCAACAGTAACAAAACATTTTTAGTAGATTTACTTCGCCGCAGTCTGAAATCTATCCTTCCAAGTAAATGAGTACTTGATTGTTTAATAGCACTGTGCATGTCTGCTGTCATGTGATACAGCTGACTCGTATAGCTACCATAAAATTTGAATTTTCTGTTTTATTTTCAATTTCCAGATACTAAAGTAATTGAATCTTATTGAAAAATAAATAGTATTTAACTAACTTGAATGCAGCAAAGTTGAAAATGGATGATGCACTGTTGTCTGATTCTAATTTTTCTTATTATTTAGTTATTTATTCCTAGAAAGAAATGAAGGAATGTCATCAATTATGAGCCTGGGCCCAACTTTGATCCCTGTTCAGCTGGCATTCCTCCTCATGTTTTCTTCACACTGTTCTTCATTACCTGGGCTGTTTCCTCCTACATCTAAAAGGAAGAGTTCTAGTGGTGCTCATTACTACACCAGCCATTGTGCTGAACTATGCTATTACTGTAGGGACGGTTCCACCATTCTCCTGACATATACCAACACCCAATTTGTGCAAGAAATTTGTTTATATGCCGGAATCACTGATTTTAAAATCCTATAAAGCTTTTAAATATTAGTTAGCACATTATTAATCTCAACAGTAGAAAAACAAACCACCCACTGCCTTGGTTTACAATATTGAAAAAACCTATGCCATTGAAGAAGAACTATTCTGTCTCTCAGCTTGGTCTCATCAGCTGACATGGAAAGACACTCTAATGACAAATATTTGTTATTACTTAGCCAGTGTTACAAACACTGCAATTTCACTGTGTGTACTTTTAGCCATAGACCCTGATTAGAGTAAATAAAAGGGGCAGTGTTGGGTTAAAAGCCTTTTGTTTTTGTTTTTTTTTTTTTTGCCATAGACAACAAGTTTTGCCTGTTTGTGAAGTATTTCTTACTGTTATTTCCATATAGTCTTGAGAAATAACAATTGGTATAATCACTAATTAATCTCTCAGGCTCTTCTTGACTCAGCTTTGCTGCCGTCCTGTGGTTTAGAATGCTCAAGTAATGAGAGATGAGCAGTGATTAACTTGACCACAGTGTACCAAAGGGACAAGTAAAAAAATGTGTGTTTTTAGAAACTGTTGAAGATCGCATAAAAGTCTGCCCAAAAACAAGCTACCTACAGAAACAATGCCTTGGTCTTATTTTTATCTGATTTCAGCACCAGTCTATGCGAACACCACAATGGATTCTTCTCCCTGTCTCAAATACTTTGTGAAACAAACTGTATTTTTAAAAGAAAAAACCACGAAGTTTGGGGAGGGTCAAAAGCTACTCTGCATCATCATTTATAATTACTGTAACTAGTCTCCATGTAGAGATATTGAACAGGTTTTTATTTATAAACTGAGATAAAGGGGGTGGATAAAAACACAAGATATAATAATTGTATTTATTTGTTTATAATTGGCACGATACATGTAAAACAAACCCAGCAGGACAATAAAGAAAGGAAGGGACTGGTGACTCACATAAAACTGCTGTAGAAATTCTTTTACAACACATCATAAAGAGCACAATTTGGTAAATATTTGCCTACAACTGGCCTCCCTTCCATTGGTCGTCTGTTCACACTCAGATTTAACACTTGGACTATGGCTCAGATTTGCTCGGCGCTAACCACCGGGTAAATGTTTTCGCTGAACGATCTTGCTACAAGTCTCAACTGTCCTTCTGTGTGTTTGATTTTCTTTTCATTGGTGTTATCGTGATGTGGCTTCTGTCACTGTGATAGTTCTCGTTTTTACTACAGGTGGTCAAGTATACATACTGCCCCACCATTTTAACCAGGGATGGAGACAGGATAAGGAGCAATGGGAAGTTTGGTGGACTCATGAACAAAGCTTTACCCTTAGAGAAGTTACGGGGGGCTGTATTTGGGGAGCCGCTGCCCGTTGCCTACCACGCCATCTGTACACAAATCGGTAAATCCTCTCTCCCTCCATTTTATTTTTGAAATGTTCTTGCAGTTTGTTTTCTGAAAGAGTGCGTTCATCATGCGCTAAATCTGGTCTTGGATACAAAATGTTTTTAAAAGCAAAATGGGATCAATAACAAAGAGAGAGAAAACACACCATTGTATCTAACTTAGAGGCATAAATGTAGTATGGCTGAAAGCATCCCCAAGGGGTCGGAATTACAATAAAATTTCTGGAAAAAAATTACGGATGAGAGTGAGGATAGCGTCTAGACCAGTGGTTCCCAACCAGTGGGTTGCAATCCCTAAGGAGGTTGCCAAGTGTTTTCTGGGGGGGGTTGCGGAACCCTGGAAGTTTCAGTTTTTGTCGTATGACTGAGTCAAGAAGCTGTTCATGAGTATGTACTTGTTTTGTTTATATGTACCGTATTTGCCAGCTTATAAGACGCACTTTTTTCCAGTAAAAGTATACAAAAATTACCCTGCATCCAATACACCAGTATCACTGATGGGAGGCCAAGCGCCGAAGGTCTAAGGCTTGTCTCCCACAGCAGGCACTCCTGGTTGCATCACCGGCCCTCGCGGCTTCCTGTCGCTCTGCCACCCTTATAGAAACATGGACAATACATGCTGGCGACAAAGACCGGAACTCTAACTGTTACCACAGTAGGACTGACGCAATCGAGCCATGCTCCCATTGGCTAACACCATTGGGGCCTGCAGCTAAAAGACTTGGACCACGATGCCTGGGGCCGAGCATGCTACAATGACTGGACTGCGACTTCGGCCGGATGCGCACGTTAGCCAGCTTGATTTTAGGCAAACTTGGGCACCATCACCACACAGCTGTTCTGATCAGAGATAGAATTCACTGATACCAGTAGATTTCTGTTTATCTGTTGTGAATTTACTATATGTGCAGAAAAATCACTAAAATAATTTTCAATAAATGTATGATGAACTGTACTAAAATTCTTTTTTCTGATATAATATACAATATATTCCCTGGCACATGACCTGTTTTATGATAAATCGCTGAGTCAGTTCTGGTGTGCTGTGTATCAGTCATATCCCAATATCACCATGCTTGCCTTCCAAGTTCTGCTTCCATTTTCCTCCACCTATCTCTGCAAGACTGGATTTTCAACTCTTGTTCACATCAAAACAAAGGCAAGGAACAGGCTGAATGTTGAGGATGACATGAGGTTGGCTTTGGAAAATACACGGCCGCAAATTTCCAAGCTGGCTGCCCAGTTGCAACAGCAAGCATCACATTAGGTCAAAATTTTGAGAAAGAAAGATGTGTTGAAGGATGAGTGTAAAATGTTTTTTCCTGGTGAATTTCTCTCAAAACTGTCAAAATATTCAAATAAAACTCTTATTTATGTGATTTTTTTGCTAAATTTATTCTTTGAATTTTTTTTTCAATTATGGAAGTGTAGCAGGGGGTCGCAGGTCTTTAGAGTATTAGAAAAAGGTCCACAAGTTCAAAGAGGTTGGGAACCACTGGTCTAGACAAACCAGCTATCCTTTATCCTAAGTTGGTACAAATTACCTTTACCATGTAAACCTTAAATTTAACTTCTTCGCTGATCCAATATTTTTGTAATACAAAGATAAAAATAATACTGGTCCCAGAACAAGAGTCTCTAGCAGAGAAAATAGTATGGACTCAGGTGACACCTGTTGCTGTTGTTTTTCTTTCATTACTCTTAATTAGATTGGATTGTTGTGTTATATGAAACGGTTCCAATAAAAGATGTTGGATTTTACTGATTATTCACTCACTATAAATAAGATTAAAACAAAGAAAGCAAGCATTTTTTTAAAACTACTTTAAGCTATCAATAATCGTCGTTGTCATTATTTGCTTTCTGATCTTGCTGTTAATTTTTAAATTCAAGCTCTCATTTATTTATCTAATTTCATTTTGTTTTTGCTCTTTAGTTGTTTTATTATTTACGTTACCACTGGACTCTGTGTTGTTGTTTTTTATTTTTGGTACGCTATCAGACACACTGCAGAACTATAGATGTGCCGTTGTTAAGCGTCAGAAGACACACGAAGATCTTATAGAACAGGAGGAGGGTCTGAAGCTGCCAGAGATGGAAGCTAAGTACAAAGAATGTCAGGTGACTGAAGGCCAGCTTCGAGAAATAGAACAGAAACTAGGTAAAACTGTACAACTGCTCTATCTGACTTGCACATTTTTTTTAATGTTAAAACAAATGGACTAAACCCTTTCTCCTTTTATCTACTTTTTATGTGGCCATGTTTCTTTCACAGGTGGAAGAAATCTTGAATGTTGGATATTCATTTTAATGTTCATAACTAGTCAGATCTGTCTCTCTATCTGCCTGGGCTGTTTTACAACACTAATTCTGGTCTCCTGTGTTCACTTTGCTTTGCCCCAGCCTATAACATGGCAATATGGTGGTGTTTAGGGTCATGGCACGAGTGTTTACCATAGTCCGAATTTATAGCAAGTTGCACATCGTTCTGCGCTTGCTAACATGTGCAAGCATGCTACAGTGAGATGGGGAAAACCATTTCTACACTATTTGTCACATGACACACAGTATTTGAAGCAAGTCAAACTGGTGTACTAACTAACAGATATCACCAAAAAATAAATAAAAGTTGATAATGAAGACTTTTTGTTATGTAGACGTGAGATCTATATTTGTTTGTTTTGTTTAGGCTACCAGATTACCAGGGACATCAAGTATTCCACATTCCCTAGTAGTCACCAGGCCAAAACTATACCCACAGTAAACTTTTTCATTTTCTAACCTTAAATTGTACTTCAAAACTGTTAATTTGGCAAGAGGAAACCAAAAATGTAAACTAGCAGGTGAAATGTTAGAACTTTAGTCCAGTCCTTGTAAGTATTCTGTAGAAAGTGAAAAAAAAAAAAAAAAAAAACAGTTTTAACCAAAGTAAAGTAAAGTCAGTATCCTAAACAAACTTTGGCAGTTAAAAAATCTGTATGACGTAGTGATAGAAGAGAGTATTTGAAACAAACCATATATTTATCGCAGCGCCTCTGATTTTGGGAAAGTTTTCTATTGATTCCATGGCAAATATCATAAAATTTTGAATAAAAATGATCAGAATGTAACAGCTTGTCTGTGGCTTTAATTATTTCTCTCTTCCCATTTGTACTGATAAAAACGTATACACACAACTGACGACAAACATTCTTTTGTATAGCGTAAAAATTCATTATGGTTTTTAAATTTGTTCTCATCACTGTATAAATTAAGCTCTCTTTGTTTACAACAGGCTAATGGTGACTAAAAATAAATAAATAACAAACAGGAAGCAACCGTGCTGTTCATAAAAAACTTGTCTACTTACTTTGTTGTACCTAAAGATGAATGCTATGTTTCTTCCATTTTAACTGCTTCAGTGCTACATGCGCACATTGTGGCATGCCAAACTTGTTGTGAAACAGCCACTTTGATTCATTAATAGCAATTTTTTTATTACATTACATAACTTGACCCATACCAAAACTTGATAAAAGAATGTTTTTGATTGGGTTACTGCTAAAATGAGGTCACGGGGAGAAAATAGCATCAAACCAGTTAATTGACTGACTGACTGGTGTCTTGTATATCTTTTTTATTTTAAAAAAAACATTGAATACTGCATTTGTAATTCTGTATTCTAAGAATGGGGGAGTAAAAAAATGCATTGTGTATTTAAAAAATTGTGATTTTTGTCTATGAAAGCTAAATGTTTATCGAGATAACATTTTCTTAGTGACTTTCTTTAAAACCATTTCAGGCATGTGCACTGCGGCTTTGCCATCACCCTCAGCAGCATTTGCTTTGTTGCAGAGTCGGGGTCATTCAACAAAAACGCCGCCACCTCCATTATCAGACACATCATCATCCAAGAGACAAAAAACAAGTACATCTGATGCCTTGTCAATCACTAATGGCACAGCTGTGTCATCGTCGTCGTCGTCATCATCGTCGTCGTCGTCATCGTCGTCGTCAGCCAGCATGACGACAACATCCACACCCACGAGACAGAGCAAACGAATTGCAGCCATGACGCCTATAACCACAGATGATGGACGGAAACGTCTGCGAAAAACATGATCTTTCTCTTATAATTGTCATCAGATTGCATGTTGAGATACTTTCTCTTCAATAAATACTTCATTTCAGTGAACTTTTTTTTTTTTTAGTTTTACCTAATTGTACATAGTTATTATGATGCATCAAAATAGAATAATCATTGCTTTCTATTCAATATATATATAGTGATTGTAATCAAACAGGTTATTGTCTCCACTTATTAATTCAATTTATAACACTCATTAAGCTGTGTTTGTGTTTTACATATCACCACAACTTCACTTTGGTGTGATGAATTAAAATAAAGTTTCAAATAATACTTATGATTCATAGCAATCAACCTCAGAAAACACTTCATATATAATAGAGTTAATTGCAGATGACATCGTAACAAGCTGTTGTAAAGAAAAAATACACCATTTCTAAGCTATGAGGTAGAATATTTCCATTCATCAAAATAAACTGACATTTGATGTTTATGGTGTCTGAGTACAGAGGAATTCTTTTACATAGTAAAACCCATTTAAGTGACTACAAGGATTAAATGCTTGTCAACAACCATAAAATACCTGCAAAAAATGTCCACTAATTTGTCCTAAAAGCAAATTAATTTTTCAGTTGACATTAAACATCAGTTGTCCAGACAGCTTGTCTGTTTCTGTTAAGAACAAAGTAAAACAAGTACAATTTCCTGTTGAATGGTGCATTTTTACTATATAAGTTAATACAATTTACGGATTTTTTAAGAAGAAATAATTTGTAGGTAGGTAGCATGAGCACAAGTTTCTGCATTATAGGGTGTACATCGTCTAAATGTGGTGTTAGACTCACCAGAATTCACTGTTTTATACACAGCATTGAATGAAAACTTCTAACACTGGAAACAGGTTTTATTTATAGACCTATTGTCTGTTAGAATAGTAGGCACTACTTACCCTAAAAATTACTATAGTTTTATACTAAAGATGCAAACTTACTCAGCTAGCTTAGATGGGTTGCAGTAATTCAGGTACAAAAAGAAAGAACCTCAGTACAACTGGTCCATTTTGGTCCGACCTATGTCTACCAAAAAAAAACCTGCAGGATTTTGATCACAGATCAGTCTCTTGTTCAAAATATTTTAAGAAACACAAGATTATTCCTTTAAAACTCTAGCACTGATTGCTCTATGTAGAGATTGTACACCCACTAATTAATGCAGACATTTCAGTACTTCTGCCATCATACACAATGACATCTGAATTTAAGTGTATTCGTGTACATTTAGGGATATGTAATTCAGATATTACAAAGTGATGAAAAGAGAAGGCAAGTTGAGCAGTGTGTGGGCAGTTCATACCACACTTGTGGTTCCTTGAGACAGGTTTGACTCTCTAACAGCATTTGCAGCTGAAATAAGCTTGCAAAAAAGAAAATACTGTTTTAACCCAGCAATTTGCTCTAGAAATTAAGAGGTGGAGGGGGGCAAAGGGTTAAGGAGACATGTTAAATTGGCAGGTGAGAATTTTTGGTTTCTGCAACCATTTTTATAACTTTCAGTAAAACCAGTACCTGCTAGCACAGCATTAATGAACAAAACGCGTTCTAGACCACTTTAGGTTACAACCATGTACGATACATATGTCTGCTCTGTTAAAAACGGCAAAGAAATGCTGCCTGTTCCAGGAATATTTAAAACAATGTATCATATTTGTTTGTTTATGTTATCCAATGTATTGTCTGTATATGCAGTTTATATTTTCATTCTCTCTCTCTTCCTTTTTTTTTCTTTTCAGAGTAACTACATTTTTACTTAAATGGCAGATTACATTTATTATATAATGATTCTGATCACTGTCTGTAATGGAATTATCTAAAGATGTTAAGTATTTTCAGATTTTGCTTAGATTCTGTTCCCAATGTTATGAAAATTATTTTTTTACACATTGGATGTAGAATTCTTAGGTAAATCTCTATTAAATCATTTTATAAATAATTTCCTCTTACACCAGTATGTTATCTGAAAGTCTTTTTTAAATATTTGGTAATATTACTTCCTAGTAACAGATATGAATGACCAGTTTCTGTAAGAAAAATGTTACATACGACAAAGAAGAAAAAAAACAAAAAAAACATGTGAAGCAGCTAAAGGAAATAAAGAATCCTAAATTATTTTCTAATCTTCTTTTTTTTTTCCTCCCACCCCCAACAGTATCACAACTCTGAAGTTGGTGCACGGCTGAAAGACAAGAGAGGATTCAAACCGCAATTTTTTTTGTAAGTTGACAGTAAATATCTACCTTTTGCAACAGGTATGCATTTGTTTCCATTCACAATTAATGAATAATTATTACCATGCGGTAAGATGAGTCAGACCCAGCCAAACTTTTGCACTTGTTTAAACCGAAGCAATTTGAGAATGTCTCAAAGGCTGCCAACGTTTTTGGAGAGAGACTACTAAGGCCCCTTGTGATCATGTTGTCTTAAGTACCGTTAGTATTGCTTTGTCATGTCACTTTTAAATTGGATGTCTGGTTGTAATGTGAAAGTAAACTTTAGCAAGAAAAAAAAATGACTGAAATCAAACATTTACCGTTTTAATGCTCTGTATATATTCCACGTCAGTTTTTACCTTATACCAGCCTAGAATCACTACTTAGTATTTGTGTTAAAAATGGCTGTAGATTTAGTCAGCACATTTGTAATGCAAAACCTGTGTTTGAAGATTTGTCATTACAAAGGTGCTATGTGTAACAGTTCCCATGGCTCAACTTGTGCTGAATAACATAGATTTGAAGGGCGGAAAGGTGCAGATCTACCCCAGGTGGTATATGGAGGGTTAGATTTAGTTACCAATAAATTAATAGTATTTTCTTTTGTATGATGATGATGATAAAACATGCTGTAAGTTCAAAAAACTATGATCATATTCCAGTTATGTATAGTAATGTGTAATATTATAGTCCAACAATTATTCAAAAGACAACTTATTAAATGTTTTGCAATTTTTCACTTGGGAAATCTACTTTTTCTGGCAGTAACTACTTTCTATTTCTGGTTTGGCAAACACCTGCCTTAGAAGATAGCAATTTTTTCAACTTTAAAAAACATTTTAAAAGCATTTAAAACTAAGAATTTTAGTTTATTTAATAGTGAAACACATCTTACTCACTTTGATTTTGGCTGCTGCCTCTAAATTTTTCCTTTCAGATTTCGTAAGAGTTAATTCTTTCTATAAATGAGAACGCATATTTTTATTTTGTTAGTTTCTTGTTTGAAAAGTGAGCACATTTGTAATATTTTTTGAAGCTATTCGGCATTTAACAACAACCACATTGTTATGTAAATAGCAAACTATCACACTTTTTAAATTAACTTGAAATGATTGCAATTTTAAAATCTTGCTCTTCAAAGCTGTTACCTGGTCTCAGATCTGTGTAGGTTTTCATGTTGGAGAGTAAATAAACTGCATTAAAATCACTTCTTAGTTTATACAGTTTTGTAAGAGCTATTTACTTACTTTTATTTTTAATTATAGTATGCCTTGTTTATATATTCAAATTTAGACTCTTGAAATCTGGTTGGATATTTATTTGGCAGCAATTTATATGCTGCAACAATATGTAATTAACATGAAAGTGGAGGTATCCACAACACCTGTGATAGTTCCACGTGAAAACACCCAGTGATTCACTTTACAGACCCGTGACCATTTCACCAATAAAGATGTTTTGATTCATTATATCTGTGGGGAAAATACACTTAAATTTGTTTAAAATATTGTAACTGTTAAAAAAAAACCTTTTCCTTCAAATATTAGCTGCCTTCATCCAACACAAACTGTAAAGAAATGGACTGGTAATAATAACAGAGTCTTTGTCCCTTTCACAGCTAGCAGTGGTACAGGATTGCTCTCAAAACTGACCAAGAATTAATGTTATCTAATTAGCACCGGAAGCCAAATCTTACAGGACGTACTGCCAGTGAAATCTGGATGGCAGACTTCGTTTACTGTGAAAAAATGTCAGCACATATTGAAATAGTAGTTCTGTTAAATGTAAATTATTTTTTAAAAAAAAAAGTTTCAAACGATTAGAGAGATGCCGCATGTTGGAACAGTCTTTGCTATTAACCGCCATTAATTCCGTACGTTCACATTTCTTGTGAGAAACATTTACATTTCCAGGTTATGCTACCATTGAAAACTTCCTGTCAGATTTCCCCTGAGCATCTGAGTAGAACGGGGGCAAATTTCTATATTCCACATATTGTAAATGCATAAAATTTGGATCCACTCTGGAGAATGGTTTCAGTAAACCATTCCGTTAATGCAACATCTCTTATTTAGTGCCACTATTCCAAGTAGTAGAAGAATATTCCGTCTGTTAGATTTAAACTCATTGCATTTATTTGCTGCATGATTATGATTTGATGGAGTTTCTATATGTATGAAAAATTTTTGCTTCATATTTATATTACTCTTCATACCAAAAGAACCAAATTTTAAAAAAATCTTGGATCTCAGATAGCTGATAAAAAAATTATCATCATAAGTTTTATTCGCAGTATCTCCAGATATCATGTAGTTAAATTTTCAGCTTTTCCAGTGTTTAGATAGATATTATCCACTGATGTTTTTACAGCATTTGTTAAATTAAAAATCTGCAAGCGCTACAGTTGTTGTATCATCATTGTTACACCTACATTAGTTATTTTACTGAAGTTCGTAGTACTTGTAGAATTATTGCTGCCTATATCATCAACCACATGATTTATCAGCAGAATCTAAGTCACAGTTATCTATTTTTGTTTCTTTTAAGTTAATATCCTATACAATTTGTTTAGTACTTGCATCATCATCATCATTAGTTTGATTTACAATATTTACATTTTCTTAAGTTTAAATACATAATTAAATCTTCAGTACCACTATCATAACTTATTCTATCATACATAAAAAATTCATAACCATCATATGCTGTGGAAAATGTTCCACCCTCTAATTCTTAAACTTGTTTAAAGATTTTCATTTTGCGCCAACAATTCTGAAAATACAGTTTTTTTGGTATAAACTTTAAATATAATTTTTAAGGAATGGTCTTTTTTTAATGATCTTAATACTATCTATAAATAGACAGAAATAACAATGCTAATTATGTAAATCATCTGGACGTTTTTTGTTGTTTACACTCATTAATTCTTCATAATTATGAATATATGAGAGTTCATTTTTATCTCATCTATTTCACTAGGAACAATAACATTGGATTTTGTATCTACATAATCACCGTGTGCACTAGCTAAGAATTCAAGTCTGTCTATAACTTATAATTTATGCCTTTAATGAGCTTAATGCAACTCTGAAAAATGTCTGTCTGTACATTTTTGGCTGCTTCTATACCTTGAGAAAATCCTGTCAAAGATGTTTAACATAATTGTCCACCAAAAAGTCTATTTCTATTTTTAATATTACACGTGTGATAAAGAATATTTTCTTTAGACTTTTGTATGTATTTCAAAAAAACAGAATTTCTTAGGTTTACCATGAAGAGTATTTATCGTAAAAACTCTTCTAAAAGTTATAGAAAAAATTTAATTTTCTATCAGAAGTAGTTAACTGTTCTACCATTTAATATAAATCAAATAGCACCAATTAATGGGACATTAAAAGCTGTACCAACAAATCTAGTTTTCATATTTCTATGCTTACTAGGGCTAGAGTTGGTCTTCTTTAGCTGGATCTTTGAAAAAGGAGACTTTTCCCATCATAATTACATAGATTGTGAAAGATTACGAGTAAGTTAAAACTTCAGACAACAACGATCTCTCAATCTTCATCATAAAAGATACTTCACATATATGGGAAGTATTAGATTTTATAAATTTCACACAATCTTCAGTTGGACAGATAATGGGTCTTGCATTTTGATAAATACATTCCACAAAGATCTTAGATATTTTCTGTTTAAAGAAGACAGGCTTATATTTAGTATAATCATATAATTTAATAGCAAAAAGATGGTGGATAATATTTGTGCTTTTATACCTAAATGTTCCTAGTAAAATACTCTAAAAACCTGACCAATAATTTTTTCGAGAACCAGATTTTAAATTTGAATTTATCATGAAACACTAGATAATCTGTGTAAAACTGGTACAATTCCATAACTTTTTTGTTATATAAGCTGTCATATCTCTTATTAATCCCACAATTTTTGCAGAAATAATTTTTCTTTTTATATTGTACTCTCTTTTCACCTGTAATGAGTAAAAGATGCACATAAGATTTTTCATTATTTATCTTTGTTATTCTATGTGGCAAAATTTTTTAAACTGATATATATATATATATATACATATATCTAAGTTTATTATTCTCTTCAAATTTTGTTTGCAGTGACAGAATATGTTATTCCTTTCACATTTAATTCATGTTCCGGTGGTTTAAACTTTGCTACTCTATATGGATGGTTTTTACTATCTTCTGGATGGAGATGTACAAGTTTGGACCAAATAAAATAGTTTTGACCAATCAGTCTATCTCTTTTATCTATGTTGTACATTTAGAGCACCATTTCTTATAAATCTGTGTGTCTCTATAGAAGAAGATGCTTTAAGTGGATTATAATTTTTACAATAGGAGGTAAAACTCCTCCACAAGTCCACTTCAATGTTATATATCTTACTTTCTAAATTAGTGGCTGAATTAAAAAGACAGAGCATATGCTCTATCTGTAGAGCAGCAAGTATTTAGTTTTATCACATTAGTCCCAATGCCATTAAATTCTACAGGCAGTATCCATTTAAAAGAAAAAAAGTGTAATTCTTTTTCAGCTCTAAAATACGGGTCGTAAACCAGCAGCCATAGATATGTGTAAAACACAGAGTAAGCCCAGCATAAATGGTAACAGAGAGAAAGCTAGGGAAGATGGATGGATAGACAGTAGCAACGTTGGTGGCTTCAGCAGCACTGTTGACATTTCCGTGCTTTGACGTTAAATAAAATGAAACAGGTTGTTAAATGCTCGACGCTTTGTGAATTGTTTGCTACGTGATTGATCATCAGCATCAGTCAAAAGATCAAATGTAGCGGTGGAAATAATAATGCGAACTGCTGATCTAGAGGAAAGCATCTCCCTGCAAACCTGAACTGCGATAAGATGGCTGGTGATAAAGCTGCAAGGAATGATAAACTGATGTCGGTTGTGTAGTTTGTAACTTTTTTTTTTTTGTTTCTTTTTAAAAATAAAACTGGAATACAAGGAAAATTGTTTTTTGGATCGTCTAATTGGTCAGTACCAAAACACGTACAAGCCTGCATCGAGATCAGTAGTGGTCACATGTTACTAAAGCCTTTTCTACTGTCATACAGCTGTCAAGAAAGCAACAAAAAAAGAATGATTCCCTATAAGTTTTTAATCTGATTTTCAATCATAGAAGCAAGCAGGGAAATGATAAGATTGTTAATGATCTCCCTCAATGGCCAGTGGAATCTAACTCTGTAAAAAAATTTTGAAACTCTGAGGCATTTTGGGTTTACACAGACTGTATGTAAGTCACGTTATCTGTCCCCTTGCATGCTGTACCATGCTACATTTTTTTTAAATAATAATTCGTTGATCATGTTTATAATAACAACGTTAAGAGGAACACGGGGTCAACATGTAATCTATTTTCCATCTTGCTTCAAACTCCAGACAGAAAGTGCTTATTGATAGATTGAATTCCTCCCTGACGGCTTTTAAGACGACAATGAACAAAACTGAAGAGATGCAAGCCAACTGGGAGTATAACAGAGCAAGAGACCAATTTTAAGGCACATTTATTAAAATAGTACACTGATTTTTAATTTAATTCCTTTGTGCAAAGCATATCCATCAGAGGCTTCTGATTTGCTGTGGAAAAGTTTTAAAGAACTGCACACAAAGTAATTAGTTATGGGCTTGTCTGAGTATGGAAATTTTCTTTTAATGTTTTAAAAATTTGTAGTTCTGCAAATCACGCTATTGGGTATGTACCCTGTCATTTATCTGGGTGGCAAAAGTCGAAGTGGTTGGTTAAACTACAGAAATTCGAAATTCTTATTCAAGATGATAAATAACCTAACTACTATCTGCATTATTTTGAAAAAGAAGTTATCTCTTTAAACCGGGGCATTCGTTCCCTTTCAAAGACTAAATTTCCACCCTCAAGAATTCATTCACGTTACTTCTAAAAGATGCACTGCCAACCAGTGTGGCATAGAAGATATGAAGATTCTACCAACTCCTGTTCAGTCTTCAAATTTAAAATGATATAATTATCATTCATCAATCCGAAATAATTGGAATCCGTGTCTACCTTCTTTTCGCTATTGTTGTCATAATTTTGCACAATCTGCAGACAGAACTGGTACTTGGGATGTTAGATCTAAGCTGCTTTATTCTTTTGACGATAACATTGCCAACTACAGCAATCTGTCCCAATGTTCTCAGTTTCATCAGCATCAACCATATCGCTGAGCAAAGAATGGCCAGTTGTTACTTTGAATGGAATTATTCATTTCTTGGCATATTCTGATCACTGAGTCCATTGTTTATAATCAGTCAGTCAGCTGATGAATAGAGGAGGTACTGTCAAAATATTTTTAAAAAAATACATCATAAAATTGGTAGAATAAGTTTTCAAAAGTTAATGCCATCATTTTCATTGGATGTTTGACTTCTTGGATTTTTTCCAAATGTAATAGTGATCTGCAAGAGTTCTAAGCACCAAATACTAAGTATTATCCGTGGTGTACAAATCCATGGCCAGAAAGTACCTTTAATATGGTTCTTAAGCTTCCTCTTAACAAAAATCTACCAATAGTGGAAAAAGTCTTAAACTCAAATAAAAAAAAAGGTGAGGAATTTATTTTACATGGTTTTCTTTTCACAAGTAAAAAATGTTCTAGAGTCCAAATAAAGTAAATAGAGAAATATCATCTTTGTTCCTCTAATATCTTTTCTATGGATGCCATAAGTTCCTCTTCAGATGGGTCATATGTGGGAAATGCTGGAATTATCTCACTGTACAATGAAACAACAAAAAAAAAAAAAAAAATTTTATCGATTGAAGGAGAATAAATAAGTAAACATTGATTGGCTAAACCACACAAAAATTTGAAAAACTGATACTGACATAAAGGGCTGATGATATTTCAGGTTAAATCTGTTCTTTAGATCAGTATGGTGATGTTATTTAGCACACCTTTCTCCGTCATAAAATCAGGGGTTACTGGAGCTCCCTCATGATGAGATAAATTGCAACACAACTACTTTCCAATGCTTACTAGAAATATTCTCTGAAATATGCATTTGTTAACAATTTTTTTTAAAAAAAAGTTACCCACTGTGCACTCGATGAAGTTAAGAACATAGGAATACTGGATTTTGTTAAGTGAAGGTTTAACTGTGTGTTGTGTATCAAGGCCCCGATGGACTACTATGGTGTCTTGACCAGCCTTGCTAAATGTTACCTTGTATAGATGATGGTCTTTACATCAGAACAATGAATAATAAAATCAACTTGAGTGAACAGAACAATGAATGTTTTTTTTGGACATCTGAAGATGCTACAGTTCATTTGGCATTTTGAGTCAAAGAAGAATTGTGATTCCATTAAGATGGTTTAATGTCCTTTGTTTTCAATTACCCGAAGTAGCTGAATCACTAAAGTAAATGGTCCCCTATTGTCACAGTTTCTGGCCTGAGTTGTACAAAAATATGCAGCCTCATTCCCAGTAGTATAATTACACAACGCTGATGTGGAAAAGACCCTAGCAGTGCAGTAGTGGCTTACACCAGTCAGAACCGGTCAGTTTGTAAGAATCAAAAGAAACTTAATAGTCTGGTAGCTGATTTTTTTCTAATTAGTGTATTTACTAACCAATAACCTTGTCAGCAGACAAAAAGACCTGGAAAGTAGTACTGACCATCATGGTAACCATTACATCACCTGTCAGCAGTATCTCAGCACAATCCGTCCAGATCAGACCGCAGTAAGTCCATGGGACCTGTCTTTACCTAAGACGCCCCTGGTCACCAATGCACTAGGGTCAGAGAGGACTGGGCTGGGATCTATTTACATTAAACTTTGGCAGGTTCTCCCCCCCCCCCTGATTAAAGTAAATCCAACTTTGCTTTTCTGATGATCATTTGTGCATTTGGTGGGAACCAAACAAACTCACCATACCATGCTAGACAGTTTTGTCCTAGTCCAGACATGACCCCCCCCCCTTCAGGAAGAAAACAGCCAACAGTTGCTCACTTCCCCCAACCTAAACCCATAGAACGCATCTTGGATGAGTTCTCTAGGTGTATTGGACAGTGATCACATGCTCCTGGGACCATTTCATAACTGCATCAAGTTGACAGAAGAGTGGAAAGTACTGCCACAATACTGTCAGATATCTGGTAAACTATATGAGATGCAGTGCCATACACACTGCTGAAGGTCGTGTGATAGTATTTAGAGAGCAACTATTTGTTGTCATTATAATGTTACTAAATGCATTGAACAATGCCCAAATATTGGGCAAAAGGAACTCTACAAGCCAAACTTTGCGATTGGCTTTCTAATTTTGGGGAATGCTTTATCCTCAATAAATTTATCCAATTTATATCACATTATCCCAATGTACACATCTCTCTCTCTCATAAAATGTATTAACTAGTGTCCCATTGCATTATTCAGGACTACAAGATTATAGCCACTACATCTTTCATTTATAACATATCTGAATAATAGAAGAAAAATGTTAATAAATAAGGTAATTGTGTCATATTTATCAAAAGCAACTTACTTTTTATTTATTGGTTGTACATCTCTTATTCCTGAATTGTTGTCAGTGTCTTGAAGAATTGACGCAATGGATGTTTTCTCTAACAAAGAATTACCTAAAAATTATCCAAAAAAAAAAAATTATATATATATATATATATAAACATTCAAAATTAAGGATTGTGTGTGTGTGTGTGTGTAAAATAGAATGCTGTAAAGATAAAAACATTTCCCCAAGTTAATATACTGTTTTCCTCATCAGTGTATCCATGTTATATATCACCATTTCAGATGAAGCAAAGAGAAATTATGACTGATCCTCTAGTTTTAAAAAAATTCCAAAACTAAATGGACTCACAAATTCATTCTAAATGTATTATTAATATCTGCTGTTGGATTGCATACATAACTTGATTGGACCACTGTCAATTAACTCACAGAATTGGATTATTGATTATTAAACAAAAGGATATTTTTATATAAAAAATGGTTGACAAATCATTCCAGAAAGATGGTGTGACAATCAATACCAGGACTGTCGACATCATTAGATTGCCTGATTAAATGAGCCCACACAGATTACTTAGTGACATTTGAAATAGGGCAGACAGGTAACCAGCCTCCTAGCTAGCTATCTGCCTGCTTTGCGACATTGAATCAGATCCACAATAAGGCCTAAAAATGCCCGGGAGGGGGGGGGCAGTATGTATGGGAGGGGCCCTCCTCCTCTAATATATATAGTCGGACAAGCACTGGAATTAATTTATCATAAACCAGTTTGTTCAGCTGCCTTTCGCTCTGTCAACTTTTCTAGAAATGGCATAATCGGCGTAGAGACAAAAACTAGCTCTCTCTCAGTTCAGAACTTCCTATTTCAGCATTTCCCTTACCAAAAAAAAACAAATTTTTTTGAAACAGTTCTCGCCTTTAGTTATCAACTCAACTGTATGTACCACAAAAAGAATAAAATGAAACAGGTAAAAGCAAATATTGGTAAATATCGAATTTAATTCTTCAATTTCTGTGCTTTACATACTGTGATTCAACATTTGATTAATGAAGACAAGTAAACAGATGCAAAGAAATAGGAACAAAATGTCATTTACTGTATCCAGAAAGCTCACAAATTATACAGATGATTGAAACAGCAAGGATAACTTCTTTTTGTAGCTGGATCTAAAGGGACGTTTGTGCCTAGGGGACCCGAGGCATCTGCTCCCTTGATGATCTTGCTCTGCACTGGTTGATGCTATGATGAGCAGGTGGGCGCAGACCGAATACCAGTCCATTCTTATGAAATGGCACGTAGGGAGAAGTCTTGGCAAAATCATGAAAACGAGCTGAGCATTGGAAGGACCGTGTTAGCCATCAAAACCATGAAGCCAGCTTCAAAGATTCTTGGTCCATTCAAAGAGCAACAGATCCCATAGTAATGCAGACACAATGTTAATTGTTTCTTTTTATGTCTGTTTCCATCACTCAAAATCTCGCTTTCATTAAAGTTAACATTTTATGGCAGATAAAGTATGCACACATGCACATGTTTGTTTTTTTAAACAAGCTTTAAGACAAGAAATTTTTTTAAAAATTTAATATGTTATTGACCAACAAATCCCCTTCTGTAATTCATCTGTCTTACCTTTTCAACCCTAACAATTATTTTTAAAAATCAAAAAAAAATTATTTTTATACATTCTTTCCTATATAGTAACTATACACAGTTTATTTCCTTGTATCCCTAATTCTGTTTTGCAGACTTGAAAGCTTTAACAAGGTCATTTAGTATAACATACATTGAGCTCATTCACCATATTAGTGGTCCCTATTCAGTCCCCTGATTGCAAGAGGGGGGGTTCTGACTGTTTTGGCCTCTAGCCAATGCCATACTTTTTTTTGCTCTTTAGTAACTCTCAGTTCCAAACTTTGTTGTTTCGGGTACCCTGATTTACTCCCACTATTATTAGGTTCTTTTCTGGCTGAAGCTCGCTCATACACAGGTATAGTGTGGTTGTTACTTGCAACCTGGCAACAGGAACCCTTACCTTTGGTTGGTTCCGTGCATACAATAATAAGAATGACTTTAGCAGAAATTCTTCAAAACTGGGTTACAAAACACAGATGCCAGCTAGTAGTAGATGGCGAGGAATGAGACAAAGGAACCCTGTCACCATCCACTCTGATGATATCATAAATTCATATTTCAACAAACTGTTCCTACAGAAGGTGTTGCTGTCATCACAACCTGAGGTAAAGAAAATTTACACTAAAGAGTTTTTGTTTATCTCTCTTCACACACACACAGCATTCCTGGTTATGATACAATATAACTACGTTTCAAGGTCTGCCTGGCCTGCATGAATTTTCCATTGGTTACAAACTTATAGTTGAGCACTCCCTGGTATATCAGGATAATACATTTAAGAAATAGTTTAGACAAGAAGGTAATTTTAAATTTATACACCTACAATATGCAGGTGGAAAAAGAAAAATGTTTATACATACCTGTGTTAAATTCTTTATTTAGCATCTGAAATTATTAAAAAAGAAAAGAAATGTTTAAACATTTCAAACTTGTAATTTATTTCTTTGAGGAAATTCTTTTTTTTTTAAATCAGCAGTGTAGTGTGTTGATGCACCTAAGTCATTTTTTTTTATTCTTGCAGGTTTTTGCAGAAGGCTATTCCATCAACACTTAAATTAGTTCCCCTTTTATTATTAAACAATCTGACAAAACATCTCATCAGTTCTGGCACTGGTTTATATGCAGTGTGTGTGTAAGTGTGTTTGTGTGTGTGTGGGTGTGTACAGGTTGACATATATATATATATATGCATATATATATATAGTTGATTAAATATTTCTTCAATCAAATAAAAAGTTTAATTAGTTTCTGACCTACTGCATCAATCTGCAGAGCTTTTAAATGAGACAAAATTTCTTTAATTTGTGAGAAAATATCTAACCATGAATTAATATGGCTGCCTTTCATACCAAAGTTAAAATTGAGACCAACATAAAACAGTGGAATTGATTGGTTGTTTGAAGAAATATGGTCATTTTTTTACAGTTAATAAAGATTTTTCTTTAAAAACTCATTAAGCAATAGTTACCACTCTTGCAAAAAGTTCAATCAGTAGGAATCTTGTTTTGCACATTAAATGTGGGCATCAAATTTGTATTGATCCCCCACATCGCCTTTAGTCCTGAAGAAAATCTGTTTTTTTTTTTCTTTTCTATTTACAAAGCTGCTATGATCCAGTTTAGATTGAATCACAAGTGTTTTCTCAACTATTGATAGTAAGTTTTGATTAATCCATTAGTCAGTACTTGAAGATGGGGAAAGTTCTATTTATAAGCAAGCCAGGCTAAAATGTATGGAAACATTAACAGGATCTATATTAATAAATATTGAGTACCAATACTCAAGCAGTTTTATTCTTTGTGGATACTGCTGAGCCTATTCAGCTAGCCACCCTCATAGCTTATAATTATTGTTTTAGCCCTCTAAAAACTAATGTCTCGAAAAATGAAAACCACTTTTTTTTTCTCTCGTAAACATGAATTCAGAGCTATTTGTAAATATAATCATCATAATAAATGTTTTAGGGTACAATTGGTAAAGTTGGCAAGAAAGATTATCAATGCAATGCTTCTATCTATACTGACTTTTGGCATAAAAAACAAGTTTAAATGAAAACTTAAGTTTTTAATAAACCAATAGAGCAGAGGACTGGGTGCAATGTATATTAACCACTGTAGTTAAATTGCTTTTGTTAGAGATTAACATAGTTTGGTGAACCTCTCAAAGAATAGTGGTTTCTTCTCACTCTTTTGTACCAGTATTGGCATGGTTCCTGCTAAAGGTTTAAATGCCAGGCTCCATGAAGCTTAGGAACAGCAGTAGTTGTTAATTGTAACCATGGCATGCATAACCTCATTAAGTATGTTACACTTGTAGACAATGATACACACCAAAGGGAAAAAAATAAAATGAGCTTAATTTACTTCATGACTAAAAATACCTTTGCAATAACTTACGTGCATCATTTTTCAAATAGAATATCATAAACTTTTGATGGATTTCAAAGAGGTGTGTTGTGAATAAAGTGATTCCAAATTTTAGAAAACACTTGAGCAAAGCTCTAATTTGATTGGTTAGCACTTTCTAACCACTGATCCGATTGATTAATACCCCAAACTAACTGATCTAGGATGGCTAGCAGCCCAGTGATTGGACTACTGGACTGTCGAAGCAGAGGCCTCGAATTCCATTCCTGGTTGGGGTCGAGTTAGTTTTGCATATCTCTGTGGCATGATTTCTTCTCTCTTCTTCTTCTTCTCCAGCCAGTCATGTGTGTTTCCCCTAGTTTCTTCTCATCATATCTATAAGTGAAGAAAACTATTAGGAATTTGTCTGCCAAAATGGGAAGCACCAAGCCCCTTATGGCACAGAACAGGCAACACTCTCTAGCACATGATCACGACCTATGCTTTCTCACTTGTCTCCAATGTGGAGAAGTTGTCTCCATTGTAAAGGCTTGTGTACAACACAGAAACAACAACTTGATTGGTTAACATTAGATTCATTAATCCGACTGCCTAATATCCCAGACTCCCTCACCTGATTGGTCAATATGCTAAAATTTGATTATTTAGCAATCTCAGAGCTGTTGCTGCTGATATTTTTAGAACTACTGTTTTGGGTAACTCTACATTCTCGTGTACTCATAAATACAGTGTTGAAGCTAGTTACACTACTCAGGTCTCCAAGGAATTGAAAAAAAGAAAAAAGAGAGAGAAATAATTTGTTCAACTTACGCAAACCATAACTTTAAGCTTTATGTTTTGTTTTTTTTTAATGCCATTGTAGATACCGTATTTAGTTTTTAGTTGCATAAGCTGTTCTTGTAACTGTTGAACAATACACTTTTTATTAAGCACCGTGTGCTCAGGCTAAGCCAGGGTAGCAACAAATTCCATCAAAGCATTATAAAACATGGTTGATCGTGAACTATGGCTGTTCTTGTAAGCTCCACTAATCCAAGCAGGGGGTTAGGGGATCTGTAAGTCAGGCCATTTTCCAGAGAAGATTATTGCATGGAAACACTGGGCTTATCACAGCAAATACAACACTGCTGTCAGGTCTTTTTTTTTCTTCTTTCTTTTAACTTGCAGAGACATGCTGGACTATTCTGTGCATTAACTCAGCAGCACAATGAAATATTCATTAGTGGATGCGAAGTTAATCAGAAAATCCACTTTAACATTCAATAAAAAGGACAAACCAAAATTAATTTTTAATTATCTATTCTGTAAAATTATAGCATTCAAAATTTATTCTACAGTATTAACCCTTTCATCATTAAAATCCTCAAATTAACATTTTCTCTTTTTTCACTTTTGTTATCAAAGGCGTGACTTTAAAAATATTTGGTTATCATATAAACACTGTGTTGGAAATAATTATAGAAACAAAAGAAAAACTGCGTGTAAAATGTAAACAACATGTGATAAGATTGCGTCTTAGGTGTAAAAATGAAATGCTGCATAGTACAGTCACATGTTACTATAGTGCGATGTGACTGGTTGTCATGTAAGCAATCAGAAAGTGCCACGCCTGCAGAAGGACTGTAAAAGCACAGGCAGAGTGATATCATGGTAGAGTGGTGAATGCTGTTGTTCCTGGGAAGGAAGTATCACAAGACAAGCTTACAGAAATTGAGCTCTTGGCTAGTGAAGGTCACTCGATGTGACAGATTCAGCCCAGCTACATGTTTCAGAAAGAACTGTATGCTAAAGGATGTGCAATACTGGTACTGTTGACAATAGATGCAGTCCAAAAAGAAAGCCCAAACTCTCCAAAAGCAATATTAAGTATCTCAGGGTTAGCTCTCTACATGATAGGCGATGAACCAGTAGAGATCTTGCAAATGGCCTGACTGCAAGTACAGGTGTTAATGTTTCTTGAAGAACAGTAAGATATACATTACCATGAAGTGGTCTCAGTGGATGTGAAGCTGCCCAAAAACATCTCCCAACAGGTGAAGCAAAAGTCAAAGCTAAAATGGGCAGCAAAAAAGGAACAGTGGGATGGCCAAACTTGGAAGAAGGCATTCTTTACAGTTGAGTCCAATTCTGAACTGTTTGGCAATAATCAACATCAGTTTGTTCAAAGGAAAATCAGGGAGCAGTATAACAGTCAGTGTACAACAGCTACAGTGAAGTATGGGGATGGAGCAATACAAATGAGGGAAGAGCTGCATATCAGCCAAGAATGTCAGAAATTAGATTTGCATATAATGGAAGGTATACTGACTGCCAACAGATACATCCATCATGCCATTCCCTCAGAAAGACATCTCATTAGGCAAAAATTCATCTTCCACCATGACAGTGCCCCTGGCCATACATCAAATATAGTGAAAAAACTATCTGGAACATAAAGAGACCAATCGCAAAGATGCCTTGACCATCACAAAGTCCTGATATGAACATCATTGAGGCTCTATGACTACTGAGAAAACCAAACATCAATCAAGCACCTTGGATGAACTGTGTAAAGTGCTACAGAATATTTGGAACAACATTCCACAGTGATACAATGATAACCTGTATAAAAGCATGAAAACAAGATGTCTTGCTTTATATACGGCAAAAGGCTCACATACCAAATACCAATTTACTGTACAACACATCCATTTTTGTTTTTTATGTGTGTATTTTCTGTAATAATGCATTGTGTATGTATTATATATGGCATGCTTAATTTGTAGAACAGCCCAATCTGCAGATTGCACAAGATAATTGCCCCATTCCTAGGAATGGTGTCTCTGCTTGCTTAATCTGCAAAATTGGGACACACTTGACTGTGTAATCCCACAGAATGAGCAAAGCAGTTCATAAGGGTTTTTATTACATCATGCAGTTAATTAATTGTAAATTATAATATCACAGATTAATAGATTTTAGTGTAAAAATTCCAGCATAATGAATATCAGTTGTCACTGTCTTTTGTTTAGCAGCATTGACATAAATATTTTGCTCATACTCACTTCTTGCAACAACAGAGAATGTGTTTTTTTGTTAATTTAATTTTCATATTTGAATTTTTCGTCCATCTTGGAGCTACTATCAAACTGATGACATGAAACATGTAAACAGCAAACTTTAGTCAATCATCAAATAAGCTTAAAGTGTTGTTGCTCACTCCATAAGATTATAGAGATTAAGTGATTGCCCAATCCCAGGAAATGAGCACAACTCATTGCAAAATCATGGGCTTGGGTGCGGGATTGCACACTCTCAGGCCACAAATTGAGCAATTCTGCATTTTGGACATGGCATATATACCTCTCAATTGTAACCACTCATTATTCATGCCACTTCTGTTTGCATTTCCATGATTATTTCCAATATTGTATGTTATTTTGTTCCTTTACACAAAAACCAGCAACATGTCTCTCTGTTATTTTTTCCTGGGTGGGAACCCTGTACTTTTGCACAAATTTCTAAATTCCTGACAACTAGTTTTTTAATGAAAAATTCTACATACTGCTTACAAAAAAGGCATAGGATTTGAAAAACAATATTTGCACAGAGAGAAAAAATACAATTAAAAATAAACAAATACTTTTGCAAAGTTACAAACTATTACACATTGATTTCTAAAGTGTGTGATGCTGAACGCAGTAGACAGATAGAGGCCTACATACATGTAACAGTGATGTAATATTGCAACCATAATAGCACATCTTCCATTTGAGATATAGAAGACAATTTGTTAATACGTTGGAAATTTTTTGTACTTTTTAATGCGCAATAAATGTTAACTTCTGTGTACATGCTTTAATTTAATTTACTGGTAATTCTCAGAAAGCCAGAATTAGAAGCATATGAAAATGTTATATTTACTTTTATTTTTAGTTTATGAACTATCTCCCCCTTTAAACTGTAAAAATAAATAAATAATAAGTTTGAGGTTTCAGACCACTGCTATCCAAACCAAACTTAAAGCTTATTAACATAAAAATCTAGAAGCAAAAAAGTTTCTTGATTGTTTTTGTCTTTAGCAGCCTGTTTTTTTCATTTAGTTTATCAAACACAAAGTTATCTGTCCTTTTTTAAAAAACTACTTAAAATAACTTTACACAAAAATCTATTATTTACATTGTCTCAAGTTTTTAAAAATAAATTATATATGATTTTTTTTAAAGGTTACTCTCCTTTTATATATTAACGGCTAAAGAGTTAACTTGAAGGTCAATCTGAGTTTGCAGATATCCTATAAGAATATTTTACCATGCTGAAAGAAAAGTGTATTTGATATAAATAAAAATTAATTTGCTCCTAAAATCAAAACAGTCTACAGCTAAGACTGAATGGAACAGATGGCTGCATGTTGGTGAGAATAAAGATAACTATATTATTAACTCACAAGAGTATTTACTTTTCTTTGACGTTAAATTCTTTTAATTTTCAGTCATCATTTATTATTTACACATTAATTAAAAACAGTTTTTCTACAAATTTTACTTATTTGTATTTTTTCTACTGAATACTGTGAATATAATGTTGCATATGTCTAGAACTGGGTTATGTAACTATTAACCCTTTTTTCTCCACTCTGGATAATTATGAATATTAAACAAACATTGCATACAAAAGAAAAATAATGTGTTACAATGCATTTTCAAAATTGTCATGAAATGATCTAAGGGTACAATAAGTCTACAGTTTTAACGTGTTACTGCTATTTAGAATTCATTTTCAATTTCTAAAATTATTAATCACAAACAATGTAACATGTTTAGCAAATACTTAAGATTCTCATATTGATACCATGGGCACTCTTCTTAATCTTGTGTTTTTCAACTCATTTGAGGTGAAAGTAATAGTGATGCCAGGTGTTTCACTAACAGACAGTGTTTCTTTAAGAGTGTTGGGCATCATTTTTCAGATCATCTACTTATCAGCTGCCATCTGAACTTTGATTTTCAAAGATAATATTCAGGTGAAGATAAAAACCTGAAAAGTTATCACCAATGGGTAGCAGCACCACAAATATAATTTCATAAATATCTTATTTTATCATTTTATTTAAAAAAGAGAAAAAAAATATGTATATATGTATGTGTATATATATAAATTTAGCTTTTTTTCTTTTTGAAGTGAAAGTTGTGATTGAATGATCAAAGTCATTTTAATGCTTTGTTGTTTTTGGAATTTGTCGTGAAATATGAATTATGTTATTACATCTCTGATCTATTACTGTTTGCCATTTTAAATAAAAGATCAAGGTTAGTTTCAAGTTAACATATGTGCATAATTGAAACATTTGCTGCAACAGATTTATCTCACCTTGAGCACTGCACACTTTTGATTGGCTAGGAAAGAGTCAACGAGGCTGACTGATCGATATAAAGAAAGAAGAACGATTGAGCTCTGGCATTAAAAAAACAAAACCAAAAGGACTCCATCATTCAACAGCTGCCAACTTTTAGATAAAGAAAGGAAGGGGCAGTTATTTGGCAGATCTGTAAGCAATTCTGAATTCTAGAATACTGATTTTTCCTGGCAATGGCAGCTCTGGTCATTTAGCTTAGGATTCGGAAGTTTTTTTGATAAATGGTTAATAAAATTAACTGAAACATTTTGATAAAGAAAGGAACAGCAATTTTTAAATTTTTTTTAGAAAAACAAGATTCATTTTCTACCAAAAAAATCCCCCCACACAAAACACACACATAGACACACACACACACAGACGTACAGATGCACACTCACATATATACACACACACAAAGACACGCACTCACATATACACACAAACATGCACATGCATACTCACACATATACGCACTCACACATACTCACACTCACATATACACACATGCATACTCACACATACACAGATGTACACTCACATACATACACACACAAAGACACACACACACTCATGCATTCACAAACACACAAACATACATACGCACACATGCACACTTCCATATACACACACACATACTTACAAATATACGCACACACTCCATACTCACACTTACACACATGTACACACTCACTCACACACACGAGCAGAGAGACCACGCGTTTGTTTACATAACACAGCACAGTAAAACGAAATATCCACAAACAAAACAACGAATTAATGGAAACAATGTAAAAGATGGATAGATGATTTTTGCAGGATTCGCAATCACGTTTACTAATTAATTATTAATTTTTTAATTAGAAAGTTACTTACGTCACGCTCTTTTGACTCCACGGTCGCCACTCGTCTTAAAGTATCGGCATTGCCATCGTCCAGCGCATCCTCCGGGTCGAACTCGTCTCGCCCACCCCTGCCGCACCAGCGGCCTTCTTCTGGGCCCACCTCCGTCTGCTCGCTGCCACCTCGCCACAACTCTGTCGTCTGACTTCGTTTACTCGCTCCGAAACCCATCTCTTCGAGAGAGAGAGAGAGAGGGATGGGTGGGTGGAGAGATTCAGAGAAAGAAAGGGGAAGAGAGCGAGATTAGGAGATAGATAGATAGAGAGAGATGGAGAAAACCACTGAATATGCACGAGAATTTAAAATCAATAACAAAATTAACGTTTAAAGAGATCTCCGCCTGCCAGGTGGGCACACAGTGGATAGTAACAGAATCGGAACGCCGGCCATGAATATAAGTTGGCTTTTCGGTCTTCAGGTGAGATGTCGGGTGATTCCATTGTTAGAGAAAGTGTAAGAGGTTTCTGGCACTGGGAATAGATCTAAATACCGAAATTCTTCTTCTTCTTCTCCTACTTATTGTTGTTGTTGTTGTTGTTACCTATATGATGAAATCTGGTTTGCTTTCGAAAGTACGTAATTTAAAATCCAATTACATTAGTATTCTTGGTTTTAATACTAATACCGATAGGTGATAACTGTAATTTATTTCTGTTTGCAAATATTTGTATTGGTTTTTACTTATTTATTCAGCTGTTTTTGTTGAACCATACAGTATTTTAAATTAGATGTGTGTGTGTGTGTGTTTAAAGACAGACGTGCGGGCACAGCTGATGCTGAACAGTTCGGAGATCAGCCAGTCCTGTCACGAACACCTCGTCCACAGGATAATCGAATGCCCCGTCATCTTGGATCCCGTGACGAATTTGTTTCCTGCCCTAGCCCCGCTCTCGATTAAGTTTGCCCTTTAATTTTTAGAGAGAGAACAACGAGAGTTACGCGCCCTTGCCGACGCTGATGGGAGCGAGCAGGTGGCCTGAAAGCGCCGACAGGTGTCTCCGCTGTGGGATTTAGAACGAGGCTCGAGAAACTCCGGTCGCTCTTTCGGTCGCCATATTCCTCGATGTGAGGAGGCCCGCGTCTCTCTCAGGTTCGTCGGTCGATCGCCCTTTTTTTTTTTTGTCTTTCCAAATCTTTCCCAAATTAAAGCGGTTTCAAGGGGAGGAGGAAAGAAGAATAATTCAGCCGAGGGTTTGTCTAGTTGATGGGATTAGTGATTTTGCGTTGGGGGACGCAACTGTTAAGGAGGGACCTCGTGTCTGTGTCTCTACTCAGCAAATGTCCCGGGCAGACGACATCCTTTTGCTCTCTCTCTTGTCGATCCGTCGCTCCAGGGCTGATTGAATTAACTCGGTGGAAGCCTTGGGTTGTTAATTATCTGAGTAGCGGCGCTTTAGAACCTGCATCCCCCGAGGGTTAATCGTCGCGCCCTTTCTGTTACTCAGGGGATCCGTGGGGGCTAGGGCCGAAAACGTCTGTAGACTCCGAGCCCTCACCGTTCCACCTGCGGTTCACTTGTAGCACGGTGATTCATTAACAAAACTAAAGATATTTAAAACCTGTGTCTTTTTTTTTTTTTTAAAGAATTATGCAGCCCCTCTCGATCACCGGGGGGAGGGAGGAGGGGGTTGGTGCCGGTGATTACCCCCGCCTAGTGTTCTTGCTCCTCTTCTCGGGGGTCGGTTCATTCGTTCATTCGTCTTCGTTTTCTTTTTCTCGCTTTCAGCCTTTTGTCCTGTCTTTAAACTGCTAAACCCGAGCTATCCCTGATTCACCAAGATGGTCAGGGAAGATAAGACTACGTGGAAGGCCAACTACTTCATCAAGATCATCGTAAGTGTTGACGAACGTTTCTTTAGGGGGATTGATTCCCCATCTCTCTCTCTAGCTGGTCTATGAACCCGAAGGAATAGTATCGTGACTAGTAATTAAGTGAGAGGTGGTACAGTCATCAAGTACAGGTGAACAGCAGATCAATATCACGGCATCCATACGGAGTTTATGTAAAGACAGAAACTTGTTTTCTTTTGCACAAAATAACGGAAAACAGGTTATAATTTGTTTCTTTACACGCGTTAAATACCGAGAGAATCTACATAGGCATCGTTATCAAAACTTATTCCACACACAAGATTCACCTATATTGCATTGCCTGCCATCTCTCATTCTCCTTGTTCTGCATGTGTGCACCAGTGTTTTGATCTATGAAGTTCGTGTGATGATTAAGTCGGGGCCCTCCTGTGTATACCTTTCACAACTGTTCCAGGATTGATCGATCTACTGATGTATTACGGGCAGCAGATTGTGTCAATCCCTTTGTACAACAAAATAAAGTGCATTTAGCAGCTTCACTGCTCTATCACATCAGGCTTAGGTTGGATTCCCTATTTATACAGCTAAGAGTTAAGCACATGTGGAACACTGCAGATTTAGGAATCCTCAAAATTAAAGATTTTTTCAATAAGGGTTCGTAACTAGTCGCTAATGTTGTTAATACTTTGTGTCCACTCGAGTGCCTGATGTACTGTACTTGAAAATGTTCAGGACACTTGTTTTTCCAGTATAGTGATGGAGATTTACTTGAACAGGTACAAATAAATATAAAAATAATCTTCCAACTTGTCTTTGTGGGGTAGTGGATAAGATCGTTGGACATTGGAACATTGTGCTGTTTTATATATATATATATATGTGTGTGTGTGTGTACAAGATTGTGCTAATTGAATAAATGTAAAATAATTAAGTGATGAATAAGCAGATTATAAGGATGGAACTTTAAAAAAAAACATTTTTAAAACTTATATTAATCAAATGCTGTCTTTTATACCTTTTAGTATCCCTCATAAAACCAAGCCTCTGAAGCCACGCTTTAAGAATGACAGTAAACTAACTATAAATGACAAACCATGTAATCTCTAGCCAGTGGGATCATTGGTAGTGTTTATGGGAAATGTACTTATGTGATATGGATTGGCTACTATTCTTGAGGTTCACATAACAAAATTTTCTCAATACTTGCTTTACGGGCACTTCCAGCAGCTCCCTGGATATCAGGCCTATGATCAGACAGCTTTAAACTATTATCTTTCAGAGCTATCAAATTGCTTAACAAGTTAGTTGTAATGGTTAAATGCCAACCAGGACCGTCTATCAACTATTTTATTGCCATTGCACTACAATATCTAGAGGGTTGCTTACATAGCCAGACAAGTGCACTGCTGCTTTATGTACAGAAAAAAATTAAAGTCACTTAAAGCAACCACATGGTCATGCTAATCCCTATGGTGAAATTTGTTTTATTACCAAAAGTTAACCCAAAAGTGAGAAAATATTAAGTTGTTTTTTCTGGTCAATTAATGTATATATTTTTGTTTGTTATAGCAACTCTTGGATGAGTATCCAAAGTGTTTTATTGTGAATGCAGACAATGTGGGCTCAAAACAGATGCAGATGATTCGCAGCTCATTGCGTGGATCAGGACGTAGGTTGAACTTATTTATTCTTTTGTTAAGTACAAGACCAACTCTCAGCAAGTTTTTATCCCAGTGGAAAGTGTATAGGAAGTACATCATTTCAGTTAGGGAATATGCAGATTGAATGACATTTAGCTTATGTATGTAAGCATAGATACTTGCATAAATTAACAAATATTAGATTTTTAAAAATATACTAAAGAAGTTGTAAAAGTTTAAAGATCCATGTCCATGTTTTAAAAAAAAAATTGAAATTAACTTGCAGGCATTATTTTCCCTCCAAGGGTTAACTTCCATTTCAGGATATGGAATATGTAAAGCTAGAGAAACTTTCAGTTCCAATTATGCAAATCTGGTTGCCTAACATATTGTCTCTCACATTCATTTATTTTTTTTTAAAGAAATAAATTAGAATGATACAAAACTTGGTAGTCCACACTATTTAAGCTTGAATCAGATCAAGGGGCAGTCATGTTGGTATTTCTTATAGTTGGCAATACCCATCATTACTCAAACATTTAAAATAATTTCTTTAGACAGAAGACTAAAATGAACGTTGCTATATTTTAAATAAGTATATAATTGCAAGTTTTAATCTGGTGCTCACTGAACTTGCAAGTGATGTTTGATGTAATTTTGTGTGTGCATGTGCAGATTGTTATTTTTAAAGCTGTTCATTCTAATCTACAAAGTAGGAAATTTTAGAACTGTCCAGTTTATTTAGTATGAATTTTTAAAATTATTGTTATATAGTTAGGTCTATTTTTGTGTTTGTGATTTCAGAATAAGTGCATTTGCTCATCTAAAAATACACTAAAAGAGTTGAATGTTTCTGAAAGGGGGGGGTGTTGCTGAGTTATAGGAATCAGATGATTTTAGAAACATTGAATGGCCACAAAACATTAATTTGGAAAGAGCATTGACTGATGTGACAGGTTAAAGTGGTGAATTTATAGGTGATGGAGGCTGGACAAACTACAGAAATTCTCATCTGTAGCAAGAATTTAACTCTGAATGAAATGGAAGCTAAGACATTCAGATATATAAATATCTTTTCTTTGCTGTTGATGAAAGATGAAAATGTATGTGTATCAGAACTGCTGCATCATCTACATGTCAATTTTACCTGATGCAGGACAAGAATGCTGCCCACGTTTGGTAAAAACAAACTGGATCTGGATTATTTTTAAAAGGAGACTTGTTTCTCGAATTAACTGAGTTTTCTTATAGCAGTAACAGTTGTAAGTCTCCAATTCTAGTTTGAATTTTGCCCAGCATCTTTATACTTACATCCAAAGATTAACTTTTGTGTTTGTAGTTGTCCTCATGGGGAAGAATACCATGATGAGGAAAGCCATCAGGGGCCACTTGGAAAAGAATCCAACTCTTGAGAAGTACGTACAGTTAATTTTAGGTTGGAGGGAGATTCTGGATATTGCATTACAGAACTTTAATTAGAATAGTGCCAACATATATTCTGTATGTTTGCTCATAAAAAATTTTCTTTCAAAATTTTAGAGTGGGGTGACTTGTATTCCTGCTGTCCTTAATTTCCTCGGCATTGAAATTGGAATTTTGTTTGTTTGTTTTTTTTAAATAATTGTAAAAAAAACAAAAACAAAAAAAGACTCGTTTGATCAGAGAGCTGACATTGCACAAACTTCTTAAGCAGCTTTATAAGTAAGGTAAAGACATTCTAATCAAACTTGAAAGTGATTTTGTCATAATTAATATTTGTTTTTTTACCCCTTAGACTGTTGCCACACATCAGGGGAAATATTGGCTTTGTCTTCACCAAGAATGATCTGATTGATGTCAGGTCCATACTGAAAGAGAACAAGGTGAGTGGTTTGTCTGTGTGCGTGCACGTGCACACTACTAGCTGTATGAAGTGGGGTGGGGGGGGGGTAGATGTGTGTTGATTCTTTTGTGGATCTTAAAATAAACAAAGTTTCAGGAAGGAACAAATTGTTGCATCACCATAAAATTTGCTTTGGTTTGTTTGTCATGCTGAAAATAGATGTGCACACGTTTGCAAGACCTCAGTTGCAGATTGAATCAACACCAAGCACTCAGATCTGTTTGTGGAACCACACAGGGTTTGGCTTGAACAATTTTCTAGGCTCCTGATGCCTTTGTGAAATTTTTTTTTTTTTTTTTTCCTGTGGTTTAGTTTTATTTCATTATGATCATTTTATCAGCCTTGATCAGTTGTTCCAGTTTCCTGGGAGAGTGGCTACTTCGGTACCAGAACTTGGAGATGGGACCCTTTCACTAATTACTTTACCATGAGGGGAACAACATGCAGCACACATCTGTTGCCCCTGATCGTTTTAGCAGAAACTTTTAGGCTATACCGTCTATTTGTTCCTTGGAGTGTGGGAAATATCTGTATTGCAGTAACTATCTTCAATGCCATGTTTTGTTAGCAACTGTTGGTGAGCTTGCTGTGTACAAAACCTGAATTTTAATGGTGAAAGCCTCTGGCTGGAAGTGCCTCGACCCACGGTGCCAGATGCCCTCTGGTAGTTTGTATGTGAGAATGTTTAGCTAGTACCTGAGGAAACTGGACAGGCGTGCACCCGGAAGAGAACAAGCACCCTAATTCCTTGTTGGGTAACTTTTTTTTTGTTTGTTGGTCAAAGCTAATCTAATATTAATCCTATAGTTGAAATGTCTGCGATGGTTATGATATTGATTCTTTGATGTGCTAATTATATGCAAGTTTTCTAGATTGTTCATCAGCGGCAACGAAGATTTTATCTGTGGTTTGGATTTTCCCATGAAACATTTACTATAATTTGCTGTGCTATAGCAGCTATCTGCTAAAATTAAAAGGAAAAATGCATTTAAACATTTTTCATAAAATTGGTGTTCTACATAATTTTTATGCAATAATGCATTCATTACAAATTTAAAATAATTATTTTTTTTTTGAATTTTAAAAATGCTAATAACAAAATACAGTAAAAATATAAATATTTCACGCCCAAAGATTGTGATTTAGCATTTTATCAGGCTGTTACAAAAGTTTTATTGGTTTTTTTACGGCAACAATGAGACTTCATATTGCTGGACATGAAGTTTATTAATCAGAGGAAGCTCCATTACAATCAATGCACTTCCACCAACAAAGTACAAGCACATTTGTACCATTTTGAAAAAAAAAAAATGGATTTCTGAAGTCAATAAACTGTTGGAAGGCAGTTTCAATTGCTGCTTGGTTGGAGAAGGATTTCATATGGAGGAAGCTGTCGAGGTGCTTGAAAAGGTGGTAGTCTGTGGGAGAAAGGTCTGGTGAATAGACTGAGTGAGGGAGAACTTTGTACCCCATTGTGTTCAGTTTCTGAAGAGTCACTTTTACATGAGGACAAGCATTGCCGTGGAGCAGGATTGGGCCTCTTCGATTCACCAATGCCAGCTGTCAGTGAGAGAGTTTCTGATGAACAACGTTTAATTCATTCGGTCTGTGATGGTTTCACTAAGTTTCGTTTATTCAATTCGTGGGGCACCCACTTGTCAAGCCTTTTCACTTTGCTGATTGCATCAAGATGCCGGGGAAACAGTTGCAGTGCTTATGTCAAGTTTTCCAGCAATTTCTCAACCTGTTTTTCTTGGATCAGCTTCAATTGGGGCTTTCAGACGGTCATTGTCACAGCTGGAAGGACATCTGCTACATTCCTCACCTTCAAGGCTCACACCTAATCGAAATTTTGCAAACCATCATTGTACTGTGCACTCATTTGCTGTGTCTTAGTCCCCATGCTTGCTTAATGTTAAGAGTTACCTCTTTTGCTTTGTGGCCTGGTTTGAACTCATGATGCAAAATGGCATAAAAAATGTTTCTATCCATGCTTCATTCAGAACCCTGAGACAAATATCTGTTTTATGATTTTTAAAAAGGTAAGTTTTATATAATGTGTGCCAAAGCATAGGCTACAAAATGATATATAACTTATCTATATACACCTTCACAAACATGCAAAAAATGAACTCCAAATTTACATGATATAAAAACCACCAAAACTTTTGTAACAACCTGATATATTTCAGTAGTTAAAGATATGGACTTTTATGAACTTTATTCTTGCTATAATTGTTATTAGATAAAATTGCTAAATGGCATTTTTTTCTCAGATTTCCACATTAATTAGTTAATTGGTAACTGCTTTTGAAATTTTGAACCAATTTTTTTATTGGAAAAAAAATCTTACCAACCTTCATAAAAACATGAGAAGTAAACCCAAGTGTTATCAAAGAGTATCACTTATTTTTTTTATTATAGTGCAAACAGGATCCTTGTGGCTGTGATGAAAGCCTTGTGTGTAAATACCTCATCTCAAGTATCAGACACCATCATGGTGGAACCCTCTGGTATTGATGAGGCAGAGGTGCAATATTTGCCCCATAAAGGCAGTCTGAGCTTATTACTCAGTCAAGACTTACTGAAATTAGGGTCCTATGAAAAAAAAATTTAAATGAACAACAGTATTCAGTGTTATGCATATTCACTGATGTCTTTTTTTATGATTCTGTTGAAATAAAGAAATAAACTGTAGGTTTAGGAAAGGGAGAGAAAAAAATGTCATCAATTGGTGTATGCTAAATAATAAGACGGTTATTTATATTGAGGAATTTTTTGTGTTAACTTATTACTAATTAAAGATGTATTCAATGTTATTTATATATATATATATATAGTGGCTATGATTAACTTTCTTTTGTACTGAAATTTGTGTGTATTGGATGGCTAAAAAATATCTTAGTAGTGGGAAACATCATTTTTAAGAAGTTGAAAATTGACACATTGGAAAGTTGTGCTGTTGGTTTCTTAGTTTAGCATGGTTGCTTGCTGGTTTTCAGGCCACAGTAGACTTTCTTATTAGGATCACTAAGAGATACCCTGGAATAAAAATTTCACAAGTCCTTGTAGCTGTGATGAATGCCCTTTTGTGCAAATGCCTTGTCTCACAGTATCAGACACCGTCATGGTGGAACCCTCTGGTATTGACGAGGCAGAGGTGTGCAAGACTCTGCCCCACAATGGCAGTCTGAGCTCAAAAATCGAATGAAGCTGGATATTTTCATTCTGGCAGATGGTGTTGGAAGCAAAAGAATTTAAAAAAAAAAAACAAACAGAACCCAAATTATTTTCTTGTTATCAAGTACAACAAATTTGCTTTTTGTGCATTATTATTGCTTGAAAATATTAAATTCATGCACAAATTTCATGTATGTATTTGCTAAAGAGAAACTGTCTGAATTCCTGTTTGTGAGCCTTGTACAGTAATAGCAAAGTTCATATAACTGGTGATGCCTTTGTACCCAGACTAACTGTTTTCAGTCTATAACTTCTGTACCAACTTTTTTGTTAACATTGTCTACTTATGCAGTAAAGGTTCTCATGGCTCCCATTCCAGTAGAGGTGCTTTCCAACATTTACTGGCTAGCCTGCTGCATCTTATGTTGGCTGCCAGCCATCTCTGAGAATGTAAGTTGGTGGGAATTTTTAAAACCAAAAACTCATTTGCACACTCATGTGTATCCCAAACATGGCAAACAAATGGTAATAAAATATTAAACATTATTTTTCAGGTGAAAGCTCCAGCTCGTGCTGGTGCCATTGCTCCCTGTGATGTAGCTATTCCTTCACAGAACACTGGCCTTGGCCCTGAGAAAACTTCATTCTTCCAGGCTTTGTCCATTCCCACAAAAATCTCTAGGGGCACAATTGAAATCTTGGTAAGTCATATTGGTTTGTACTCCAGTAGTCCTGGGTGGGGAAAGAATGCTGCTTGTGTTTAATTGTAATTTAGTTCCTGGCAGAATTGATGTTTTACTGTTACTTTTTTTTTTTTTTCTGTTTTTTTTTTTTTTTTTAAGAAAATTTAACACACAGTGTGCATTTTCATCTCTGTCTATCAGGTTTAGAAATTAGTACATCTCACACAACTACTTGTTTTCTTTTGCAGAACCAGGTTCGTCTGATCAAGGAGGGTGATAAAGTTGGGGCCTCTGAAGCAACATTGTTGAACATGTTGAACATCTCTCCATTTTCATATGGACTTGTCATCGAACGCGGTGAGAGTTATCAAATATAAAATGGGGCAGAGAATATAAGCCTGTGGGTTTCTTTTGCTTAGTGTTTTGTTTTAAAAAAATTTTTAAAATTTCTAAATTGAAATATATTATTCAGTTATATAGCTGGTTGACTGATTTGTGCATTTGGGGGAAGGCAAATAAAGTGGGCAGCTTTGGTTGAGAGAGGGTTAAGTTGAGTTTTGTTGTTAACATTTTGCCGGTTGAGATTGTAAAGCTTTCCAACAATTGATGGAACCCTTGTTTGGTATAATTTTGCTAACCTACTGAGATCGCTAAATACTTAATGTAAATGCTTCAGGCCTCCTCTCCCTCCCAAAAATAAATCAATCAAGTTCTTTATTAGATGTCACCATTCTATCGCTTTTGCTGAGGTGGGTTAACATCTTTTTATAATAATATAAATATAAATACTGTTTATTTTGTATATTTTTTACAGTGTTTGACTCTGGAACAGTATTTTCTCCAGAAATTCTTGATATCACAGATGATGACTTACGTGCCAAATTTTTGATAGTAAGTTTTTTCTTTTCTCCTTCATGAGAGGTGGATGGTGATTAAAGATGTGTAAATAACTTCAAAGAATGCAGCAAGAGATTATATTTGTCTGTGAGTTAAATTAAAGTAATTAAATTATACAATTTTAAAAGACTCATGATTATTAGGATGTCAGGTTTGATTCTGGTTTCTGCACTTAGATGCATTACGCTTAATCAATCAATGGCCCTATTTTATTTCAGGGGATCCAAAATGTTGCTAGTATTAGCCTGGCAATTGGGTATCCTACAATGGCCTCAGTACCGCACAGCATTGTCATTGGATTCAAGAATGTGCTTGCCGTTGCTGTAAAAACGAATATCAGCTTTCCTGAAGCTCAGAAGGTAGGGACCGACTTTCTGTAGTTTGTCGACACTTGTAAATAACTCAGTAATCCAACATGAAATAATACAATAATATGTTAAGCAGTGGGGTTGGAGAAGGGTATGCAAATTGTGTCTATTTTAGAAAACTGGCAAAAAGACCTTTAAAAATCAAAATTTGTAGGATATTTACAAACATTTGGTTTAGAATTAACCTAACATCAGTTGATGGTTGTCAAAGTAAATGTACTGAAGCCTATTTACATTTTAGATATAATCTGAAGATACAGCAGAATTTTAGTGGACGCTAGAGAAAAAGCAGGCCTGTGCTTAGCATCATTATAGTAAATGCACTATTATTTTTTTTAATGTTGCTACTCTGGAAACATCTGGAAGTGGGCAAGAGACATTCTGTTGATTGTTGGTTAATACTTTATTATTATTTTTTAAGATATTTTGAATGAATTTTAGCCAGTATTATTGTTGTACACATGCCATCCATGTTAGATTTGAGCAGGGAGTGGGGAAGTATAAGCTGTTGTTTTCTGTTGGTTGATTGTCCCTGAGTATATTTGAATGTGTTAATGCGTACTTGAGGGTGAAGCTGGCTGGCAAGTCCTGATTTAAAAAAAGAAATTATAATGCATCTTCAAAAAATAATCTTGGGTGATTGCCACATTTTGTCAATTTTTGGTAAATGAGCGTAATAAATCTTTACTGCGGGGCCACCTGCTCAAAGTTAGTGGGAGAGTTTAGAGCACTACTCATGTAAATGTGTGCAAATGTCAGGCCTACCAACAAATGAATTATTTACATATTTTTTTCTTTTTTTAAAATTAATATTCCAAATTAATTTTTCAGGTAACTAGTCTCAGTGGCAGGAAGATCTTTATTGATGTTGGTTCGTTTTGTTTTCCAGGCTAAAGAAATCCTGGCCAATCCAGCGAAGTTTGCTGCCCTGACAGCAGGCACAGCACCAAAAGCAAAAGCAGCTGCTGTGAAATCTGCTCCAAAGGAAGCTGAAGTGGAAAAGAAAGGTGAGAGTGGCGAAGAATCTGAAGACGATGACATGGGCTTTGGTCTGTTTGATTAAAAGCATTGGCCATTTCTGAATAATTTTGGGGAATCCTTCATTAATAAAATGTCTGGATTTTGAGTTTATTATTATTACTATTATTGGTAGTTTTTTGTAGTTTGAAGTTTGAGTTAAAAATTCTATTTTTGTGAGTGTTTTCTGAAGCTGTTATAAACTGATTTTCTAGGAGGAACTACATTATCTTCAAAACTGATTTAACCAAATTCTGGTTTTGTTTAAAGCTATATTTGTGTTTGTTTCTTCAAACCAGAGCATCACAGAGACCCATTTTGAGTTCTGATTCCATGGTCAGTTTCCAAATACTATCTCTGTACGGTCAAAATTTCTCTCCCCCCCCCCCACCCCCTGCCTGGTGTTTCAATCAGGTGATTGTAAGATATAAAAGCCAGTACAGGCCAGAGAAAACGTGCAGCAAGCAGGTTTGTGGAAACTGGTGAAATTTGAAGTGGGACACCTTGTTGGATGTTGGTGTAAACCAACAGGAAGACTTCAAGGCCCATAACATTCTACTGTTAACAGGATGGTTTTCCACTTAAAAGAGCTGTAGAACATCTTTGAAAAAAAAATTAGAGCAGACTAGATAGTTTCCTTTACAAGGGACTTGTAACAAAAGTAAACTATTCTAGATAATAGGAATGCCACCTCAAACTTTTGTCAATTCTTTAGTATTAGACACCACCCACTCTAAGCTGCATCTCTGCAGTTTTATTTTAAAAACCTGCTACAATCAGAAGAATGAAAGGTTTGCAAAAGCATTGGTTTTTCAAAAATATTCAAAAGAAAACTACTGAACAAAGAATTTTGTATATATAAAATTTTAATAACCTTTATTCATTTTGAATAAATATAGGATTAAGAATTACTTATTAAATTTTATTATTTTTATTTACACACAAGTCCCCCCCCCATTCATTAGCCCCATGTTGGCTAGGAATCCATGATGCATGCAAAATTCGCTAATATAGCAAAAGAAATGTAGCCAGCCCCTTTTCGAGAGCATGTGCTAGAATAAACAAATTGTTTGTGGTCTGAGAGAAAGCTGTCAGTTTTTCGTGGCATAATTTTTTTAAAAAATGCTGCCATTTGAATAATTTTATTCTCCTGTGCTCAGACTTTTCCAGAAGCAAAATTGGGGTCAACCAAGAGGTTTTTCAAGGACTCTCAAAATAAAAATTTCATTGAGAGAGAATCTGGTCAGTCAGTCCCTTGCAGACTAAATTAGCATATATAAATAATATATAATTTTCTTTTTTCCTAAAATGTTAATTTGCTAGTATTGTTCCTTGTTAACCCTCCTCACAATTTAAAATCATTCTTCCCTGAAGTTAGCAGGTGGGAAGAATTGAAATTTGTGCTACCAAAGCATTATTTCCCTTTATTTTGTAAATACAAATACTAGAAAGCTGTTTACATCATTAAATGCATAAATGTACCATTAAACATTTGGTTTTCAAAATGTTTAGCTGATTTTGGAGGTTATGGTCTAAAAAAGTTAAGCTTACATAAAAATATCAAAATATGTGTCAATGTTCGGTGCACTGTATGGTGTAGTATATACATTTTAAAACAAAAATTCAGATATAATTTTCTTTTATGGCAAATAAAAAATTTGCTGCTGTTGTTTTTAAAATGGTATAGAATAATCATGTCACTAACTTGAAAAGTGGTTTCGATATAGACTAACAACAATAAACAAGAACAAAAATTGCCAATGATGTCAAAACCTGCTATCAAACGTTTTAAAAAATCTTACCAGTAATAACTTAATAGTGGCAGCCCTTAATGTTTCTTCAGCCTGCAGACAATAAGAATTGTGCCATGAAGATAAAGAGGGAAAAAAATTAGCATTTGAAACTAAGGGAAAACTTTGTACGACTTTTTCCTTAGCGAAGCAAGACCATGGCTGAGGACATGGGAGTTTGAAGTTGTCTTGATACTCGTTAAGTTTTACACTTTGGTTGAAAATATTTAAAAATGAACTATACATTAACCCTCTTACACTGAACAGGCAAAACCGCCTTCACATAATGAAAGTTTTAAGGGGAGAAAACCTGTTAATATTTTGTCAACTATAAACTAGATGTGCAGAATGCTAATTAAAACAATTCAGCATCTTTGATACCAACAATCCATAAACCAGTGGCAAACAAGGAAACTATTTTAATCCAGTCTGTATTTTTGTAAAACAGAATAAAAATGAAAGTTGATAAAACTAGAAATAAATAATTTATATTATTATTGCTTTTTTTAATGTAATAAACATTTAAAATTACACATGTGGCGGTGTCAGTCTTTAAAACTATAAGCCATCTCCCCCATGATGGATGCAACAGGCTGAGTCAAATATAAAAACAGCTTACAGTTTTAATAAAATACCTTTGAGAATAAAAATTTCTGCCACACAGTAAAGGGATCAGCCAGGTACAGCTGGAAGATCACCAGACAATTATTGACATTTCAAAAATAATATCTTTGTATGATATATCTAAAGGCAGGGTTTCACACTACACCTGTACCAACATCCATCACCCCTGACTGTTAGAACAGCGAATGTGTTCTAAAGCAATCATAATATACAATTTCTTTAATTTCAAGGAAATTCTCAAAACACCTGTTGGCAATATGGCCACACTGCTAACAAAAAGTCACAGTTCGACTGACCTATCTAACAATTTGCTAACAAAATCTACCACTCAGCAAAATACTAAAAAAAAAAAAGATAATAAATAATAACTGATGCTTAATTATTATTGCTCATTTTTGGGTTACCATAAAGCTCAAACAAGTTTGAAAATCCAAAATTCCCTCATTGCATTAAAAAAAAAAAAAACGAGAGAAGAGAAGAGAATACTGAAAACAATAACAACAACAACAACAATAGGTACATGAACTCCCACTTTTACATTGTCTGGATAACAATTGTACTTTTAAAAAAATAAATTATCATCTTATAAATATATAAAAATAACACTTTTCATTCATCTATTCATAAAAACCCCTGGAAGACCCTTTTATAGAATGCCAGATCAAAAGCAGTTCTTTGAGCTCATCTCAACAATAAATCCACACGTTTTAATTTTCAGTATTTATCAAGGTAAAAAAACCATCCCACCTTAATTTCAAAACATAATTGACATTCTCCAATAAGGGACCCAAATGAAACACCCTGGTTTGTATGGTACTGCTAAAGATAACAATAAATTTTAAAAGTCAACCAGTATGATGCTCACCCCAAACCCTACACCAGAGCCAAAAGGGAGGCAACCCCCCCCCCAAGGCTGTCACCAAAATCAAGCCAGTACAAACTCTAAGCCCTCAACCTCTGCAGTCCAATTGTCCATTTCTGAGTGACCAGGATAGCATGTTTCCCTTTTAGTTAAAGGTTGCCAGGATATTTTTCAAAATCAAAAATAAACAAGCTAATTAATTAGTTGAATAAATTAAAAAAAAAAAAAAAACAGACAAATTAATTAAGTAATGAATAAATAATAGTTGTACACGTGTTTAGGGAAAAGCAGAACTCAAAAGAACCGAAAACCATTTTGATCTGGCGAAAGTGTGACATTGTTTTTTGTTTTATAGTTTTAACACCAGTCTCGGCTACACCTCAGCACTGGTGGGTTGTTGTTAGAACTGGAAATCGTAGCAGTCGAACAGATCAGAGATTCCCTCCCCTTCTTCTAGGCTGAACATATAATCATCCATGTAAATCGGGGGGTCGAGATGGATAAGGGAGGAGTCCATGTTCTGGTCTTCTGTTTGTGCAAGCAAATTCGTGTCAGCATTTGGCAAAATGTCCTGTTCCTCTAAAAGAGCGTTCTTGTACGAGAGTTGTGCTGGAAAAAAAAGAAATTAATAAGTGAGATAACTAGTTAAAAAAAACAAACTAGTAGTTCTTCACCAATCCTAACTGTGCATTTTTAAGAGATATAAGGAAAGGCAAAAGTGTTGAACTGACAACATTAATTGGAGTCCTAGTTCAGAGACTTTTTTAAAAGTACAAAGCAGTAGAATGAAGCATCCAGGAGAATATTGGCTTTCATTCAGATGCACGCATACACCATTCCTTGCCTGTACTGCAACTTTGAACACCTCATCCAGTTTCCCCAAAACTAGAGCATTTCTCTCCTGGCCACATCAAGCTGAATCTGTTTCTACCTCCATCCTTTAAGCAGCTTCAGCATTCTTCTGGTCAAGGTAAAGCTGTCACCTGTTCCTTGCATGGTGGCGGGATTTAATCATTGCCATGCCAACAGATACCTACCTCCACCTAACCTGCACTCTAAGATCCTGATGCCATCATGAGTTTTTTAGCGCTATTCACCTTTAAAGGGTAGACAACCCCCTACATGACCCCCCCTCTCTCTGAGAGTGAGTCTGTCAATTTTAGCACTCCAGCAGATGAAACATTTCTCAGGCTCTAGAACTAAGCACAAACATCTGAGTCACAAGAAAGCATAATTACCAGTCCAAGTGACAAGAGTAAGCCAACCATTGCTCTGACACTAAAGCAGCTGTGTTGCCCACAAGTAAATCAATATCAACAAGACATCTTTCGTAAACTTTTGGAGGATGATGTGTGCGGGTTAGTCCACAAACATAACCACATTTGTAAAACTGCAAGTGTGGGTTGCCTGTTAGCAAAACCATAGCAGTACACTAATTAAAACTTCAGATGGGACCTATCCCTCCTTAAAAAGACACTCTGCTAAGAAGTTTCAGAGCAGCACAAGAAATATTGGTGCCCTCTGCTAAAAATTTGAGCGTACAATCTCTCAGTTCAGGAGTTCGGGTATGTGCATAATTACCAGCGAATTCTCCTGCATTAGTGTCTTGTCTGCCAATGAGAAATCTGCCGAGGATATCATCAGCAGGACCAAATCTCCCACATTCACCTTTGCGATGTTGGAGACACATCATGGTCCATGGAACTAAGAAAACCACAGGGTACAGTAGAGAGAACCTTTCTAGACCTGTACATAGCTAGAAAAAAATTCTCACAATGCAATCTACAAAATCTCAATTATCTACAGGTAGAAGTTGGTAAAATGGTAAAATGTACAGCAATCTTCAAAATCAATTAAAAAAAAAAAAAGTCAATTTTCTACCCTTACCCATTTTTCTCTTTGAATATTCAAGTTAGTTATTTCTTTAAACATCGAAGGGTCAAAATATGACACACATTTTAAAAATTGTGCCAACAGAAAATTAACCCTTTGCATACCAAGTCAGTTTTACTTTATTATACCACCTGGCCAGCCTAGGTGGTGACTGTATATTTAGTCAACACATCGTAATGCTAAACGAGGGGTTGAAAAAATATGCATAGGTTTGTCCTTACAAAGGCTTATGTTAATGAGGGATATAGCCCAGCCTGTGCTGAGTAATGCAGTTTTGAAGAATAATGAGGTGCAATACAGATGGTATACAGAGGGTTAAAGTACACTGTTGTGCCATCCAGCCAAAACTACTCACTCTTAAAACTATCACAAGATGTAGAGTCTTCTGAATGACTTGAATCTCGACCACCTTTTATCAACGCAGAGGTTGAGGCAGGGATAGAGAGAGCTGTGGGAGTGGCCTTCAGTGGCGAACTCTCTGCCTCACCCTTCGCATCTTCAGGGCACAGGTAGACTTCTATAGGCTCTTTCGCACTCTTCAGCCATATCTGTATATTCTAAAACGAATGGTAAACAGGAAGTTTAAATGACCAACCACCAGTGAGTCAGCTTCAGTTTTAATCGGGTCCTGTAGATGTGAAGACTCCCTTAAATTTGGCTGGGGTGCCTTAACGCCCCCCCCATTCTTTTCAGCAGTTAAGTACACTACGATTTTGTGTTTTGCTCAAACCCCTACACACTAAGCAGAGTGGAATTACATTACATCACATTGTTAGAGCAAGCCCAAGAACCTGCCAAACTCTGTCAAGGTAAACTGGTCCCTTGAGGAACAGGCTGGCGCAGAAACCCGAATATTTGGCACTGTGCCACTATTAATGGTCAGCAGGAAAACTAGCTCATTTCTTCAAATGCAGTTGCATCATTTGGATGTCTCTAGAAAAGGACGGCTACAGAGAAAGCCAGTGGCGAGAAAGACTAAAAGCGTGCCAGCTTAATAATAAACGATATAAAGAACCAAAAGATCATCTTTACTTGTCAGTAAATCTGGCATTTATTAAGATGCCCAATAGTGTGAAGGGCCATTCTGTTTCAAACATAATTAGGCTCGACACCGCCGCCAAACCCGAAATGCATGCAGATCACATCTCACTCACTTCTGACATGTCAGGAACTTCCAGCCTTGTCTCAGGAGGGGCCTTCACTGCCATCACTGTCTGGTCATTCAAAGAATCGATGCTTCGAATATCATGGTAAGTAACATATGCATAGCTTTACAGCGGTTAAGGTAAAAAGGAAAATAGCGCAAGGAAATCTCTTATCTGAACTTTCTCAGTGTTATTTTCGAATTTTCAACAACGACAAAAGAAGTTTTTTTCAAGACTAGAACTGCGAGCAGCTTGTAACCCGCAACAAATGTTTTGTTTAATAGAGAACATTTCGAAAGAACACTACTGTGTATTCTGGAACCAAGCAACACACCGGCCCAGTGTTAGTATGGACAAGACTGACAATCCGGGTCTGCAGGTTTGTAGCCAATTGTGACAGTTTTATTTCTGTGCTTATTTTCACAGCATGAAGCATGAAGCAACTGTTTTGCTGGCATTGGGCATCTAGAACAGATGCCCATTCCCCCCTATCAAGATTAGAATATCGAAAGCCTCAGAGCTCCTGTTGGTTTCTACTGATATCCCTTTGCTAATCATGAGCTTATCATGTGACTGGAGTGATCTATTTGAACATCTGGGAAGGTGTGTCTATTCACCCGTGTCAAGTTTCTGTGTATACATTTAAATATAATTATATACAGGGCTGTTTAAGGAACCAAAATACAATTTAAAATTGAGTGGCTATCTGCATTATGGAATCTTCAAAACAGCACGACAACAATAGCTGTGTCTGTGTAGTTCTCAGCTAAAGAGCTCTGTAGAATGTTCAGATGAAAAAACAAAAAATTTTAATTAGCAGTGGCATCAGTTAACATTTTTTCTACATTTAAACATTAAAATAATTATTTAAAAACCAAAAATTACTGCTAGTCATGCCATTCTGCTGGAACAATTCAGTACCAAGTCTATAAATGTTCACCAACCAGAATGCCACCGCCTTTTGCTAAAACCAGGCGTTCTAAAGTTGGTAGCACTGAGAGCATGCAAATCGATGTGGCTGACCAACTGACATACTAAGCAAGAGAGCAAATTATCCTTCCGCTGTTTCCAAGTCAATGGCTGGACAAAGCAGTGGAAGCACCGAAGATTGAGTGATTAGGTGCACTTGACATACTGGATAATCACAGAAATCGACACACACACAGAGAATGCTCATCTGTAGTTAGTATTTGTGTTGAAATGGCTATAACTGAGCCAACTCACCCGCATTGAAAAAACCATGTCACAGAGTTGGAGATGTTGTCATAAACGATTATATTCACAAGGTACTGCATGTTCCAGCCCCTATGGTTTAGCATTTACTGACCACACAGCACATTTGGATAGTAGTATATAGACATTTTTAACAATAACTTAGCCACATCATTAAGTTAAAGGGAACTGGTCAATTTAAACCCTAAAAATTCACAAACACACAAGCCCCCAGCAAAGTTGTGTTCAATTGCACATCATAACCTTTCCCACTCACCTCAAGAGAGCTACAGAAAGACTATATGGCAGTCTCCACAGTTCAGCATGAAAATATTTAATTATTTGTATATGTGTGCACATTTTGTAACTTCAGCAATGAAGCAAGTATAAACAGTATGGCACCTGCTAAGACTGTTACCGTGTTGCTGTCATTAGTGTATACCAGTCTCAACAAGACAGGCACCTGATAATGGCACACAGTGCCTCACCACCCATCCTACAACATGAAGCAGAAAGCCCTGGGACTTCAGTTTTGGCAAGAAAAATGCCTACCAATACCCTTTATTTTTAGATGTTGGAGGAAACCCGAACATCTGGCTGGTGAAGAAGAAACTGTGCCAGGAAGGTTACATATGCCAAACCAGCAAAGATTTCCCACAACACGCATACTTGGCTATACTTGTGCTGAAAAATGTCATACTGATCAACTGGTTTTTTTTTGGAAAAGAAGATTCAAATCAATTTTCAACATTAATTAAAATATTCCCCAGAAGCCCAGGGACACATTCTTTTTAGAATCATCTAACCAGTAAAAAGTGACTTTCTTTATTCCCTCTCAGATAGGCAGCCATTCGACGTGACCAACAGGAAGACTGTCAAACAGTAGAAAGTAATGGTTAGGCACATTCATTTGGGAGAGTTTACTGAAGGGAGACCCGAATGATTACAGAATGATCGCCAGTCAGACAGTTTGTGCGTTATGTTACATGCTCTACACTTTCTTTTCTTGGAAATAACGTATTTTCATAAAAAAAAAACAACAAAAAACAAACAACTGATTTTGTATGATTCAGTCAACTGTGAACACCAGTTATATACACCAAACACACAGGTATGGCTAGTCAGAAATACTGAAAAAAAAAACAAACAAACATATATACAACTATGACATGATTATTTACTATTTATGAAGTCTGCTCATTGTAACTAAGTGTTATTCAAATCACTTACTTGTTGGAATAATAATAATAATAGAGTTCAGAAATTAGATAGATAAAGAGGTTAAGTCAGTCCTTGTAATATCCATCCAGGATTACTGTACACCCAAAACCATGGCCAAATCTGCATAGGTAACCCTAGAAACTCCTCTGAATGTGAGAACTGTTAAAGGATACCGAGATCGCTCGGGATCTTCTGTCATCATCTTCAGTTCTTTTGAGCAACGGTCAATCAACTCATCCACCTTATTCTCCTTGGTCTCTAGATACATTCGTTCTGAAAATATGTAATATCTCGATAATCACCAATTAAAATGGCTTTTCAATAAGATTTTTTTCTTCTTCTTTATTTTTTGTTCTTTTTTTTTTAGAATTCAAATTATGGCTCAGGTTTGAAAAAAAATGCTTTCCCTTTTAGTTCATTGATGGCGCCGCCTATCTGAAAACACCAGCCAAACAGATAAGGGGGGGGGGGGTGAACGAAGACACCAGTAACAATGCCCAGCCCAAAAGGTGCTGGTGTTCCAAGATGTCAGCCCACTTAATGAAAGTCCCTACTAGAACTTCATTTTTCAGACGTGGAAGAGAACCGGAGTTTGCAGAAAACATCCAGGCAACCAATTAATGAAAAACAAGAAACTGTGCCAGGAAGGTAATGATTAACTAAGCTGGTCCTGACCGAGGTTCAAAGACTGGACTCTTAACTGGTCCAGTAGTCTATCACTGAATTGAATTTTTTTTTTTAAAAATTAAAAAAGGAAGGTTATCACTTATATTAGTCATACAAAGCAAATTCAAACTTATAATCAGTAGATAATGTGCATTATGTACAGAGACATGCCACCATCCTCATTCAATTTAAAAGTCAAAAGATGCACAACATATCTAAGCAATACTCCACAGCATCCCTGCCAAATTACCTATCACGCTTAGCATTCAGAAATATTGAAAAATTATTGAAATGCATCAATATATTCTAATGTACTAGTGATGTTCAAATTGAATCCAGCCAGATGCCACTTACCTGAATAAAGTTCCACTAATTTTGATGTCAGCTGCAGCGGAACAGGATTTGCAGCAATGGAAGATGTACAGCCTCTAAAAAGAAAAATATATAAATAATAAAAATATGTAGTGAATCCAAGACAGAACATTTTGCATAAAACACCCTTAGTGAGCATAAGGATTTGTTTTCTCATCGGAAACTTCCTGAAAAGAAAAACAGAAACACTCTGCTAAACGGAAAATATCTATGTCATGAAGCTCACAACAGAAGGGCTTCCACCTTCTCATGTGCTGAAGCAATCAATAAAACCCTTAATAAATGCTTGATGATGAAAATCATTGAAATGTAATTTTAGTTTCAGATCCATTTATTGATGGTAAATATGGTTGCCTGTTATCTCCAACTGTCAAAACTGTTCTGGCTGGAGGATTTTGCTGCTGATGATGAAAGATATCCAAACAAGAGACGGGGTTCAGTTCTAGCTAATATAAGATATTTACCTACTGTAGTGGTAATAAAAGTCTTAAACTTATGCTTTAGCTGACAGGCAGGACTCACCTGCCATTTTAAATTCATAAAATAAAAAACGAAAAACTTGCTTCTGGACCTCATTTGCCCTCTAAAAACAACAACAACAACAATAATTAACTTACTTCCACTGTATGTGGTTTTTGGATTTTTTTGAAATAAGATTTATTCCCTCTAAAACATTAGTGATGTCATAAATTCTTCTTTTCTGAACCTCAAGTGATTCTGCAGCCTTATTTAGATCCACCACCTGTAAGAGCAGAAATTTAAATTCAAACCAACCATTTTCAAGATCCAGATTAAATTTTCAGAAAAGTTACTGAAGTGGACAAAGCTGCAACAAATAAAGTTAACTAATTTCTAACTAAAAAAAAAAAACAGACAGACATACATCATCATGTGCCATCCCTCATTTGGGAAGTTACCTGTTCTGGATCACATACATGATCCACGATAGACTAGGAAGAAAGAGTAATCTCATGATGGGTTCCCATAACCCTTCCTCTAAAATCTCTACTTGGACTCCATTAGCAACTCTAAAGTAAAATTTCAAGGGAGATAACTCTTATGTAACAAAAAAAACATTATACAAATATAAAAATAAAAAGTTCTGAATTTAATATGTAAAAGACCAATATATTGAAAAATGTATGATATTTCCAGGAAGCAACTGAAAGCTGATGAAACTGAATGCTCGTTTAAATTTCGTGAAATTGAAGTGTGGTACAAGACAGTAAATGTTACTCCCTCTCACTCAACTGGCACCCTCCTAACCGCTGCCAAGGATTCTGTACCACGTAGAGACAGTCACCTGCTGGAGCCCCTACATATTTTAGGTAGACTCGAATGTCAGGCCACAGCAGGGGCTGGTTACAAGTAGATTTCTGCAGTATCCTTAAACACCAGCAGCATAAATAAGAGTGTATGGGAACACACTAACCAGTTAGTGAGAAATTTATGGCAAACAGCAATAAAAATTCATAAATCGTTAGAGATGAAAATACTCAATATGTTGGAGAATCCAGTGTGATTTGTTAGCTCTTATAATCTTAATGTTTTTCCTAAATGATATTTCTTAAATCCTGTCAAACATCATCATCAGGGCTCCAAAAATTTGTTAACACTTGGCGGTCAAGTATCCAAAAATCGCTTTCTGTTGTTCATACTGGAGTGGATTTGCCACCTTCTGAAGCCCCATGGCTACTCCAAGCTGCCCACTGAGCGGAGGAAGCCAGGAAGTTCAAAAGGTTATCCTTTTTGTCATCTATCTGCATCCTTCTCTCCTGTTCTTGAATTTTAGTAGAATGCTGTATCAGTCTGGCCAGAAAAAAATAGTTGAGAGCCAGGTTGTTTTCGGTTGCCAATGGCAACCTTGTGACTATTTCTGGTATGTCGCCAATGTGAGCATGAACCCTCTAATATATATCTAGCAGAAAAAAAAAAAAAAAAATTAACTTTTCACACCGTATACTCACCCCATCTGGTGCATTTCTCAGTAAACCTACAAATTTTTTGGTCAACAAGCCCAGAGACGTATCGTACCTTGTCTTCTCTCCTGGGGATTTTGCTGGAAGAAAATCAAAAAAAAAAAAAAAAAAAATCTAAATGAATACCACAAAATTAATTTAGCTTTGCGATGCTTCCATTTTATACTAATTAGTGGATAAACACACGCAATGCTGTCACACAAACAATTGTCATAAGCATCCGTTCATTCTCCAGTTAGTGACATCTTCAACAACCCAAACAATCCTAAAGTACACAAAGAATAAACAAACAGATGGACAAAGTAAACTTATTCTCTCCCCCGTAAACAGAATTTAGCTAAAACTTTTCAAAGTCCATTGTCTGATCCTATTTTTTGTAGTACTGCAAAATTCTGAAACATGACTTACAGAGTTCCCTTTTTTAAAATTTTTTCAAGACAGAGCATTTAGATGAAGAGCAGGAAAACTAAAAAAAAAACCCCATCAGTAATCATCCTAACAGATATTTCCCGACCCTAATAAAACTTTCAAAGAGGAGGGGGTTTTCTTCTGCCTCCTCGTTTCACCTCCCAACCACATTTTCCTTTAAGTCATAACACTTATTGATGTCTGATAAATTAAAATTTCTTCTGTATCCGAGCAGCTGCTTTTGAGGGCTTACAAATCCAACATTTAGGGAAAGGCTCTGCCAAAAAAAGGAGAGAGAGAGAGAAACCATTCATTTTCTGCTTCTTCCCACCTTAAAAACAAAAATTAAAATCAACTTCTTGCCACCTTGATTCAATGTCGTGTACGGATGCTCTGGTTACAAACCTTTCGGGCTGCAGTCGGAGAGACTTCGGTGGGTCTTCTTGCCTCGTTTTGGGGTCCTCAAGTCTTCGTTAATCATGTCAAGTTCTAAGTGTAATTTTCTCTTCACCTGCAATGAAAAAATGACTTCTACAACCAACCCTGCACACCTGCTGTCTAAAAGTAGGATGGTGATGTAATACTTGAAATTTCATTCTCATGCCCCCCCCCCACAATGAGAAATTTTAAAAAAATGCTCCCACATATTCTTAACACGTGCTTGTACTGCAGAATGGGGGGATTTTTATAACACAACTGCTTTAAGGGAGACCCCCCCCCTCCTCCAAGGTCACTACAACTGCAGTGAGATGTACAGTTAAAGATGGCAGGCAGAGAGCACTGCCATCACTTCTGGTTAGGGTTTTGGGCCAGCTTTCATGGCAGGAATGCATTGTGGGAGCAAGCTGTCAAAGGGGGAAAGTTTGGTCTGGCTTCAACATACAAAATATCTGGATGTAACCCAGCCGAGTTAATGAAATAGGGGTGAAGGGGGGTTTTTTTTTTTTTAAAAAAAAAAAAATCTGGTTATCTAAGAAAAAAACATTCCCACAATACACCAGCAATGGCAGGGCTTTCTGTCACATTATCCGTGGAGGGGTACTAAGGAACACCGCTGGCCTGTTCAGAGGGGGAGGTTCATAATATACATTTGTTAAACAAAAAACAAAAAAAACAGCACCGGTTCAAGACTTTGGGACGGTTGTAAAAACAAAGGAAATCCCTTATAGTGTAAATAGGAAGGTCAAGGTCAGCACAAGGGAGGAAAAAAAAAGTTTACTAGGAGATTTTGAAAAGTTTATCGCGAGTTCACGACCAGAGGTAATCAATAAGGGTTCGATCGTCGTTGACGCGACCGTAGGGGTCCGGATCGGGGCAGGGGTCTGGCTTTCTCCGGGGCTGTTTTACACTTAGCATGGATCCCATCTGCTGCGCGGCTTTTAAAAATGTCGGTCCACATTGACGAGTACATTAGGCATCAATCACGGAACGGTTTTCGATCCCGGGGGGTCGGGGACTGAGGGAAGGGGACATGTGAGCCCACCCCGGAACATGTAAACATTCCCGACGGGGGTGGGGGTGGGTGGTACGTACCTGGGGCTTGCCGAGTTTGTTGAGGGTGTCGAAGTCGGTCGTGTAGAGCGAACTGGTGGCGCTGGGTGTGTGGCCCAGGGGCTGGTAGGTGTGGAACGACGTGGTGGTGGTGGTGGTGGTGGTGGTGTAGTCGGTCGGCTGGCTGTAGATGCTCGTCAGGTTCATGATCTGGGGCGAGTCCCGTCTCCCGTACCCCGCGGTCTCGTGCTTCTGGATGGGGGCACACACGCGCCTGCTGCTGGCCATGCCGCACCCACGGGGCATCCCAGGGGGGGGGGGGAAGGGGGGAGCTGCTCCTCTCCCGCACGGGCGCCGTCAGGTCCCTCTCTGGGTGGGGTGTTCACGGACGACCGGGCGGCGCAGCCGGTAAACAATTCACGGACGTCGCCTGCCGGGGTCTTCGCGCGCGGGCGGGCGGACGTTCCGGGTGGATGGCGCCCTCACCGGGCTGGGATGGCGGTCGATTTTCCGGACTCCCGACGAGAGGAAATCGAAAATGGCCCAGGGAGGAAAGCAAACCCTCTCCACACACACGCACCCACACACACACACACAACAAAGCTATTTCAAATGGCGCGAAATCGTATTTCCCGCGAGCTGACATCACGTGCGACGGCCCGGGAACCTGGATTGGACGGCTCTCTTCGGACGAAAACGAAGGAAAAGGCCCCTCCAACCCGGCTAAAAGATGAGCGGCCTCCCGGTGATCTTGAAAGAGGCCAGGGCAGGGGAAGCGGCCTGGTCCTGAGGGGGTCCCGTCCGGCAGGGGACGCGGCGCCGTGCACCGGCCGGGGGCCATGGATGTTTAAAGGACCCGAACACCGGAGAGGAAGTTTTTTTAAAAACATAACCGGTCTGTGGTGTGTGTGTGTGGGGGGGGGGAGGAGGAGGGAAATCGGACAAAGGGATGGGTCCTGCCGGGATAATTTAGCAGGGAATATTTGCTCTCTCCTTTGTAAACCCCCAGGACTGACAGCCTCGGTTTTCACTCATCCGCGACCACTTCACTTCGATCCGTCCCGCACTCGTCTTCCTTCCTCCCTCCCTCCCTACTCCGGAGCTCACCCGGATCCGTCCGTCCCCCGCTACCCTGTCGTCCCCGGACACCCGATCGGTGACCGAGTCTTCCAACCCGTAGGCGAAATCCCCCGCGGTGACGACCGTATCTCCTCCTAGTGCCAGTGACCGAGGAAGGAGCAGAAAGTCCATTGTTCCTCTCTCTTGGATGTTGTTACATCTACAAACCCGGAGTCTATATAGTACTGTTTTCCGATTGTCCACACACACACACACAGGCAAGCTCTGCTAAAATTCCCATCAATTCAAAACGTCTACCTACCACACCTTGCTAACACTACCTTTTCATTAATGTCCATCTCACAGGTTACCTCTCTTTCAAAGGGGGTGCAGAAAGCTTAAGTACATTTATTTCTAGTCTAACCCCTCAGTCCTGTGCAGTAGAGAGAGAGAGAGAGAGAGCCCTCCATTGCCAGAGCACGTACCTAATCTACTGCTACATTGGGAGTAACTTGAAATGGCGTTATTTCCTTCCAGAACAAACAACGCGAGATAGGAAATCTCCCGAGCAACACAACAAGTGTGGACACTTGTAAGCTATACATAACATGCACACCACTCCCTGCAATCCAGTTTGCCATAAGCTTATCTAACAAGAAGTCCAAAACTTCTTCAATCCATTGTATCAGAAGCTCATTTAGCAAGAAGTTTTAAATCCAGTTACTCACTTCATTGTAACAGGAACTCGTTTAGCAAACTTCAATCCATTGTATCAGAAGCTCATTTAGCAAGAAGTTTTAAATCCAGTTACTCACTTCATTGTAACAGGAACTCGTTTAGCAAACTTCAATCCATTGTGCTTGGTCATGTATCACCTTTTCTATTCCTGTGACATACTAACAAAAACAGGATTCTAGTTATGGAATAAAATATATTTCTGCTAAAAAAATTATGAAATTTACTTTTTGAGCATAATATTTATTTTTAAATTTATCATTTTCAAACAACTTAAAATGGTTTCTCTTTCCTCCAATCTATGACTCTACCATAACTCAATCCGGGAAAATGGCCAAACTGTCCAGTACGGAAGAGTTATTTATCTTTTGCTTGAAACTAAGGTTTTTATAAAGTTATTGAGGGGTCTTGGGGTTCAATAGCTACATGAGATAAGATTTAAAGTGAGCTTGCTTGAAATATTTAAATTCTTTTCTGGTAAAGAGGGTGTCAGCACCAACAAGTTATTATTATTATTATTGTCACACCTATAACATTGGAGGTCGAAAGAAAAAAAGAAAATCCAAAATATTACACCTTTTATGACAAATAGTGAAATGAGAATGTAAATATTTTTAAAATTTAATTTGCATTAATTAATTACAAAACTTTCCCTTTTCACTATTTAGTTTGTTTATGCAAGAATAATTACAATACAAGATAAATGTAAAAGTTTGAAATGTGTACGCATGATGGGAGCTAGATTTGTGGACTCAACCAACAAACAAAGTAAAAAAAACCTAGTGTACATGATATATATACATAGTCAATTTATTAGTGTGTTTAGTCACATTTCTATTAGCATACTGCTGTTAGGACATCTGCATGGGGGGGATATTTTGCATGCTTGATAAAATACTTTAATTGCAAGCTAACATTTATGAACATCAGTGTAGCGAACTGTGGCTTGCCAGCTAATGAACCAACACCACGGTGTGGGTTCCCCCACCTCTAATAATGGGTCTTTTTCCTTTCAAGAAGTTGCTTCCCTTTAGTCTTTAATGGGACACCCTGCCTGCTCTCAACACCTGAGTTTCACGTAAACACGAACAAACAAAAGAAACCCAGTATTTTCACACCAGTCTCCGAGAAATCTTACCTACATTTTTTTAACATAATTGAGCTTTATTGTTTGAAAGGTTGGTGTCTCTCAGGTGAGAATTCAATAAAACTATTCTCAAAGAAGAATTTCTCTGCAATTTATTTATTATTATACTAAAGCCAGAAATGGGAAGCTATTAGATTTAAAGTGGTGTTGTATGGTATCCGCCAAAACCCCCTCCGCCCACAATGCAACACTGGAGAAGGGAAGCTGATTCTTGCACTAAATCTGTAAAATCGTTCTGTTTTACTGTCCAGGATATTTCATATGAAGAAAATGGTAGTGCATTATTTTTGGTTGTTCATTGACACTTTGAAGCTTCTGTTGCTCTTTTGAGCTGGAAGATAATGGAGAAGTGATTGAACTAACTCTGAATGCTACTCTCAGCCATTAGACCGACAATATCAGCCAAGCCATAGCTCGTGTTTATGATGCTTAAATAGAAAGGCTAGCTGTTCATTTTACAATTCAATATTAAATAGAAATGGATAAGCTCTTGCCTCAGCAAACATGTACCACCATAGCCTCAATATACATCGGTGACAGATCTATCCTCCAAACCTTAACAGTGTTGGCATTGTATTTTTAAGTTTTCTATTAGTTTTCAAATGCACACAACCTTCAATTGGCAGTTTATTATTAATATAAAAACTAATTTAATACTGTGACTGATTCAAGATACTGGATGTTTTGTTGTAGACACGTGCTTGTATTTCAGATTACCAGATATCTTAACAACAAATAAATCTTTCATTTAACATTAAACAAAAAAATGAGTGTAAATTGGCAGTGAGAATTTCAATGAACTCTACAGTAAATTCTGGAAAAAAAATTACATTAGTCTAATTATTTCCTAATCTATAATTGCTAAATTTTTAACAAAAAACCAGTCTGTTTTCTATCTGATAATTTTGTCTTCAAATCTGTGTACCATACATTTTTTTTTAGTGCTTTAGATGAAATAGTTTAACTTTTAATTTCAAATTTTATACCTAAATTATACGTTCTGAAATCTTTTATCTACCAGGTAGTGTGTTAGTGGTATAGTTTCTGAATTTTCCATACCAGCCTTTCCCTAATAAAGTTGTGGCATTTTGAACATCTGGAAGGATCTTATTACCTGGTGAGTCAGACACCAACTGCACAGGTTGACCCACCTGGTCAACAGTGTTAACATTCCACATAGTTACTGCAAAACTGGCCCTAAGACTAAGGCCAGACAGGACATCCCTTCAGCAATGTTTACACTGCAGACAAAGCTGATCCCGTTATCCATCTTTAATTTAGAACTTGTTGGAAAACTGTTGTCTTTTTCCAGCTGCCTATCTCTCATGTACAACCATGGGCATCCACAAGGGAAAGCAAGAAGGGGAAACTACCCACCCCAACATGGAAAGTTGGTGGTGATAGGGTAATGATGGCATTGTGTATTCACCGGTGTGCAGCGAATCTCGCAAGAAATAAGAAATCTGACTACCCAGCCAAAAGGTCAAAGGCTGGGATTAGAGTAGCAGTATAGGGAAATACAATATAAGGTACTGACACCCACCCTGTAATTTATCCTGTGGACATTTTTTTGTCATTTTGCACCTTTCTTAAATAAAATCCTGTGGATACTCATGTATGCAATTATTATTACCAACAAAGAATGGTAAACACATTCAATATCAAAATACCGATGGGGTGGTGGTGGTAGTGTTTTATGAATGAAGGAAGATTTAAAATGAAGCAGGCAAAACATAAACCTTTCATTCACCGATCTTGGTCTCAACAACATGCAGTTATTTCCTAGTGAGGAAAAAATTGTTTACAGTGAAGTTTGGCCAGGAAATAAATCCTTCTATATCCCCCCCCATTTCCTTCAAGTTACGATAGGACTTCACTGCCTTGCATAAAGGGTTCCACACTGCAATCAAGGTGATGGCCTTGATATGGCAAGAAATGGCAAACCTGACTACCGAAAATAAAGTTTTTTTTTGTTTTTGACGAATACACAAGGAAATAAAATAGCGCATGCACACTCTAAATTTGTTCAGTAATCCTGTAAAATTGTTGACAGAAATTAATTATAGTCATGTGATTTTATAATTATTATTCAGGTTTGAATGTATATATGCATCAGGTTTCAGAGCAGCATGGATGGGTACACCTGGTAGTGGGGTGGGGTAGCTTACAGCCACACGTGTTTATAGAACCAATTAATGCAATTTTGGTTGAATCCTAGATCGTTGTGATGAAATAAAAAATAAGCTGCTGCCAAGATTCTTGTGGGCCATGAATTCTTTAGACATTTTTAACAATTGCCACCTGAAAGTCACTGAATACTGCCATCATTCGAAGCCCAAATGACTGCGACGCCAAACATTTCCAGCATCTCTGGCGTTACAACAGATCTCCGAACCCCATTACTGTCAGGTTCAGAGTTTTCATCCAACCAGTTCACGAATGCGCACGCACACACACGCACACATACACAACAAGAATATTAAATCAATCAATGCAAATTTATTACAAATTTTGAATAATAATTTATTTCAAAATTCTTTTTTCAGTACATAAACAATATATAGTCTCAAAATAGATCTAAGTTTAGCAAATAAAAAGAAGACACGTAAACTTCAACAGCCAATTTGACGACTATGGCCTCAGTAGACATACCATGCATACAAACAATTTTTTTTGGTCATTTTCTAAAGATACAGTGCCTGTGTTTCCAATGTCGTATAATAATACTGAAATAATTCAAATGCAAAGAAAACAATTAAATTATAACCTGTTACACACCAGAAATAAGATATGTGGAGCTATGTATGCTTTCAAGTTCTCAAGATTTTGTCAAAGAAAGGCACAGCCTACTTTAGTCCATTTTTTTTTAAGTTAAATTTAAACTAATTACGTACAAAGACAAATCAACCAACGTATATGTAATATTACTGAGCCAGTAAACAATTTACGTGATGTCAAAACAAGCTCACACCCTTTAAGAAATTGTAGGATATATGTAAAAAAAAAAAAAAAAAAAAAAGGAGTACAACCAACCATCAGATCTAGCACTAATCACCTGACCCTTAAATAAGCTCAGAGTCTCAATGGGTCTTTAAACTACAGTATCAGGGGAGGTTACTTTGTTTTTCATGTTTCTCTGATGTAAGGAGAGAGCAAAACTTGATGAAGTGTTCTAAGTTCTGTTGGTAAATGAGCTGCATTCAGATGTAATAATATTAAGGCAAATATATGCCAGAAAATAAACACACAGGTTACTAAAGCCACCAAAGATGAGCTAATCTCTCTTTTTTTTTTTATTTAAAATTTCATAGAACTAAGTACTTGGGACGTTCAGATGAAACCCGGCTGGAAACCATTACGACGCTGCTACTTCAGCCGAGTTTCATTTGAACGTCCCTACCACAGTGCGCTCTACTTTCAGCACTACGACACAAAACGACTTCAGCAGTTAAAAGTTGACGCTTCAAGAAACACGAGTCATTCATGTGCAGCCATTACTGTAGAATACCAATTAGTACTACTCCCTATCGGTAAAAAAAAAAAAAGAAGAGAACATCTTTTCCTCAATGTTATATATATATATATGAGAGAGAGAGAGAGAGAGACAACCAGCCACACAATAAAACTGAAATTATTAACTTTCATCTTCTGAGAAATAAGAACAAAACCAGGTCTTGGTCAATCAAAATTTTTACAGAATTGAGGCTTGATGAATGCGTGCATTTGCTGAGTAGGGTGTTGTTTGTCATGTGAGTTTTATCCTGCAAGCACAAGTGATTTTTGTAATCAGTTTTCAGCAGAGCAGAAAGAAATGGACTGATGCTATAAACATATCAACCCCTCCCCACACAAGATGGCAGCAACAGACTAAAAACAAATGGAAAATTAAAAGTCAGTCTATAGAATTTTTTCTTTTTTTTTTTTTTACAAGGGTAGCCTTTTATTGCTATAGCACCATTACATTCTGCAGATTTCTTTCCATTTTAAGGAATAAATTTCTGAAAATATATTCTTAACTTTCTTTGGTGATCTTTGATGCAACAACTAGCCTTCATACACTACACATTTGAGAAATAGAATAATTTTCAATACTACAGGCACTATATCCTTTACAGACAGATCAATATGAAATTCAGTTTTTTCTGGAAAAAAGTGCACCATTCTGTAAAAAAACTGATGTTATTATGGCACAGCACTAGACATTAATAGGTGCTAACAAATACATGCAGTTGAACAACGATAAAAATAGAAGAAAAAAAAATTACATTATAGTTGCAACACATTTTCCTTTTCTAACAGATTAAAGTGAGATAACCCGTGGATTAAAAGCTCTTTGTAGTTCTTTGCTGTAAAGAAAATGAATATGGGGTGCATTGAGTTGCAGAATTTGAGAGAAAGGAATCCCGTTTTATCCGGTTGCGAGCATCTGTCAAAAAATAACCTTTGAAATACACAGCAGAGCGGAATTTTTAGAGTATCGATGCGACTATCAACTTGTAAGAGTTAAAGAACCATTAAATTATTTCCTTACAAATATTTGAACGACTTGCAAAATTAATAACAACAACAATAATAATAATAAAAGCATTTTTCTTTGTTGTTACTGTGGGGAAACGTATGCATTTGCTATAAGCCTTTGCACAGATCCTTTGATTTCTTTCTAGCAGAACCCCACTCAGAAACACCACCTGGTCTTGTTGAGATGATGCTACCCAGGTTTTCTTGAATACACTATTCTTTTTTAGATCTTTATTTATTAATGTTGTTTTTCCATGTTCTGGGATATGCATATACACAACTAATAATTTGCTAAATATTTAGGCTTTTGCCCAGACCTGTACATTATTAATATTAAATAGTTAATCATACTCTACAATAGTGTTTAACTACTCTCCAGAAAACCTCAGGCACAATAAGTAGCCAGTAACTAGTACTACTAGTAGTGGCAAACCACTTGGTCATAAACACTCAACCCTGACCACACATTAAAACCATGGTGCTAGTTGGTCAGCCATATAGGTAGCAGTTACTTATCGTGGAAGGAGAGAGAGAGAGAGAGCAATCAGCCAGCAAAGATTAAAACAGCTCTTTATTCAATTACATTCTTTAGACCTAAATGCCATGTAGTATTTCCTATCAAAAACACCAACCTAATAGGATAGACTGTATTTGTTTTGTTGTTTAAAAAAAAATGTAGCAAGATCAAACTATGTAGCATATTTAATGAGTGATCACCAAGATGGGAAGTGTGATCGTAGTAAATAGGTTAATCTGAAAGGAGGTACTGTGCACTGACATGGTAAAGCATCACATGCTGCTGCAGTTTCCCACTAGAAAGTAATTTCAATCTTGTGCTACTTGGGGCCTGGATCTTCTAACTTCAGCGGGTATTCAACACTGAAGCTTAAGAACAGTAACTGCTCCATGTGTGGCAATATGACACCATAACATGGTTAATGGTTATGAATGGATGTCAAGGACTACTAGCTCCCATTCCTATTATAGTTTGCAAGTTATAAAGAAAAAAAAATCTAGACTTACAAAGAGATTATGCTTATTTGGATGATCTCCACGTTAATAATGTTAAACAACGATCAGAGCCCTGTCAGTGTTAAAGATTCTGTAGTTTATTTTCAAAGCAGGAACAATTATTTGTACACATTCCCAAACATTACTGTCCATCCCACAAAGCTTGCCATCAATGTAAGCCACAAGAACAATGTATAAATATTTTTGAAATACATACACGTAGTAATTGTCAGGGTTGTATGTGTACAAAGAGCTCACCAAATTTAACCAGAAACGACTACAGCTAGCAGTATTTACCCTCCAAGCAAAATATTGCAGAGAAAATGCTGGCTCCCACTGTACATGATACTAAAGCCAGAAAAACAGTTTGATGTAGAATAAGAACTTTTGTCATGTCAGATAAAGCTTAAATTAAACATAATTGTGTATTCTTGTGTAACACAAGCCATCAAAATACACATCTAAAGAAAAAGTGGACACTCATCAAGATGGATACAGATTTTAGTAAGAGTATGATGTTTTTATATATATATATAGTTAATAAAAATGGTTTTCAAAATTTTGTCAGTTTAGAAATACCATTAAAAATGATTAGCTAAAATTAATTTTACCCAAAAATCCTCATGAGATTGTGTACCTAAGAAACAAAAGTGAAAGAGAAAAGACATTTCAACTAATTGTTTTTGCTCTTGTCTTTTCACGTTCTCTCACCTTCATTAATAATGGCAGCATCCCTTCTAGCTGACGTAAAATAAGAGAGGGGTGGGAAAGGCTATTTTAGATAATTCTTTCTTCTTGAAAAAAAAAAAGTTAACCAAAAATAAAACACATAAAAATTACCCAGTACCAAAGCAAAAATCCTAATTACGTTGCATGCCTGTAGTTTTTTTTTATTTAATTAATTATTATTTTAAAATATGATAACGCATTGAAAACGCTAGATTTTATAAGACACTGCTAACGTCAAAAAGTCCTCATAGCTCATTTTAACTGTTCCGCTCATTGTGGTATCTCGTTGTTTGAACGCATCTGTGAGCAGACGCATTAACACGCATGACTGAATGAAGCTGTCCAGAGTGAGTCGCCGGCGAGCGTGGAAATCGAATTTACACACAACCAGGTTGACAAAATTTGCTGAGACATTGTATCCGAGCTGTTGGAATGCTGAAACAAACAATAATAATTTTAAAATTAACCCCCCCCAGTTAAAAAAGGCAGAACAAGAAAGTTAGAACACGAAACTAACTAAGAATGTAGTCGCTACCCTGAATTTAATTTTTAAAAAATATTTAAAAAAAAAAAATTTAAATAATAGCATCAAAGTTTCATTTGGAACTATTAATTATGCAGTGATCCCAATAATTAAAATTTGCAGATATTAATTCTTCAGCTGGAAGAGTTTTCCCAAAAATTTTTCAATAGAAAAATTATCAAGTTTGAAACCAGAAGTTTCTTTTAAAAAAAAAAGAAGCAAAGTTTTGAAGATTAGTTAGGATATTATCCAAAAACGAGATAAAATTTAGATAGTAAGCTACACGTATTTTTATTCAGAATGTGAGAGATTAAGTCAATATTCTGACTACTTTCATTTCTTCAAATTCTTGTTGAGTTTCTTTTACATTATATAATTGTCAAGAGAAAAAAAATACCCTGAACTATGATAAACCTTTATCACTTTAAAACATTTTTTTTTTTTTTGAGGAAAATTTGGCCACCTCGCTAGAACAAAAATCTGTCAGGTCTTATGGATCTAGAAGCAGCATTACTGTCATTTAGTCTGGGGTCAGGTATCACAAACATATTAGCACTGTGGCACACACCAATTATATTAATTATTACATAAGTTGTCAACTAAATGTTGTCATTAATGCCAAAACCCAGACAAGATATTTATCAGAAAGGGGCCAGTAATATACTACTCAGCGCTGCTGCCAGATTTTTTCTTTAATCCAAGGTGCTTCCAAATTTGGACTTGGACTCAACATTTCTCACAACCCATTATTCAGTTGCCATCTTTACACACAGATAAGCAACAACTGTGTGATAGGAGGGTCACAGATATAATGTATATATTTTTTGTAATATTAAGTTAATTCTGTGGCAAATAAAGCTATTTTGTACAACTGGAAAAAAATGTTGAAAGACTTTGTTGTGAAAAGTGAAAGCATGCTTTCAGTGTTATTAAGTTCATAACAAAATTACTTGAGAATTTCCCTACATTCCTCAATAACGGAAACTGTCAAGGTACCAATATGGTGGAACAATACTGTGATATGCACCGCCAGACAACTGGTAACACCACACATCTCTAATATGTACCTCTATTTACATCATCTACAGTCACAGATGTTGTTGCTGTTATCTAAAAGTTGTTTTCTTCTACTAGTTAAGTTTTCAAAAAGCATTTTATAAGATCCCTAAATGGTATCTGCAAAAGTTGCTGCATAATCATTATGAAAAAAAAAAGGTCTTAACTTTAGTTGTTGTTGTCTGTCAGCACTAAAGTTATTTGCCTGAGTTACAAAGACATTTTATTGATATATGTGTGTGTAATTATGTTAATAAACTGGAATTGAGCAGATATAAACAGATATTTTGACAAAAACAAGGAAACCAAAGTGGCAATAAAAACAGAAAACTAGGATATTTAAAACAATCTTACCAACTTGACCATGAAAATAAAAAGCAAAAAGCTGGATTAACAAATGTGCATTTTGAGCCTTATTTCACCTTTTGTCTTTATTGTCTAAGTTGGTTATGCTTGGTTGATAGTAAATACTGCATTTGTTTTTAAATATCAAAGGGTGGAGTTGTTACTTATTGATTTATTTTATAGCAGTGAGTGAGGTTTCTAGAATTGATCCAGGCTTGCTACAAGAAGTTACGGAAGTGCGGCTTCGCATGTGGCTCAATTAACTCTTTCCCTGCCAAAGTCGGAGATCACCATTCTAACGCAATTTTTGACACTTGATAAATGGCTGGTCAGTAGCTCTGGATGTCATCAGTTTAAGCAATGGTGAATGCCCCTGGGGGGAGGGATACAGAATCATCTGGCAATAGAGGAGTGAATCTGTTAATGGTAACAACATCAAAAGTCTTGGCAGTGAAAGAGTTAAAGACAAACATTACCTGTAAGTCACTTCACATTTGTGAAACAAGACGACAACAGCAGAAAAAAACATTAACATTACCTGAATGCAATTCCTGAGATTCAATGACTCCTGATCTGTCCCGATCAAAATGCTCAAAAACACCACGCCAATCTTGTAAGTATTTCCAGAGACCCTGGAATTCCATAAAATCGATTGTTGCACTTTGGTCACGATCAAACATACCTGGAAACAAGCAGCAAAACATGAGTATTCCTGCATGTATGGATATACACAGAATAGTAGTAATGTACTTGAGTGATACCTAAGTATTGTGATTACTTAATGTGTTTTACTCAAGTACAGTTATATACATATATAATAGTAATAATGCTAATGTATTAACGCTGTGTACACTCAAATACTCGTGTACAACAGATACCAGCAAATGGTACTCGCAGCAGTGTCAAAAGGTACAGTGCCAGTCATTCCAATTTTCTTTATAAATTATTCCTAAATATTTAATGTGTTCAGGTTTTTAGACTTACACACCACAACTGTGTATTTAAGGCACACCTGCGGTATCCTGTAGAACTGCTGTGAAACTGAGCAAGTGACAGTCACAATGCAACAAATCGGTTAATTCCACGCATAATCAACAAACTGCAAGACGTCATACAATTTAAAACAAGAAATTAACAATAGCTAAATAACAACGACTTGTGTTAAAAACACAAGCAGCACAAAGAAACCTAAGGAAAATAAAAAATTTTTTTAAAATGTTATAGTCTGTAAAATATGGGAGAGACGAGATGATGGCATGCTGTAAATGTGACCACGGAACCACGATGGCCCGATTGATGCTGACCAAGTTGGCAGAGAAACAAAAATTGGAAACACTTGCAAGCAAACATACATTGTAATAAAAAACAACCACCACCTGATAAAATCTTGTGAATGCTATAATGTATTTCATAAATGCTCCTTGGTCCAAATATTATGGTTGAGATGAGTACAAGTTTTGAAAATGAAATCCTATAATGAACACTGATAAACAATCCCTGCTCTACAAGAGAAGCTGAGGTGTAGATAATTTGTCTGGTGAGGTGGTCACCATAAATAAAATTGGCTTGTATTGTCTTGGAAAAATACAGAAATGCCAAAATTGAAAAAAAAAAAAAAAAACAACAACACAATCTCTCCATCTCTCTCTCGATATGTGGTTGTGGCAAAAAAAAGTTTTAGTAATGTTTGGCAATTGTCCAAAATACAGGAAGACCATATTAATATTGCGCGCACATCTTTTCTTAAAGACAGAAAGCAACAGATAATGAAGATGTAATGTTTAATCTGCCAGACTTACTGATCATTAGTCGACAGGTTTCCTGATTGAAGTGACTCCAGTTGCCATTGACCAGAGCTTGCTGAAGCTCCATTGTGTTAATGCGTCCTGATCTGTCAGTGTCCACTGATGTAAACCACTGGTAGATTTGAGGATCTGTACCCGGGGGAGCCCAGTTGCCTAAAAGATAGATAGTTTTATTCATATGATAGCAGCTTAACATTTTCAAAAGTTCCCTTGTAACTCACTACACGCAAATGCTGCAGCTCTATTTCTTTGCTAAATAAGAAAAAGATCTTGAAATCAACAACTATACCAGTAAACAGCAGAAATATAGATATTTTAAACAGTTTATCTGTCCATTTAACTGAGAAAGGCTTAAGAGAAGGGCAGACAAAATAACTTGAAAAAAAAACACAACAACATGCAGATCAAGAATACATCTAGAAACATTTCTGATAAGTTACTATATATGTATACTAAAATCAAGAATACAATGCTTAGAAAAAAATTACATCTGACAGTACAACATATTTTGAGGAAGCATGGTGCTGGCTGGACTTGAATGGTTGTACTGTAAAAATTTCCATGTAGATATGTAAATAGGTACACACAAACTGCCAGTTATTTTTTTGTTTTGACTCCCATATAGTTCAACTTAACTTCTTTTCTATGCGATGTCAAAAACTGGAAAAATAAAGTTATTTTCAACTAAAAAACTTCCTGGTTCTCCCTAACAGATCAAAATTGGGCAGCCTTGTTATCACATTATAGCAGCGTCTGGCATAAATGTATTATACCAACTGATTTTACATTGTCCTCCAGAAGGATGCGTAGCCAGACAGCACTGTCTCACTCACCACTACAAAATAACATGCAACTGTATGGTTTCATAGTCCACCCATTCACCAACAATGAGTCAAGGTCTAAAGTATATCTACATTACTGGAGGCTACCATACAGTCTAATAAAACTTCTTCAAAAATGGATGAAAGAACAGCGAGGGAATTTCTAAGCTATACTAGCTCTGAATGGATTCGGATATACTGGTTATGAAGGAAGCTGCTTGAAAGACAGACAAATCTGTCAATAGCCTCATCCTTTGTCAGATGGCTCCTGATCAGTAATCCATCCATCTGACTGATAAGTGTTTTCAACATATTCTCCACTACACCAAAGGATCATGGCTAGTCTCATATAGCCAGACTGATACAGAACAAGCTAACTGCTATACCGGCAACCACCTTAGCTCTGCTGGAGAACACCAACAAGCTCTCCAAAAAAAAATTCCAGTGTTATGAAACGCATCAAAATTAGGAATGTGCTGGTGGCTAATTACTGATGAGATAATCAACTGATTAGTAAAAATTCATAAGATGGTGTAAATTTACTTCTGTACACAGAATATCACCATAAGCAAGAGAATAAATACACGTCTAAAGGACTTGCAATCTTTCCCACTGGGACAGATGTGCAAGCGAAACTTCATGTGACCAAACTTCATTCAGCTGCCCCAAATCTTAACAACAGAAATTTATTTGCTAATGAAAATTGGAGTAAAAACACCTTGAATTTTTCATTTCACATAAACTTTGAGAACTCGTGACAGATGAAACATTCTGCCAATGTGGTGTTTTGATGGAAGAAGAAAAAAAAATAATAGACTTTGAAAAATATTTTAAATTAAAGATGATCATTGCATGGAGTACCTATACTGCATGGCATTATTAGAATATTCTCTTGTAGTATGTGAAATTATATATACCAGCAATAATTTTTACAAAAATAGAGCTAAAACATTCTTTTGATTAAGGAATGTAAGTTTTGCATATTCCAATGTAAGCAAGCAATATCACATCTAAGTCCAATTTTCATGATATAGAAAGCCACCCCACTGGTTTTTGCCTAATTATTCATTCACATTAATATTATCTGTGTTGACCAATCAAGAATTGCTAATTTAAAATATTAACAAGCTAAGCAACTTAGTTACCATTATGATCCTGTTCCTCTTATGGACAGTACCTAACCAAGGTACCATGGGCAGTAATAAGAGATGATTGTTGAAAGTGTACTATGAAAAGAACCATGTGGCTTCTACCTTGGAAAAACAAACATCATCATTTTTACAATAGCAGAAGCTGATAACCATAGCAATCTTTGTTTTGGGGGACATCAAAGATCCTGGAGCTACAGCCATAAACCAAAGAATTGGAAAGATGATTGGTGCTGACTGATGAAAATGGATTTAGAAAGCTACTCAATCACCTGATAACTACAATATATCACACCATAACTTCTTCAGTCAAACAGCGATAACAAATATGTAGTGTTGTTCTCCAAAACTCCAAAAGATACGACAAGAGGAAATGACAATATAGCATTAATGGTACATTTGGACAGCTACCATTTCTTAATATAACCTTTCATTGGATAATACCTGATTTTGAAAGGCACAAAGCTATTCTAAATGTGGTTCCATTTCCAGAATTACACAATGCCTACCACATAAGTGAGAAAATTCTACCTGGTTTGAAGAAAGTTGAAATACCAGTAAATAAAGACTACTTGGTCCTTAGGAACAGTGCTACTAACATGGCTGCTGGGCTCCTCAAAACTGGAACACCATCACTATCTTTTTATCCACATTCTTAATCTATGTGTTAACAATGCCATATTTAGCCAATGACCAACCATAAAGGATATTTTTCATATTAATCAAAGAATAGTTGGCCATTTCCACCATTCTCTTGCTGCCCCACAAAAACTAAGTGATCTTCAGGAACAAATGGTCTCCAAACAAAGGCTTTTACTGGATCCATCCATACATCCATCCATTGATACAATTTATATTACATGCTAGAATGTAATACTAAACAAAGATGTTCAATTGTCATATGCAGTAGACCATAAAAACCCTTTGAGAAGATCAAAAAAGTTTCTAGTAAAAAAATGCAATGACATCCATCATAATTTCATCAATTTTAGCTATCGAACTCTTCCTACACAAAGCTACCACTACTACTACTTTCAAAGAAATCTTGACAACTGTGGATTAACTAAAAGCAACTGCACAAAAGCATTTACATAAGTATTTAGAAAATGAGAAACCCTGTATTTCCATAAGGTCAGACCCTTACAAAAGAAATTGAAAAAAATTAAACAGATAGATCAGACAAAGCCTCAGAAGAAATGTAATCACAGACTGATGCAAGTTCTGATCCAGACATACCACAAACTTCACTGTTAAATCAACAGCAACTGTTATGAAAAAATAGCAGGCTGCCAGTTCTTTTCCAGGAAAGCAAAATGTAGATCCTCAAGAAATAAAACAGAAAAAGAACATTATAGAGAAAGAGATCAAGAAACATCTTAGCCTGCCCCTACTGCCTAGGCATGGTGATCCTTATTTAAGGTGGGAAGTTAATGCGCTTCACTTCAAAAGGCTGAAAAACCTGGCACAAGTGCATTTGTGTGCACCTCCATCTTCCATAGAATGCGAGCAGCTTTCTAGCACTGATGAAAAGATGAGCCAATAAGAAACTACCTTAATCCAGAAAGTGGTGAAAGGTTGATATTTCTGCACTATAATTTAAAAGCTTTTGATTTTAAATATTAATTTGCACTTTTGACAGACTTTCATAGTACAGTTGACCCCTGCATAATCGCAGTTTGGCATTCGCGGCCCCGGTTATTCGCGAAATTTTCCTTAGAACCTAACTAATAATTGTTTGTGGAAACCACTGCATATTTGCGGAATTGCAAATATCTTACGCGATTTTTTTTATGGCTTTATTCGTAGCAATATATATTTTTTCACGCTTTTTAACGCTAAATTATTAATAACAATATAATTTACTAATTTTGTAATATAAATACTAACGTAAATTGAGCAAAATATCAATATAAAATAAATGCTACTGGCTGGAGGTTTGAAAGTAGCCAATCCGAGAGTGTTATTCATTTCTCCTCGCTGCTGATTGGCTGCTGCCCATGAGGTGCTGTCTCAGGCAGATACAGCCAGCAGCCCCACATCATCCCATTTTACCATGTGTAGCTATCTCGAGTGTTTCGCTGAGTGTTGTATTTTTTATTAAATTATAATTATATATTTACTTATATTTTACGTTATATTTTGATATTTATAGACATTTATAGGCATTTTTATGGACCACGTCCAATATTCGAGGTTTTTCACTCTTCACGGGTGCTCTAGGAACGTAACCCCCGTGAATACCAGGGGACAACTGTACATTCGATTTTGGATCTGTTTGTAGACCAGTATAACTTTCAATACTTTGGCTTTTACATAGTTACATATTAATCTGGATTTGGAAATGACTATGTTAATTAATTTAACAGAATCTTTAACCTTTTGATTTCAAGTAGGAAATTTTCTTTATATTTTTGATGGCCTTTAGAAGTCTTATGTGTTGAATTCTGAATCTGTCTGTAGAACAGTACTGCTTCTAATATTTTTGCTTTTGAATTCACCTATCAATCCTGTGTTGTGGGAAGTGGGTTCTGAGGGGCAATCCCCCCCCCCACAACATTTTTGCACTAAAGTGTAAATGCAGATAGGTTGTGTGTATGAAGGGAGTGATGACTGAATGAATGTCTATGGGATTTACCATTTTTGCCCCAATATCTACTGACTTTAAGCCAGATTTATGTCCAAAGGTGTGTTAATCTGGATGTCAATAAAACTTGGTGTTATATGGAAAATACAAGTGCAATATTCCAGTTCTTTCTAAAAAGATGTTTTCCATTTGCTATTATTTAGTCTAATAATTGACTAATCGCCCATTTTAGTGATTGATTGGCACATCCATTGTCAAAATTAATGACAACCACTAATACGTACAATTTAATTTGAGTCATTAAAACAAAAAGAACCAAATCTCTTGGATTGATATGAAGCATTCAGTCTGCTGAGCATAACTGATTAGTTGTAGTAGTACCTTCCAACTACAATCTGCCCAGAGCCATTAGATTTGTTACGATGTAGAAGAACAAGCTGAGTGACTCCTACTCCACTATAACACACTAACCAACCTAGAGTCAGTTTTCCATGCTGTACTGTGAAACCACCAAATGTTAACCATGTTAGTCCTCAATAAACCAATTTTTTTCCCTCTAGTAACCTGATGGTGACGATGTGAAAAGATCACCTAAACGTAGGTTCATCAGTTAGTTTAGTTACTACTACTAAGGTGCCAGGAAATGTCTGAATCAAGCACCACTCTCAATAAGTAATGTATATTAAGCAGAATTGTATATTGGTTAATAGCATAATGCATTTAGATCTATTCTGAATTCAGAAGTTTTGAATCCTTTAAGTAGTAAAACAGTTCTTACTTATTTTTAAGGTGAATAAAGTGTATCGATGATTTGAAAAATTTAGAAAGCAGAATATAAAATTTTTATATTATAACCAGAGCTAAATGGTCCTTAGAAGTATCGTTAAGTTAATCAACAAGAGCAAACATTGATTTAAAACAGACTCGATAGTACTAACATGTTTTCTCTAGACATTAGAATTTATATAGTCTAAGAGGAATCAGTAATACATTAAAACAACATGGGTCTTAAAGACGATTTTCTGAACTGAACCTATCTCTAGGCCTTGGAAGATTACTGCTATAAGCATAAACTCTGGTTAAATATGGTCCCACAAGGAATCCAATCTTGAAAAACAAAATTTCCATTACTCTTGTGGAACTGAGAGAAAGACTTGTCACTGACCTGGCTGTTGACCATAGGCAGCCCCAGGAGCCCCATATGCTGTAGCCTGAGGTGGTGGTGCTCCATAGGTTACCTGACCACCTGGTGGCGGTGGTGCACCATATGCTGGCGGCCCAGGGTGGGCGTAACCGGGCTGTCCCATGGGTGGGGCTCCATATCCAGCTGCATAACTGCCAGGTGGTGGTCCCTAAGGAAATACAGAAAAAGAAAAACAAAAAATTATGCAACCATTTTCTTTTTTTTTTTTAATTGAGCTCTTATAAAGACAGAAAAGCAGATAGAAGTACAAAAAAGATAGAAAGCATAGCTGGCTACACAAAAATTGTGATGCTAAATTAGATTCGGGTTTCAGTGAAATGGGCAGAACCACTTGTTGTCTATACGACACCATCAAAAGTATCTGATACTGTTATGATGATGCACTTATGCTGTGTGATAAATGTTATGAACAAATACAGAGCATTGGTAAGAGAAAAACTTGTAGATCATATGGACAAGAATAACCTTTACAACTAAAGTTGTCAGAGAAGGCAGAAAGAAGAATTCCAGATATAGCATACTTTGATTTCAGCAAGATGTTTGACACAGCGTAATATCAGAAATTTGGTCTCAAACTAGCATGGTATAGAATAATGGGCAAAGTATATAACCGGAAATGTATTGACTCAGCAACTGGAGTGAATTAGTGAGTATGCAATATGGGAGAGTACCTTACCCAATATTAGATTTGTTTAGCCTATGTGATTGGTCTGACACCTAGTAACTGAAATTTAATGCTGAAAAGTGTAAAGTCATACATACATACGCGATTAAACAATGACAAGTTTGAATATGAAACATGATGATGATAAAAAAGAAGTGATAACGTCACCATTTCAAGAGGATGATGACCCAGGTGATGTGTTGTAATCAAGATACTGAAAACTCATATACAACAAATAAGGTATTGAGTATTATTAGGAAGAATTTTAATTACATAGACAAGAATGTGTGGCTTATTCTCTACAAAGTTTCAAGTAGACTAAGATTGGAATATGCAAATTGTGCATGGTCATCATACAGGGGATGAATACAAGAGCAGTCAAAAAATTCAAAAGAGAGCCACTAAATTACTGAAGGATACAGAATCTATCTTATACTAAAAGTCATGTCCACCACAGTATACCTACACTGGAATATTGTATGCAAAGGAATGATATGATTCAGGTATACAAGATAGTTAATCCAGAAGCCACAAATGCAAGATCAAGAAGTCATGCAAAAAACAGAGGCAGAATGTGTTTTCAGTGTGGATGGTGGATATGTGAAATAGTCTTCCTGAAAGAGTATTTAACCACTGAAATTCTGAATATCTTCAAGTCTTTCCTAAACCAAACTGAGAAAACAAATTTTTGCCATCTTGTTAAGTCATGTGATACAGGTATAATGAAGATCAGAAACTTCTACAGATCCTTCTTCTAACTTAATCATGACTTGCAGATCCAAGTCAAAAAAAAAAAAAAATTCTTGACAGTCATTTAGAGTTTCAGGAGCACCAGACTTCTAACCCCTCTGGACACTATACTAAGCAACAAATGCAAACAGTCGTTAACATGCAGTGTTTTTTTTTTTTTAACTTGCTTTCTCTCAGTTAGTCTACTTATGAAATATGTAGACTAAAAGATTTCCTTTCCAGCATACTTCTTATTTTATATAGCAACACCTGTTTTAATAGTTGCAGGATAATATTCTGTTCCAGTTACCAAGTAGATGGATACATGTCCGAAGCAGGAATAATATTAAAAAAAACAGCAACAACAACAACAACAAAAAAAAAACACCTACGGATGATTAACCACAAAAAGGATAAAATTTTTTTAAAAAGCAACAATGAAATAAAAGCAAAACGCTGATTAGAGAAAGGCTCAGCCGAAATAATTGAGTGTTCTCCTCATAATTACATCACCGAATTAAGTGGAAATTTGTTAAGACGACAAGCCTAGGCAGGCAAGCCAACCCGAACCCCGGCGACGTTGTTAAGGTTACAGTTTTCTCCCTAAACCCCACACCCGACATGATCAATACCAGGAGTCGAGGCAGCCAGCGAATACGACAGCGAGCAGCAATGATGGAGGTGTGGAAAAACCTGTTTTCTGGAGGGGGGAGAGGGGGGGGCCGCCGCTGTCTGGAGTATTGTCAAATCGATTTGATTCATTATTTTATCTGTAAAACTACCCGATTCAAGATCAGGTGGAGCTTAACCTTTCGAAAGCACGGGGGTGCGCTTAAGAATACCAAGTCGGCCCTTCCGTCCGCGGCGGAGCCGTGGTTACCGTGTGGCGAGAGGAGTAGTAGGGAGTCCGCCACCCTTCCTCCCTTATTGTTTCCTGCGGAGGAGAGAATGCCGACCGCGACGACGGTGGAAACCAGGAAGACGAAAGGTGGTGGGGAGGGGGACCCCACTGGAAACCCCGCCAGACAGAGAGAGAGAAAAAACAATGCCGACCGGTTTTACCATGCCGAAAAGGCGGTTCGGATAGTCGGAGGAAACGTATTGTTTGAAATATTTCTAATGCAAATTCCTACCTGACCGTAGCCGTAAGGGTTAGCCATATTGCTCAAGAATTACTTCCCCTTGGTTGTTGGCAGAATCCGTAGCGAGCCTCCCAATCCGAAACAGACCGGTTGGCTCTTATTTGGTTTTAGTTTTCTTTTCGTTTCAAGAAAATACTGAACAAACATCGAATAGGGAGGAGGAGGGGGGGGGAAAGGGTCTGTTTAGGGGAGGGAACCATTTAAAGCGCACACTTGTACGCATTTCGGTAAACGTTAGACAGATTACGCTTCACAAAATTTGTTTATTTAAATTTCCTCACATTTAAATTTAGAAAGCAAAATAAAACAAGAAACGCAATTTAATTAGACGGGGTTCGTTTGCAGATCTGTAAACAAATACGCGTTGTTTTTCTCCTCCCCCCCCCCTAAGGCCCTTTTGACGAGTTTCGGTTGGACTCTCAGCCTGAGGGATACCGAATCCGACGCTGAATTTTAATGTTACCAATTATTTGTAGTTATTACTGGAAGTTGGGGGGGCGGGCAGGCGGCGTTCAAATGAAACCCGACCGGATGCCTTTACGGCGATGCTATTGCAGCCGGCCAGGTGTTATAATGGCCGGGTGAATGAACGGGCTATCACAATAACATTGATTCCCGAAATCCGAATAAAGGACGAAGGCAATGATTTTTCCAAATACTAATTAAAAACGGAGATTTAAAAAAAAAAAAAAAACAACAACAAAAACCACCCCCCCCGTCTTGTCGGCTGTTGGGGTGGAGTTCAGTGATAGGTGGTAAACGACGCCGAGACCAGATCGGCCATGGCCCCGACAACTGCCATGTTTCTCGAGTCCCCTCCCCCCCCGGCCGCGTCCATGGCCTAAACGAGCTCCAGAGAGCAGCAGCCACCGTCGGCGCTTTCCATCCACATTCCATTTTTTCCCCCTCGTTCGCGATTTTGAATTAACCAAATTTGAGGGCTAAAACTGAAACCACCAAACCCCCCCCACCACCTTTTTGTCACTTTAATTTTCGGTTCACACGAACATCTGGAAAGATTTCTCTCTCCGTTTACCAAAAGAATAAATAAAAAGAGATTCCAAACGCTTTAAACAACAAAGGAAGAAGCATTATATATGTATATATATATATATATATTTTTCCTTTTCCACCTCCTCCGATCCACCTTTTTTGCAGGCTCTAATCGGGTGACCGCTTTCGGAAGTCACATGACCGAGTCCGCTCAGCATCTAGTGGGGGGACTTCAGAGCGTTGGTGAACCCGAAGGGTAGTGGGCGCCGGCTTTTCCGCAGTGTCTCCTGTTGGCCCCCCTTTTTTTACCCCTCCCACACCGTGGTCGATGGTCATGTGGAAGCTATCTTCGTTGCTCCTCCTTCTGGTGGTTGCTGACCAGGTAAGCGGCTTGTTCCTCCTTTCCGACAGGTAGTAAAACAACAACAACAACAACAACAACGCTTGGGAGAGCGGATCTGATGCGGAGGTGGGGGGGGGGTCGTGCAGCTGCCTGTTGGACAGGACCGGGATCGTTAAGGGTAGGGTAGAATTCTAAGGGCAGCGGCTGTTGTTGGGGTGAGGCAGGCCGAACGCCTTCGGTGCTGTTATTGCTATGAACGAGCCCACGGGGAGAAGTGGGCTGTGTAACGGTACTGATCGGGGGACGGGAGAGGGAGCACCGACCGGTTCGATTCGGTCCGGGTACTGCTGGACAAATCGCCCCCTTATTACGTGTAAAGTAAGGACCAGCAGCGCCAGTCGGTGCTGACTTCTAGTGGGGGGGGGGGGTGATGGAAATCTATCCCCCCCCCCTCCAGTCCCTAAGGCTAGGAATCCTGGAAAGTGAAAAAAGAAAAGCTTGGATGTCTATCTATAAGCAGAGTCCGGGATATAACCCGAATTTTGGTAGCATTTATGGTTTTCAGGGTGGCGTGGTTATGGTAACCCTGACTGGATACCTTTATAGGATTTAAAACAACAAAACAACAAAACAACGCGGGTGGCTCTTTGAACCCCCCCCTTTTGGGTTCGCTATGGTAAGAGGCCTTTTAGGCTCCACACGGCTTCGGCCGACTCCATTCCCTTCTCCCCGGAGATAAACACACACACACACGAACTTTACACTTGCACCCGCACGCATGCACCACACAAAGAGAGGAAAAAAGAACGAATATGCTTTGCTTCAGTTACAAGGGATCAGGGACCGACCGTCGTCGTAGTTTATACAGTTCTCAAGAAAGCGAAGTGGTCTGTCAGTATGATCTTTTTTTTTTTCTTTTTAAATTGATTTACGTCGAGCAGTTCATATTATCATTCTGTAAATGAAAATGTTTCTGATACCTGTCCCTGTTGGATTCTTTATCAGTGTATAATTATGATTCCCTAGCATTTATTTTATGCCAACTGCAGAAAATCTGAAACATTTGTATGGCTCAAACCCTTTAATTAACTTAACGTTCTCTTCTAATTATGAGTTTTCTAATCGCCCTGTACATTCTAAATTCTAAAAATCTCTAATACCTTTTTCTGCTTTCAAAAATGATTACCATCACTGTCTGCCTGTGGATGTGTTCTAACATTGTCTACTTGATTTTGAACTGAGTTTGGTTTGCATTTGCCTATTAAAGTCATCTGACTAAATAGTCTGCCTGCAGTGAGCAAGCAGGTCAAATTTATAAAACACTAACAAAAACCTTTACACAATTAGATTTGGTTGTGCATCAGTGTTTCCCAGTTGTGCCTAGAGGTCTCTGAGGTAATGAAATAGGATTAATTAATTTTTACAATGCATTTTATAATTTCTAATTATTAATTTGGCATCAAAGCACAGTTGTACAAACAATACATATAAAAACTGTAGTCTTTGTGTTTTTTTTAACTTTGTATAACACCCAGCTAAACCTATACCTTTTTGTGATGTCAGAGCCTCAATCGCATGTGTTTTGCAGAATGAAAGATGTTGACTAAATGTACAACCATTTAGTAGGCACAAATACTAAAGCTTCTAGGCTGGGGTGCAAATGCTTCCTGGGTTGTATGTAAAGTAATAATGTAGAATATGGAGGATGGAGGGTTAAAACTAGAAAAACGGGAGTATTTTAAAAAAATCTTTACTAATCTTTTCTAAATTACTTTTATGCATAAGGTCATTTAAAAACTATTTTGTTTTGTGATTAAAATATGATCAAAACTATTCTCTTATGTTAAGAGAAAATGTTTGGTTTACAAAGTAACAATACAAAACAAGCAAGAAACTGCTGAGTTACTGTAGCTGCACACCCTACTTGAGCTGTCTTGTGTCACCGATTTAATGAGTTTGTATTTAATATCAATGTGTGAAAAACTGAATTAAAAATCAGCTGTATTTAAAAATTTTTTATCACATTGCCACTTTGGCAGAGTAGTATCAAACCTGTTAAAGTTTCTTTTCTTAGTTGCTCTTCTTTTAGAACAAGGGAAATTAATTATTTTGAACACCAACACCTTCCCTGTTGTCAGGAAGTATAAAGTTTCTTACCTTAGTTCTGTTGTGTGGTGTGGTGGTCGGCCTTATATTGTTTTTTTTTTTAACTGAGATGGTAAAATTGTGAAAAAAAAATTTTTTTTTTAAATGTCATTATGCAGTTTGGTTAGAGTGACTACAGTACATACATTCAGACAACTTACACAGGTTTTTGTTTCTTCTAAAGTTCTCCATGGGGCATTTAAAGGCTCAAAACACTTCTGCAGTTCAGAGTTTACCACAAGAAGTAATGATGTTGGCTGTTAGCTCTCAGGTTAACTCCAGTTGGTATCTTTCTTCACAGAATCATAAAACTCAGAGCTGCTTTCACCTGAACCCTGAACACCCAGCTTTGCTGAGGAATGGTGGGAAGCCATTGCACTCTAAGCAAACCCATTTTAGTGAACCAGTACAGAGGAACGAGAGATTCTGTGCCATAATTTGGTTACCATGCACTCACCTGACCCATTGGGAGTCAAACTGTCTGCTAGAATTGCCCAATGCCTGAAGGAAACACTGGCTTGACACCAAATGTGATCCAGACCTAAAAGCCACATGGCTAACAGCACAGTCATAGTAGTAGTAATGCACTCTCTCACCATGTAAGAAAAAGTTTAATTCACTGCAAGGCATTTTGTTCTTACATAGCTTGGCTGTGAAAATTGGACTCTAGACCAGTGCATATTTAGACACCAATTCAAAGAATGGCAAGCAGTGTTCGGATTGAAATGGTTAAAGCCTTAATCATTAGTGGGCAGCCCATAGTGCATAGATAAATAATCCAGTGTTATCTTTCAGACATGGTTAGAACAGATCGTGTGATCATGGATATTTATGAGAATAATGACTGATCAGTTTCCTGCCAGAGTTTGTAGTGCCAGGTACACTGAGTGCAGGATAACATATTATTGATGCCACACCGCTTTCCCATTTGTAGAATAGTGGCATCACAAGCAGCTACTGATATTGTATGCCTGTGTTATACAATATAATATAGAACTCTTGTTTATTGGTAAAATAGAAATGATTTGATGGTAATCATTTAGTTCTAAATCAGTTTCCCTGGTGGTTTTTAATTTTTCTTTCGTGAGTGGTATTATCATTTTGGTTAGTGAACAAATACGTGAGAGAAATATCATCAAAATATTTCAGGATTTTTATTCAGCTTTCTGTTGGAATTTATTTACTGCTAATAAAAAATGTTGACATGCATTCTCTACAGAAATTAGAAAAGAGAATAGGGCAGTGGTATGTGATAATTTGCCTGGCAACACGAATAGCTGTAAGAAGAATATTGTTTTACATATTAACCATGAAGTTTTTAGCACCTTGTGTGTATTCATTGCTAGCAGACACTGAATGCTTTACTACAATTCCAGGATTGCTAATTTGCACTTTATGCTGGCCACACTTCATCTGAATTTTAGGCAGGCGAAGTTTGAAATCTTCCCCTTACTAAGAAATTTTTGTGCATGTGAGCTATCTTTCATGTTTTTCCTCTACCAAAAATATCAGAGAACTTTGTACTCATTTGTTGTTGTTGTTTTTCAATCCAAAAGCTGGGAATTATTTCATTTGTGTAAATTGTAATGTGATCTAGCTATTAGTTTTAATTGTGATCAGTCGGTGATGATGTCATCTGATTATAAATCTGCTACTGACAACATGTGACAGCCAGTCAGCACTCAGCACAGTGAACTACTTGTGCTACTTCACATGAGCTACATCCAGAACTGTGGCAGGCCAAAAGGGCAAGAACATAGAGTTCCAGATGTTTGCATCATTGTGCTATAGTGAAACTGGCAAAATAGCTGAAGCTTCCTTGTGATTGCTGAATACATGTAGTCAAATTAAAGAGTCAGTCATAAATCATAGATAACTAAGTCTGTTTTGTGATGGTACAAGAAGGGAGCAGACAGATGAGACAGCAGGGGTGAAACATTATTTTGTTCAGTGATAGTGCTCCTTCCAATTGTTGTGAACTCAGGGTGAGCAGCCTGTAGGTGAAATTTCTTGTCTGCTGATACCTCATTTCCCTAAGCACTTGATCTGGGAATTATCAGAACATTCAAAATGTAGTTTCACTGCCATATTCTTGAGGTTGATCTCTAGGATTGAAGATTGTCTAGAGGACATTGAACTGTATCATGTTATTATAGTGCTTGATGTGGTTAATTGGATCAGTAGGAGATGCGAGAGAGAATGAAACAGACATTTAGCAAATACTGTGGCTTTCTAAACAGTAACTAACCATGATGCCAAAGATCAGCCTTAAATACCAGGGAAATTAGAGGCTTCTGATAAAGATGAAGACATCATTCTCCTGTGTTGACATTAACTTTTACCAATTAATTAAATGTCTTGCCGATATCAAGCATTTTGTTTTGATGAAAGAAGCTCATCCTTCCAGGACCTTGAATGCTAATAGAAATTTGTCCTAGAAAGACATGACAAAAAATGCCAGACATTTTAAAATGAACTGATTGTATTCTGATTACAAAATGTCTGATTTCGTGTGCAGCAAGTACATCATGCAAATATTTGCTATTTGATACTACGAGGGAACATTGCACTTATTTCTTTGTTGAACACATACACACTGAAATAAATAAATACATTTTACTTTGTTTTCTTTCTGCATTACATAAATTACAGGTAGCTTCATTCCCACGATGAAATGTGTGAAAATAGAAAGAAAATGAGCCTACTCCAACAGTTTCTTTCAGTCTCTTTCAATGCTGTTTTAGAGAGTCCGCTGTTAAACGTCTAGCCTGTTCATCTAGCAACACCATTATTAAGCTATATTTTTAATAAAATGACAAGAAACAAATAAGTTTTAGTTTAGCTCAATATATCATTTTGATTTTTATTTTTTTAAATAGAAATCTTGTCGTAGACTAGTCTTTTATATAAAATGGATGTTTGTCCTTTTTTCTGTGCCATAAATATTGGGGGCAGTCTGCCTGGCGACAATGGAATGTGCTAGTGGGGCTTCATCAGAAGTTGAGTGATTTATAGGCCGCTACAAATAACCATGATAAAGCTGAAATTTAATGCATGTGTAGTTTGCGCTATTCACCCTGCCTCTCAACAGTACCAGTTCAGCTAGTAGAATTTACAATGGAGCTGCTGTGCAGGAATTCAATTATAGTTAATAAATGCAATGTGAGTGAGCTCTTTCATGTAGAACCGACTGTTCTTTTCAGTTGTATCTATTGTCATGGAACAAAAGAATACAAAAACTCATTTAAAAAAAAAAAAAACACAAAGCAAAAGTGGTAAAATTTGTATAAAGTGGACATGTTTAGGGTTCAAGAAAGAAAAGCTGAAAATTGTCCTGCGCTGTATCATAGCAGGTACTGAGTGAGCCAGCTGTACAAAAACAACGATCTGCACGCTCAAGTAAAATGATAATTTGTTAAATGGCAGAGTATAGTTTAACGGATATCAAGGTGGCTCTGTTTGCAACGGAGTAACAAATTTTAAGTATGTGGCATGCGACAAAACTGGAAGTTACGTACACACACCCCCTTTTTTTTCTTTTTTCATCACGCATGTTTTTGAAACAGACCTGTGGACTGATAGATTTCTTCTGTCAGATGTTTTGCTGTGTGACTCAGGTAAATCAAACTCTATCTCTCATGATGAGCATGCATAACAGTAGCTACCTTTCTTCAAGCCTGCATGTCTCCGGCATGCACTAAGTTGAGGAGAATATTGTGTGGAGGTTAGCTGCATCTGCAAAAGGCACCTACTAGAACACTTTTTTCTTCTATTTTTTTTTTAAGATGTGGGAAGAAACTGGAGTAGCTGGGACTACACCAGACCCCCGTGGGATTTGGGGCCCTTAGCTTTAGTAATCTATAACTTGAACACGGCACTGCCACAGTTCAGCCATAAACTGGTATCATGTTCTTTAGAACTTGACAGTCCTCAAGATTTGGTGTTTCTTTGAGCTAAAGGGTTAATCTCAGTGAACAGTTTGCAAAAATACTTTATATATATATATATATATATAAACTAGTCGTTGGCAATGAGATGGCTTTCCAAATATCAACATGTATTTCCAGTTGAATACAAAGTTATTTATTACAGTATGTTTCCTTCATGAACTGATTTTCTACATTGTAAATAAGTCTTTTGGTAGTCCTGAGATCAGTTAGAATAAACAAATAGAACTTTGGCTCAGCATTTGTCATTGCAGGAATTTAAATGTAAACAGTTCTGTCTGTCTGTCTGTGTGTGTGTGTGTGAGAGAGAGAGAGATAGAGAGAGGGGGGGCAGATTTTTAAGTGGAAACTGAAGTGAAAAGAAAAAAAGACAACCTCGGGGACAAGAAACATTTTTTTTTATCTTGTGATAAAATAACTTGTAGGTAGAAAATAATGTTTATTATAGCCCTTATTTAACTAAACCTTTTGATTAATTTGACAAGTTGTATTTGTAGCTATGGAAACCAGATAACCTAAAATGGAGCTTTACTCATATTTACTATTATAACCTTGGAATTCTTTAATGCAGAGAGGATTGTGCAGTGCTTATCTATTAATTGGGTGGTCTCCACTCATTGAAGAAGAAGCCATCAATTGCAGTACCACTGGCTTTTAGCTACTATTGTTGAGATTTCCTTAACTTTTTTTTTTTTGACTCGTGTTTTTTCATAGATTCTTCTTCATTATAAATGAAGCTGCTCAGATGTTGCCAATGTAAGTGATGTAGAAGCACATGCTTTGCCTAAAAGTAATTATTTTAATAAAGTTTTCCATTTGGAATGGTGGTTAGAAATTACAACTTTTCCCCCCTCCCAAATGACAAAATGTGTAAAGGAATTACATATTGGTTTTGTCTGGTTTTTGGGAATGTCGTCGTCTTTTATTTCAGGTTCACAGATATGGGGTGATGTCAGAACGCAAGTTCGGAATAGCAGATAATGCCGATGTGAGTAAACCATTTCTGTGTTTTTGTCGTCTTTTATGATGATTTAGATTAACAAGTGGTCAAACTTCTTATACAAGAAGGCTACCTACCCAGGCATGGAGCAGAAAGAGACAGACTGTCATTTCTATAGCTTTGTATCTACTGCTGCTACTGAAAATTCCAATCCCTAATTCTGAGAAAGTATCGCCATAGTATCGATCCTGGTTGTTAATTAAAAAGGATGAAAACTGGCACAGTAATAGCACCGGTGCATAAAATGTAGCATTTCTCGGTTTTGCTCAGGCCTTAATTTTATTGTAGACTGTATCTTGCAGATATTATAATCTTGCATTTGTAAACCATTTTAAGGATAATAAAATGTTCAACCTGTCAGAATTAAAAATATCAACTTAAATGTGTGTGTGTGTGTGAGAGAGTGAGAACCTGATAGTGGTTTCAAAATAACTAAGGAATTTGAGAAGATAACCGAAGAAATTTATAAAGGTCTATCTACAATTATGAGGGATCAGAATTATACATAACCTGTGAGTGCAGAGATTTTAAGATTAGGAAGAGTCATTCCTAGGAGGAGACTGTGTTCATCTGTGAAAGAAACTAAAAATGCTTGGAAGATTTGCTTTCATGGCATGGAACATTTAGTTCTATATAACTTGGGTATGAGTGAATCTCTTATTCACCAACCATTGGAATCCTTTTGTGTTGCCAATCCTGTGCCATGAGGGGGCTGACACTTTTGATGACTGGCTGGGAAAGCCTTTCTAGAACACTTCAATTGTAGACGTGGAAGGAAAACCAATGTGCCTGGAGAAAATCTAAATAGCCAGTCAGCTGGTAGAGAAGAATAAGAAGAAACCAAGCCAGCGAGGTTCACCAAACTGAGTTGGTCGTTTACTGTAGCAGTCTGGTAGGCCAACACGTTTCACGGATTATTGTTTTACTTCCAGCATGATTCGATACGTTTGATTCCACATAATTGCATTACGTTTACCTTTACACCTGTGTGAAATTCCAAACCATTTTAATGTTCTGTGATGCTAAATACTCTAGATAATTGCATAAGGTTCAAAAACTGTAAAATGTTTATTTACATAATTTTGTATGCAAAATTTTAGATATATTGATTAAAAGGGAAATTATCTAAATCTGGCTAAGAAAGATAAAATAGTCAAACTTGATACATTTGCAGAAATTGCTAAAATTCTTGGCTGATTCTGGCCTCAGATATCCTCTATTCAGAATGATAGAAAACCCTTTTCTCAAAATTGATACAACCACCGAAACATCCATAAGACTTTTTCCAAAAAAAAAAGTGTGTTTTAATATTATGTTCTCATCTTAACGGTGGACATTAATCTTTATGTAATGCATTTAGGTTTGCAGTCAATAACATAGTCAGCAACTATGATTTATGATCAGTCTTTGTTCTTTCTCTCGTTAATTGCATATTGGAGTCTGGCCAGCTATGTAACTAAGTAGATCGAGCGTATCTAAAAAAAAAAAGCAAACGAAGAGAAACTTTGGATGACTCCTCTTATCTAGATACACAAACACTCTGCTCTTACAGTCGTATGTGGGTTACATTTTATTAGAGCGACACCTAGTTAATATAGTGCTTGAGAACTGAATAAAACTGAAATGCAATCTTACTCGGAACCGCTGAGCGATCTGTTATTTGACGGTCGCTTGCTTTTTAAATTTCCTTGAACAGATTCCTGCTGTGGCCTCGGTGGTAGATTGGTTTAGGAGAGACCTGATTTTGAGCGGTTAATAAAAAAGGAGAAAACAAAATAATTTGTGGTTCTAAATTTTGTTTGTTTGCTTGCCTCTTGTCATTTACTTCGCAAAGAAAGAAATAGTCGCCGGTTTTTTGTGACTGTCCATCTTGAAGCCTTTAAGTGGAATCTTATTCGGTGTCTCGCGGTATGTTGGCTCGGAAGATTGTACACTTCTTCATTAGCTGTCGATTTCTTGATAGTGATCTTGGTGTTGACAACAACAACATTTGGTTTATCGGTGATTTCCTCTTTTCTACATTTAGATGTGAGACCCCCTCCCTCCCTTCACACGCTGCGTAAAAGGAATTCGCTATTCTCATTGTCATTGGCTGGGTTTTCTCTCTATATACTCACCAGAGACGGTCATGTCCCGCGTTTGTACGTGACAAAGTTTGTCATAAATAATGGAAAATACTGTTGTTAGCCAGGTGAAAATGAATCTTTGGCAGTGGAATCAGGAAATAGATAATATCATTCCTGAACTTGCTAAACAAAAGATGTGCTTTTGTTTTATTTTTTTACTGTGCAATTTTTACTGTACTTATATTTAAAGAAGTGATTATGGATTGTTTTAATCTCTCAGCTCTATTTTTAAATGATGACTTAAGAGAACATGCAGTTTTGTTGATTATGATAAGGTAACCATAGTAATATTTATATACACTACTAATCTGAATTTAAGTGTGTATAATCTTTGTGTGCGTGCAAGGGAAAATTGAATTTGGTAATAAACCATAACAACAACAACAACAAAGAATAGGTGTGCCTGAACGTAAATGTCTCCATAAAAAAAAACAATAATAAAAACTTAATGGTAAAAAGAAAATCTAAAGTCAAAAGTGTGCGGAAGTAAAATATATACCCACAGAAGGGTATGTGGATTTATCAGTAAAAACGGAAAAGCAGGGGACGTAGAAAAGTGAGTGAATAATAATAATTAGGATCAGGCTTACGGTCTTTTCTGGAGACCCAGTTTTCTGCCAACTAGTTCTGAAAACCGAGGGATCACTTTATATCTACCCAGTTTAAATCATCTTTTTTTTTAAATAAGGCATCCTGAAAAGATTCCAGAAAGAAAACCCCTTTAAAAAGTAAATATTTCTTTCTTTTTATTTTTTTGAAAGTTGGTGATAGGTTTTCAGTTTTGAGTCGGCCGCTTGCTGAACACAGGCTCCGAGTTCTGGCGAAGTGGAAGACAGTTTCCAAGTGGGCTGTGTACTAGCACAGCACAGACCGACCCAGTCGCTGTTGTGATGAGTCGGCCGCTTGCTGAGCACAGGCTCCGAGTTCTGGCGAGGTGGAAGACAGTTTCTAAGTGGGCTGTGTACTAGCACAGCACAGACTGACCCAGTCGCTGTTGTGATGAGTCGGCCGCTTGCTTTTCCACACTTAAAAAGTGTTTGAAAATACCGTTTAGAACGGAAGCAAAATGGCGTAGCGCCCGCCTTTTTTTTTTTTTTTGGATTATGTTCTCTGTCGTTGTTTACAAAGTTTTCATTTAATCCGTTGCATTATTAAAAAAAAAAACAAAAACAACTAACTTTCTGGTGGTGAATTCTGAGTGTGTGGAGGGGAAAAAAGGTTCATGTTCTGTTTAATTGTGTTGCAGGTGCCAGAAGATGAGTATCACTGCACTTGGTATGATGAATGTGGAAAGGGCACTAGCGGTCAGCCCGTTAACTGCTTCTACAATGGAACTGCCAAAACTTTGAATGATAAAAACGGACTACAGATTTTGAAAAAGTATTGTCCTTTACTATACAACGGTAAGAAAGGCCTATGAAACGTGCTCCTGTGACTTTTTGACAACTTAATATACATTGACTCTTTTTTTCTCTTTTTTTTTTTTTTGTGATTGTGCAAGAAAAAGCGAGTTGAAAATTTCTAGCTTAGCCTTATGGTTGGGGTTGATGTATGCAGCCTGTCAAATGTGCCCTTTATGTAATTTGCGTGTACATGTATCGTCACACTATAATCTGCATATTTTTTTGTTTGCCTTTTTAGTGCTGTATTGCCAAAGATCCCCCGTGAATGAAACTGAGGGGGACAGGCATTTATTTGGTAGTGTTGCTATTGTCTTTAGGTTTAATTAATTGATCTTCACAAGAAAACGTGAATTCCTGTCCTGTACACATTAAAGTCACAAGCATGCGCAAGACTTCGTTAAACTTGTTCCTTTACTGTTAGTATTGTAACTAAATCCATAACCGTTGATGGCATAACAATACAGTCTTCTATTGATTAGTGTGTTCTCTGTCACAGTGAGGATGAAGAGAAAAAGTCTTTCTCTCAACAGAAATGCCATTTCCCCTAGAGAGAGAATGCAACCACACCTCACAGCCATCAGCAGTCGAGGGTGAAAGATGCAATGCTCCTAACTGATGGCTAATTGCATTGAAAAGCAACTTTCTCTTTGTGATGCAAAATTAGGTTTTTGAGAGCTGTTTTGCTTCTGAAGTTTGTTTTTGTTTATTGTTGTTTCCTTTGATTTAAATCTGAATCGTTTCATTGTTATAGTGTTTTATTTTTCCTTTAATATTTTTTCCGTGTGTGTAGGTGTGTGCATATGTGTATGTATGATTGTGTGCGTATATACATATTTGTATGTATGAGTGTGTATTTTATTTTATTTTTTTAAAGGTTCGCATACAAAAACATGCTGTTCAGCTCAACAGTTGCTGACCTTTTCAATGAACATGGATATTCCTCGGCAATTTCTGAAGCGCTGCCCTGCTTGTTTCCGCAATTTCATAAACGTGTTTTGCTTTCTGACTTGCCACCCCCACCAGAGTCGGTTCATGTCTGCAGCATCCATTAGAGACAGTAACTTGACCACAGAAGGTGTTGTGATGTCAGTCAACTATGCCATTTCTGAATCTTATGGATGGGGCATGTTCAACTCGTGCAAGTCTGTCCAGATGCCAAGCACCAACTTAAAAGCATTGAAAATCTTGTGCAATGCAGATGTTGACAAATGCTCGCCCAGCATATGGCTAAAGTATTTGGGCAACCCAAATAATGGTAAAACCCCATTTCAGATTAATTTCAATTTGACCAACAATCCTTGGCACATCAAGCAGTACACACTCTATCCAATGGAGACATCAATCATCCCATGCAATGAGTCAGTCAACTCCAACAGTTCAGTGTGCAGTTGTCAAGACTGTGAAGCAACTTGTCCTCCACACCCTGTACCGCCTCAATCAAAACCATGGGAAATCATGCATATTGATGCCTATGCTTTCATAATGGGATGTTTGTTCATTGTCTTTGTGATATTATTCATGTCATATGTGATTTGTGACAATATAGTATTCCAGAACAGTCTTGGTCTCGACGATGGGTGGGTGTCAAGGCAGAAGTTCACTGTACGGACTTCAAATACAGTTCCTAGTTGTGGTATTGGATACAGGTTGGTCCGTGCCTTGGAGAACGGGTTTTGTTGCTGGGGAACATTCTGTGCTAAACATCCAGTTCCTGTCCTTGTCATTGGAGTAATTATCTGCATCATCTTGTCGTGTGGGATCATCTTGTTCAAGGTGATAACAGACCCTGTGGAACTGTGGTCTGCTCCTCAGAACAGAGCACGGAGAGAGAAGAATTATTACGACAAGCATTTTATGTAAGTTACCAGGGTTTATATTTCTCTGTAACAGGCAATCAATCACCTGATGTATCAACCAGATATTTGGATTATAAACTGGTCATTTATTTTACATACAACTGAATACTCAGACATCTTCTAAAATCACCCTCTGTAGCCATTTCCAGTGATGTGGCTCAGTTACCACCACTAACTTTCCCAAAATGAATCCATTTTCTACATAGGTACCACCTGTAAATAATCGGACAAACATCTAATAATTTGGTTGATAAAGGTGATTGCTGGTCGATTGCTTAGTAGTAGATGGTTGTTACAGACACTGTTTAGAATTTTGGCAAATTTAAAGCAGATTTATTTTTAAAAGAACAAAAAAATCATAAAACCAATTAATTTTAGTATAGTGCTACTTTGTTTTCTATTTCAGATATTCTGTAGAAATATCAATGGTTTGATCCATCGCCAACAACTTGCAGTGTTATTTCGAGTTTAAATGGAAAGAATTACATTTTTACTGGCTGCATTAAAAGCACTAACTTCCTCTCAGTAGTGATTTAATTAATTCATTGTGTGCACGGGTGGGAATAAATGAATGACATTTAAAAAAAAAAAAATGTCAAGTTTTTTATTTCAGCCAACAAAAGCAGGATACCAGTATTATGTACCATATACTTGACCCTGCCTGTTAATGGTGACTTACCTGCCTTCAATATGAAAGAAGCAGGTGTCTGCCCAAATAACCCTGACAAGCAGTAATCCATACAGCTCCATGATGCAACGTTGATGTGTCATCCATTATTTCAGTTTTAAAAAATCTTTTAAAACAACATAAAAGTGAACAGTTTGGCTGGTGGTGGTGGTTAACTTTTTAAAATGTGGCTTACAAAAATATAAAATAATGATATTTTTGATTTTTTAAAGAATTACTTTGTTAAAATTATATATATATACACACACTTGTATAATGTGTCATATTGATAAATATTAATGGATAGTTTTGGAAATTTGATCTTTTTTTAAAAAAGAGAAACAACTCTACAGTAATGAAAATACACTTCACTATCCTGAGAGTTCATGGTAGTTAGTGAAATAATGAATATATAGTGGCAACCAAAATTATTGCGTTATCTTTTTTTTTAAACAAAATATTGTTTATTGAGTGAGTTAAAATTTTAATATATTTTTGACATAATTAAGCTGACTGTTTTGATGTAGATGGGGGCTCTGTATCAAATATCCTCTAAGTAATAATTTCTTGTCTAGTTGTAACTATAGAGAACAGGGCAGAAAACATCAACAAGTGCTAGATATGTAGAAATATTAAAATATTTTAACAGAAGAGAGAAATTAGCAACAAAACCATTGTTCAAACATTGGATTAGTCGCTTTAATTTACTAAAACTTCTGAAGATGATAGAACTGATGTATTAACCTAAAGCTAGTAAGTGAAAAAGATGACACAGCCAATCTGTTGCTGAATGGTTCCCTATAAATGACATGGGCCAATTAGCAGTGACCTAATAAAGCAGCAAACATCCTGGTAAATCAGTGGAAGCAGTTGGTTTCTCTATCTTTCTGGCTAGAAACTTCCAAGAGTGTCCAGAGGGGTAAACAAAAAAAAGAAAAAAGAAAATCAGTTATTTTGGGTGGAGTAGCATGTTGTATCTTCAGCATTTTCACAAACCTGGTTGCTGGCCTTTTCTCCCTCAACCAAGCGGAAGAGAGGGGGGTGAAGGGGTTGCTACCCGCTGCCTACTAGAAATTTTTTTTTTTTAACATAGTTGGAAACCCACATGGTTGGCAGCTGGAGGAGAGTGAGAAGAGACCATTGTGTGTGTGTGTGTGTGTGTGTGGCAAACTGATCCAGGCCTACAAACACAGAGGTGTAGTGGTAGTTTACCATTAGATCACTGTGCTGTTGACCTTGATTTTACTTGTCTCAGTGTTTGGTTGTAAAAAATGGGAACTTAAGGGCTCTAAAGTCATAGAAGTAAAACAAACAAACGGGCAGAAATACAACTTGCTACAGTTTTCAAATGATGCTGCTGTCACACAAAGATAACTTCTTTTTTTTTCTTTTTTTCTTTTTTGCTTAAAAAGTTTTCTCTCTCAAAAGGGCGTGGGATTCAACATATTTTGAAACTGTAATTAAAGCACCACAAAAAATTACATCTTTTTTCTAAAGTTTTCCTAATAATGCAAAATGGTTTAATATAATTTTCCTTCTTTTATGGGACTACATTTTTTAATTTCTCCATATATATTATACATGGAAAAAATACCATAACGTTTGTAAACTTGCATCTTCTATTTCCAGGCCATTCTATCGAACTGAGCAGCTATTCATCACGCGAGCTGGAAACCATTCACTACTTAAACACAAAAATCCTCCTCCAGATGTTGGTTATTCATATTTCAACCCAATTTTTGACAAAAAATTTTTCCACATGGTAAGTTGATGCCTCTGTTTTGTTAATTTATTCTAAAAAGTGCAAAATGGGGATTCAGACTTAAATATTTAAACATGTTGACCCCCTGTTGTCACCTTTACGTGTCACTGTTTTATATTGTTTACTATAACTATGTCACACGACCAGGTGTTGGTCAATGAGTTAGGATATTTGTTGTTTTTTTTTTCCATTGTTTGTGTAAAAATGCTATTGGCGTGACTTCATTTGCATTAGCATGCTGCCATAGTCATGTCAAGTCAGAGTAGTCTCCCTTGAGTTGACTGCATTATCACATCTTTGAAAACTACCCTTTCTTGATGGCCTTAGTCACCAGATTAAATAGCCATGCAATATGTACAGATGATTCAGGTGAAGTCTGACCCCATTTACTCAATGATGGCTGCTCAAAGATGACCAATATGCGGATGTCTGGAATGTAATCCTACATGATAAAGATTGTTTCTGGTTTTAGTCGCCTGAGTCTCACCAACTGCCCTGGGTAATGACGACTAATTATCCTTCTTCCCAGTGAGCATCTGTACAGCAGATAATGTCTGTGGGTCTGCTGTTAATTTACTTGTCTAGTGGTAGTGTGTGCAGTTAATAAATGACTCTGCAATGTTGAAATTTCCAACTAACCTCCTGCACGTCTGGTCAAGTGACATATCTCCAGGCTACCAATGTGAATTTTATTGCACATTTGGTGTTGATTACGTTGTTCCCACATTTGTGTATCTTAAACGAGTACAGACTACTGCTGTTAAGTGTCTTTTTAATGCATTTCTTATTTCAGTTATTGGATCCACCTGCCTTGGTCAATTGAGTAATTTTGCTAAAAATGTACCCTAAATTTCAATATTACTAGATTTGTGTGACCACCAGATTTATGTAGAATGGATGGTGAGTGGCCAAGTGTGTAGAAGATTGGCTTCTTGCAGCAGAGGGTGCAAATGTGATCTCTGTTGGAGAGCATCTTGGTTTAGCTAAATGAGAGAGTGCTTGTTAGTGGCAACCTTGGCACTTAAAATGGGTAAAACCCCCAACCTTTTAAGTCGGTGTTACTTATGATTTTACCAAATCTTTAAAAAAAAATCATTTCCAAGCTGCCTGTCCTTAATGTCTGGGCAGCATATTCCAAGCAAGATCCTACCTGTGATTTCTTTAGGAAGAACTGCTACTTTTTTTCTTTTACTTTTGGAATAATTCAGAAACCTGTTGACTTTGAGGTGTACAGTCTTGCTTTGCATTTGACTTTGTACTTTGTCTCCAGCTGCTAGATCTTCAGTTGGAGATACAAGACCTGGAAGCCATTTACAACAACCAAACCATCACTCTTCAAGATATTTGCTTCATCCCACTGGCACCAGACAACAACAACTGTACCATCCAGAGTGTACTGCAGTATTTCCAAAACAGCCATATAAACATAGACAAGGTTAACACAGATGGATGGTTTGTGTACGGAGATTATCTCGAACACTATGAAAGTTGTGTGAGGTAAGCAGAAACCGCATCTATCGCTCAACATCTTAAGGGACATCAGTAATGATAACCACATTATTTTGACTAAGAAAAGGAATATCTTGTCTGGAGATATTTTCTTTTTTCTTTTTTTTTTGTGGCTTTAATTAGTTTGAAAAATTTGAATTTCTTTTTAGAAAGAAATTTTTTAAAATCTGAATAATCTTACCTTGTTTTAAAGAGAAATTACTGAATGTTTTTGCTGAGAATGGTATCCCTCTAGTATTGAAGACTTATCAAGTGCATTGAACTTGGTGGGTGTGGTGTTGGCCAAGGAAATTTCTATCATCTTTCTTCACTACATAGTTATGCACCTAGCAGGCAGTGGAAATGACTGACGTGTCCCAATGATATGTGAAGGCCATTTTAGACTTTTCATCGTTTGGGAACTGATTTGTGGATGCATGCGTGCATTCTTGCTTTATCCGTTTCCCCCTCGGATAGTAAATGGCAGAAATCCCTCAAAGGATAACCATTGATGTGTTAAACATTTTTTTTTAAAGCAGATGCAGCATCTTTAATCAATTGATAACATGTCAGACAACAGCAAATTAAAGCATGTTAAAAAAAACTCTACACTTTTTTTTTTTTTTAAGTTTTTTAGGCAGGGAAGATTTTAAAGAATGGGTTAAATATCATTTATATATGAGAAATTTGTTGGAACAGATTCCTGCATCGTCATCATTGATCTTACTGAGAGCAAACATTAAGACAGTGTTTTTCCACATACAAGTTGCCATTGAATTAGAAACAAGATGGAGAGAAATCTGTAATTTTGCATTTAGACTACCAAATGGGGAATGAAGTAATCAATTCTGCTCAGCATTTTTCTCACTGTGTGGTCATTGTCTTCACAGGAACATTTCGGCCAGAGCAGCTTTAACTAAATTGTCTACATTTCCTTTTTCTATAGTTCACCAACATCGATACTGGATCCTAAAGTTAATCAGAGTTGCCTGGCTTTGTTTGGTGCCCCCATTGATCCAAATGTGGTTTTGGGCAACCTGCATGGTAAGAAATGAACCGTCTCTCTGCATAAAAGGGAGAGATGGATAGTTGGCCTTTTTCCTTTTGTTTTCCTTAGCTGTGAATCGCTGGTTGCTCTTGTGATGGAATGATTAATGATGGTTTTTTTGTGCGCGCGTTGATGTAACAGCATTAAATCAGAATGTATGAGCAGGATTCTTTCTTTGACCTTGGAGAGTATTATTGGTTGCTGAGGAAGCCTGTTCTAACAACTAAGAGTATGGATGGGTATGCATCTCCCTATTTCTCTACTTGCTTAAATTTTATTCAAAGGATAGTTGTCAATACAATATAAAGAAATTTTTGTGAAAAGACCATAATTCAGGGTTTCGAGTATAAATTAGTTATTAGTTTAAAAAAAATTTAGACATAAGGCAAATGAACAAACCACAAGACAGGGCATACATTTTGTTTAATCATTTTCTTCCTAATAATTGAAGAAATTTGAAATATATTGATTTAAAAAAAAAAGTAGTTGCATGGTTTTTCTCGATGTTCAGTTGCTTTTATTCAAATTACTGGATTACTTAATGAAGTTCCCGCTTACTATCCCCCTTCATTCCATTAGAATCCTTTGCGGAGCTCCCAGCTCTGTGTCCTCTGGATGCAGTGACTCATCCAAATCTTGCCTACAAAGCTTCACTTTGTGTTGGTGTTTTTTAGGTTTTCTGAAGCCTGTCCGTTTTTTTAAATATGCGCACAGTATAGGAAAAACTGAGTATAAAGTGCAAATAACATTCAATGGAATTCCATCTTGTGTAAAAATGAAATGGTCCATATTACAGTCACCCATTGATATAGTACACTGTGACTGATTGTCAGGCGAGCAATCAGGAAGTGCTACATTTACCAGAGGACTGTAACAAGTGTAAGGAATGATGTTGTGGTGTGGTGAATGTCTGGTAAATACTATGGCTTCTGGAAAGGAAACATCGCATAACAGGTGTATAGAAATCAGTCTTAGCTGGTGAAGGCTGTTCCATGCAGCAGATTGCAGCCCGATTTTACGATTCAGAAAAAGGGTGCAGGCGAGACTAAAAAGAAATCCCAAGGAACTGGGCTGTGTTTTCTCTGTGATAGATGACTAGAGTGATTTTGCAAATGGTCTGGCTGCAAGTTCAGGTGTTGTTGAAGTTTCTTCAAGAGCGGTAAGATGCACATGAGTGAGAAGTATCAATGGATGTGTAGCTTGGCTGAAAACTTGCTGAGGAGAGGCAACCATATGGCAAGGCTGAAATGAAACAGTGGGATGACCAAACCAGGAAGGAGATGCTCTTTATAGATGAGTCCAAGTTTGGACTTTTTGGCAATAATCAGCAGCAGTTTGTTTGAAGGTGGATCAGAGGGAGGTAATAGCGAAACAGTAGTTGCAGTGAAGCATGGGAGTGATCAGTGCAAGTGTGGGGGCTGCTTACCAGCCAATGGTGTTGGAGATTTGCGTAAAATTGAAGGTGGACAGGTTCTCATCCATCATGTCATTTCCCCAGGAAAACAGCCCATTGCGGCCATCACAAAAATAGGTTGGCCTGCACAAACATCATTGAGGCTGTATTTGGTTATATGGCTACTGAAAAATCCAAGCAGCAACCGAATGCCTTGGGTGAATTATGGGATATCTGGAACAACATTTCAGTCATGCACCGATAACCTGTTTGGGAGCATGAAAACAAGGTGTATATAAAGCAGTGGCTTTGTAAATCAAATACTAATGCATTCTGTACATATTATATACGTCTTTCAACTGCAATTACTCATTTATTTGTTTCCATAATTTTTTTCCAGTACTCTGTATTTCTAATTTATGAGGCACACCTGTATGTGATCATTTGATATGCACACCCTGCAAACATCTTGTCAGTTAGTATTATATCAGGGGCACAAACAAATCTTTATATTTTGAAAATCTATCTTAAAATGGTCAAATTGATATTTTTAAATGCTTTTCTTGAAGGAAATGCAATTATCTTATATATTATAAGATGTTTATGGTGAATACTCATTTCTTCCCTTTCCAAAAATGCAAACAAGTGAATTTTACATTTTAAGAAGTATAATTTATTAATTTTAACCTTGTGTAAACATACTGTCAGTTGTGCAGCTCTGCAGGTTAGAATGTCAAACACAACTTTTGTATTGATTCTTTCCTTCCTTTTATTTCTGCTTCAGAATAATTAGTTTCTAAAAAAAAGAGAGAGAAGAAAACTGCTTACCAGTTCTTTGGATCTTATCTGCTAACTGAGACTGCGCACTTCTACTTCCAGACAGATGTGCAGCACCTTTACCTGTTAAATTATTATTTGTATTGATTTTGTGTCTCAGAAAGAAAATATTCAAAGACGGTACCATCTTTCTTTTCTTTTTGCTCTGGGAGAAGAAAATACTTAAATGTATATGATTGCAAAAATAGAAAATAAAGAGGCAGTTTTAACAAAACAATGTCTTGTTGTTCTAAGAGTGGAAACTAAACTAATCACAGGAATTGGTAATTATTTCCCCCTTTTATTTTTTTTGTAGATAATGATTACAAGAATGTCAGCGCCTTTGTCATCACATTCATTATCAATAACTATTTGGATGAAGAGAAAAACAAGCCAGCTGAAGCGTGGGAAAAAGTTTTCCTGGATTTCATTCAAAACTACAACAACAGCAATATGACTATTGCATACAGTGCTGAGGTTGTGATACTTTCCTTCCTTCCTTAAATTTTCTGAAAGATTTCAGAGTAGCATGATAAGTTTCAGCCAGTTCTACAAATCTGGTTGGAAAGGATGAAGATACGACAGTGTAGATACACAAATGCTTTCTCAAACTCTTTGCTTTCATATTTATTTTAAAAAACGAAAAGGTTAATTATGTATCTCCTGGGTAATATTCTCTTTGAGACTGGTTTTAAGAAAGAAAAGAAGAAACATTGCCTTTTTAAAAAATATTCACACACACATTATACATTTAGAAGCTGAACAGTTGTTTTTAATCTATTATAAAACAAAGTGAACCATTCTCCTTTTTCATACCTAAACATTAACATCTTCATATCAGTGAACTGAAATAAGATCTTACTAAACTGTCTGCTGTATAAACATGCTATAACCTCTTCAACTATTTTTAATAACTTTTTGAAAAATTTTGGTTACTTATCAATTAAAGTGCATAGTAGTTTTCTCTTTTAAAGCAAATTCCATGCCCTCCCCTCAGATTGTTTTGTGGTGTGCAACACTTGCATATGAAGATTTTTATAAATGTGAACCCCTCTAGTGCTGGCTGGTTCTTTAGAACCACTGAAGATTACACTGGTGAAAGAGTTAAACTTGGGCATGGCCTAAGAAAGCTTCAGCAAGTGTTTCAGATTCTGACATTGCCAGCATTCTCATCTGGAGGATCGATGGTTGGTTGGCTTTCTATGGTGGTGTGTTTTAAGAATGCCTTTGGCTTTGGTAAGAAAAGTCTCAATTTAGACTTTTAATTAGAAATGGGGTTGTGTGAGTGGAAACCAGATAATCTGGAAGAAACTTGTTCTAGTGAGCTGTTGGTCTAAACGCAAATCAGATGAAGCTGTGCTGCTTCCATGTTGATGTGGACTGCTGATTTACACTACTACATATTAGGTCTGAGAAATATTTTTTTTTTTAAATTGTTTTTTACTTTGTATATATATATATAAATTTTAATTTTTTTTTTTTTTAATTGATGAGATTGTTTTTTATTTTATTTTTCCAGAGGTCTATACAGGATGAATTGGACCGCGAGAGCAAGTCTGACGTCATTACAATTCTGATCAGTTATATGATCATGTTGGCATATATTTCCTTTGCACTGGGTCAAGTTCACAGTTTTAAACGGATCTTGGTAAGTCTGTTTTCTCTCTCTCTCTCCCATTTAAAGGTAATTTGTAAAATTGTGAAAATTTTCATGTAAAATGATTATAAGTTTAGATATTTTGGAAGAGTTTCAAAACAATTTTTTACAATTGTATGTTCATTTATTTAAGAAAAAGAGAATATCAGTACATTATTATTAAACCTGTTGTTATATTAACAAAGCGTTAGATTGTTGCAGAAAACAACAAATAAAAAGGATTGATAAAGTGAAATTCTGAGCATCTGGCCAAGCCAACCTTTGTAGGATGTATGGTGTCTACCTTGTTTGACAGTGATTTAGCGAGATTTTGTATCATGGTTTGATCCAACTTCCCCTAGATCTGTGTGAAGAGCTTCCTTTAATTTTATCATATTGGCAGATCGTGGATGGGTTGCTTTGGTTTCTCTTCCAGACTGGCACCATAAGAGAAATAGTATGTAGTAGCACTGTCGTCCTGAAGAATATGGACGTCAAATCTTGCTATGCTGGTAGGAGATATCTTTAAAATGGCATTGTACTGCAGAATCAAAATAAGCTTTAAAAACAGCATTTGTCTTCACACCATGCCAGTTTGTAACTTGTTACCATGATACTACTTTCTTCATACATGGTTTGTCTTCGAAACCAAGCTGCAACTTCCTGACACAAATTGCTGAATTCTGGATATGTAGAGGAAAATTACACCCTGCCCTTACTTAGGCACTTTGCCATATATGTTTGTTCATCAGACTTTTCAAAACATTTTCTTCCTTTGGCCAGAAGAGGCTTTTTATGTGCTATGTGGACTGTAGTCAAGTCATTGGAGATGTTAGGCTATTCTTTGGTTTATTCCTGCTGCACAAGTATTAGCATATTGTTCTTGTTGTGATGTCACCATTAAAGGGCACAGATGTGAGAAATGTCAAAAAATCTGTTGTTGGCTGATTACACTAACATGATCTGAGTTAAAAAAAAAAAATGTGGAATTCTTTTTTGGTGGTCATAATCATGGACTCAGCAAATAAAGTATTCTACCTTTCTAAATTTTCTCTTTTTAAACTTTATATAACCCATATGACTGTTTAGAAAACAGACAAATGCATACATAAGTTTATCTTCAAAACTTTCATCACCATTTTTTGTTTTATTGAAATATCCTTTTTTTTTTATGCTTGATGAATTATTTTGCTGATGGGTCCACAACTGTTGTGTAATATTATATAATTCAAAGTTTTTTTAGTAAAAATTATTTTTAACGTATTGCTGCTGCTGTTTTACTGTTTTTCATTGTAGGTTGACTCTAAGATTACACTGGGTCTGGGCGGAGTTTTAATTGTGTTTCTTTCTGTGTTGACCTCCCTGGGTATATTCAGCTACATCGGGCAGCCAGCCACACTGATTATCATTGAGGTGGTGCCGTTCCTTGTCTTGGCTGTTGGAGTAGACAACATCTTCATCCTGGTCCAGGCTTTCCAGGTGAGGTTTCACTATTACAACATTTTACTTTCAGTGTTGGCCCCCTCATCACTTGAAATTAAAATAAAAGCTGCTCTTTACATCGTATTTACTTATTATCCAAAAGAATTAATAGGCTTCTTAATATAGGAATGGAACAAAGGGGGTAATTGTATGGATACTTAATTATCTCCCTTTCTTTACAAAATATTTGAACTTGTAAAGCAAAGCTTAATATATTATTAGAGGAAGTGACAACTTTTTTTTTTCAAAATTTTCCCAAAGCTGGTTTGTATTTGAATCAGTAAGAGCCTTTAATGGCCCAGCAGTTAGACCACTAGGTTGCCAAGGTTCAGGAGCTGAGTTTGATCCCCAGCCTGAGTTGGCTCGGCTTGGCATACATACCTCCCTGGCATTGCTTCTTCCTGCTCTCCTTCAGCAGACAATTGTGTAGGTTTCCTCCCAAATCTCATGAGGAAGCATTCTAGCAGGAATTTCCCTGCTGACATGTCTGGATTATTGTGACACAGAATAGTCAGGGCTGTCTCCATTGTTGAGTCTGGTGTGTGACAGCGCAACTTCTGAATCAGTTCAGAAACTTACCATCAACCACCACGCTACTCAGTGTTTGTTGCTGCTCATGCAATGATTATTGTTCTCTTTGGTCAGCCATGCTAAGAATGGATTGTCTGAATGCTGAGCAGCATCAGAAGCTTACAGGTTCTCATCAATTTTTTTTTTTTTTTTTTTTTTTTCAGTTTATAAATATGGTTCTTCATTCAAACTTAATTCTGTATTTGGCTCTCTTTTAACTGTGTATGCCATGAAAACTGTTTTCCCTTGGCCATTTGAAAGATTGTTAAGGTAGAATCCTCAGCCACTGAGATGTCATGGTGTGCATGTTTTTCTCCAAAATGTTTAATTTTTTTTAGTTTTCATGGTCCTACTGTTAATGTATGCTACCTAGTTTGATAAGTGCAATTACCAGGGAAGCAGTTATGTGGTGATCAGGGTTTGTTTCAAATTTGCAGCGTGACATTCGCAAACCCGATGAGACATTGGAAAAACAGGTTGGTCGGATTGTTGGCCAAGTGGGTCCAAGCATGATGCTGACCAGTCTCACAGAATCTGTAGCCTTCTTCCTTGGTAAGTTTTGCTGATTCTCCATGATTCTTGTTAATTTTAGAGCTTCCACTGTACAATTCGCAATTCCAAGGGATGGGTTTGAACTGACCTCCCTGCTGATGTTTTCCCATCATGCTACTTCTTCCTGTTGGTAATATCCAGCTCTGCTACTGTTTCTATTGTGAATCTGCATCCATTCATCTTTACACTTAGCAAGTTAGGGATCATATGCAACCAGATCAAGCTAAACTTGGCTAGCTGATGATGAGCAAACCTTTTTTCTGAAGATGTTGAGAAAAGGTCCAAGACAACAACTGACAGCGAAGATAGTAAGGAGAATAATGACGATAATTTAAAAAAAAAATGTTCGCTATAGACTTTGATTAGTTAGGGCAAGTGGTTGGTCATCACACCCCTCTGTGATTGCAGACAGAAGTTTGTGGTATATTTATGCCTAAGTTGCATCGCCAAACAGGCATTTAAGTGACGTTAATGTGTATTAGGTTTTGTAAAAAGCTTAATTGCTTTGATAGCTTTCTATTTTTAATAATTAGCATCATGCTAATGCAAAAAATTTTTTTTCTGGTGAGTTTCCACTTTCAACTTATCCTTTGCTTGTTTAGGAAACTGAAACCAGGTTTTCTCTGGTCGATGCTGATATGGAGACCTTCTGTTAAACAAGGTTTAGAGACCTTCAGAATTCAAAAGTGGTCATAGGTCATCTGAAATTAGCTTTTAAAATTACCAAATGTCAAATTGCAGTATCTGAATTTCAGGAAGTTTAGTTTTTAAATCAGAAAGTTTGGAGAAGTGAACGTTAGTCTTACAAAGTTAAATTAGATGCACAAAAAGCTATTTATCAAATGTAGCCGCAGCAGTATTATTTTTGAATATAAAATTTGATCTACAATTTCCTCTCTTGCTGGAAAAAAGGAAAATTTGACGTTCATCAAAAATTTGAACAAAACCTGAAATAATTAATTGGTGTTGCACCAGTGGTTAATGACAAAAATAGCACCCATGTAAGTAAGCAAGCCCCAAAAAAGGATTTAGTCTTGAAAAATCTGTGGGGATTAAGATTTGCAATTTTCTATTGTTTGGTTGCGGTTTCATTGATCATTCCTAATTACATCTTCTGTGCTTGTAGGAGCTCTAACCAACATGCCTGCAGTAAAAATATTCTCCCTGTATGCGGCCATGGCTGTGTTCTGTAACTTCTTTCTCCAGATAACTTGCTTCGTTGGTCTAATGACACTGGATGCTCGCAGACAACAGGTAGGTAGCTGTAGTTTCCAATTAGATTTAACCTGTTCTGGAAAGTTATCCAATCTGGAAATGAAAAAAAAAAAAAAAAAAAAATGAAGTACGGTCAAACCTCAGTTATCCGGACAAGATCTCAAGGTCCCGTGAATATTTAATTAGGCATACTTTGTGTTATCCGAACTTGAGAACATTAGAAATATGCTATAATTATTATTGTTTAATAAATCAATTTATTTCTTTCAATCTTTGTTTTAATGCCTTTATTCATTGAGGTTTAAACACCCTGCATTACCTGTTTACAAAATGAATATTAAAAAAAAATGTTTATTATAGTGTTGGGGCCCATGTTGGCCTAGAGCTGAGCTGGCTGGTGTGCGTCCGGCTGAAGTCCCTGCTCCCTGCAGGCATCAAGGTCGGATTCTTTTAGCTGCCGGCTCGATTGCATCAGTCCTGCGATAACGGTTCAAGTTCCAGCTCCCATCGCCAGTGTGTATTGTCCGTGCTTCCATTAGGGCAGCAGAGCGACAGAAATCCCCCGTTGGGGGGGGGGTGGTGCCAGTGTGAGTTACCGCAGAGGCCTGCGGGGCAGCAGGTGACTATAATAGCACTGCTCTGTGACTTTGTTCCGAGTACGTATCTCTCACAAGTGATCGAGTTTGTTGCTGTTGCCATGTCTGTGAAGAGAAAGCGAACACCACTGACAATCGAACAGAAAAGCGAGATTTTACAGTGTCTGGATCATGGTGAAAAGGCATCAAAGATTGCACAAGAGTACAACATTGGAAAAGCAACAGTGTCAGACATCAAGAAAGCAAGACCGGCGATTGGGAAATTTATCAACCAAAGTGATACTTCACATGCATTAGTGGGTGATAAGGGAAATCAGATACCGACACCACTTCCAGTCCCCATTAACGAAGCTGTCAACGGTTGGCGACTTTTCATGGAGTGGTGCGAAGCACAAGCCAAAGTCGATGCCGTTAAGTTGATGCATCTTTGTCAAATGTTATCGCTGGCAAAAACAAAGAAACAGAAGCACCTCAAGCAACAGCAACTGGATATTTTCTTCGCAAAAAAAGTGACAACCTTTACCTCCATGAATTACATGAACTTAGCATCATCGACAAACTCTGTACGTAAAGGTATTTTTTGTAATTACGTCATGTTTCCTTGAATTTTCAGCTCATTTTCATTATTTAAACAACACACAATGTGATTTTATTTGAGAAAATGTCATGAATTTCTAAGCATTATCCAATGTTTGTGCACATTTTATCGATTGAATGAAATGAAAACTCTGTAAACATGCTTTATGTAATTATGTTCAGTATGGCTTCCTTTGTTTACGATCAGATCAGTTATCCAAACAAAATACCCTCTGCCCGTTTTGTTCGGATAATCGAGGTTTAGCTGTAAAAGAATTTGTTTTAATTGAATTTTTTTTTTTAATTTTCAGGCAAACAGGTTTGATATTTTTTGCTTTATTAAATTGAAGAAGTCAAATGAAAGCAAACAAGATGGCTGTCTCTATTCTTTAGTGAAGAACTACTATTCCCATTTTCTTATGAAGAACTGGGTGCGCCCTCTGGTTGTAAGTATTTAATTAAATTGTGTGTGTGTGTGTGTGATTTAATTTTATTTTTAAATATTTGTTTCGTGCTACAGCCTTTGGACTGAGGACTTTGTAAGGATTGAATTTAAGCTTGTTTTTCTTTATTCTAATTTTGATAGTTGCATTCAGTATTATTTCACTCACCATTAAATACATGGCACCAATAAAGTCAGTATCAAAACAAAATGATGGATGATCATGCGATTAGTTTGTGATATGCAGAGATTTTAAATTTTATTTACTATGCGAAAGATAAAACTAATTACATGTTAAAGAAAAGATAAAAAAACTTTCAATGATTACGTGGCTCCACCTCATGGAAGGTTAGAAATACTGTTAACAGTCATATGTATGCAACACAATTGAATTATGCTTGCAATGAATAGTTTAAGGTAACAATTCAGTTTTAATGGCTTATATGGTCTTAGTTGCATCTTGCATTTCCAGACATTTTAGTCTCTGGGCACAGTAAGTACAAACAAAAGAAGTTGAGTTAAATCTCAATTCAAATTTTTTTGTATTTGATGAGACAAACATTAAGTTTTGTAATGAATTGTACTGTCAAACGGCATTATGTAACTTTACTGCCTTAATCACATTTAAAACTGGGTGTTTGTTGCTAGTGGCTGATAATGTTCATACCAGACTAATAAAGACTTCATAATTGTGCATTTTCGTGAGAGATTGAGATGTTTTTAAAAAAAAAACACAGTTGACTTTATTTCTGAGAGAAGCATTTGACTGATTAGTTGTTTTTGATGTTAATGTTTTTAGTTTGCATTTCCTTTTGTAAAAAAAAAAAAAAAAAATTTAATAAAGCTTAACTGATTAAATATTTTCATATCAAAGCTTTAGGTTGACTATTTGTTTCGTGTGTGTGTGTGTGTGTACAATGAAAAACTATTTTAATTATTTTTTGAGTTTTTATTTTATAATTCTAACAACCTTAGATCTAAATAACTGTTATTCCACAACTTTTCCCAGTGTTTATTAATAATCAGACTTAATGTACTTCATGAGTTAAAGCTTTTTTTTTTTTTTAAACAGCCTACTATTATCATTAATGTCAAAGGAATCTTCATAAATTTAAATGTAGGATACTTTTCAAATATTTTGATGCAACACTATAACTCTGTCAGGAAGACTTCAAAGCAACTACATGTGCAAGATGATACACTGTTGTTTTTATTGGTACTAACATCACTACTTTTATACTCTCCAAGACAGATACCAAAACAAAAAAAGATGACAGTCTCCAAAGTACTGATTTGAAAACTTTTTATTGTATTTGATGGCGAATAAGTCGACTTCTTCTGATTAAAAAAAAAAAAAAATCAAGATTTCTGTAGATCCAGTGTATAAGTTGACAAACAATTTGAGTGGCATCTTGAATATTGTGTTGTATGGATTAACTGTTTTTGGATAATATTACTTTTGGCTTAGGTATGCACAGGCCTGAGAGTGATGCTTCAAAGCTTAATTGTGTAATTAGTTAAACCAATAATTTTGAATAATCTCCATTCAAAGTTTGGGGATTTGGAGTAATAGTGCTAGATCATGGATCTAAAACAATGATGTAAGACAAGTAAAGAAAAATTGTTGCTTTTCTACACAAAGGGGGGATAAACAATGGTCTAACCATTACGTGTGAGATTACGGTAGCTGATTTATGTACTTAGTGCAACGGTTTGAACACGTGAGATGCAGTCATCACTATCTTATTGCATGGCTGACTGACTAACAATAATGCAATTTGAATGTAAACTACAATTTAAAAAGATGAATAAACTATGAAATGCAACATTTTTTTTAAATTAACGATCTTTATTTTTTTACGTGGCCCAAGTCTTGCCAGGGTTTGTTCTCTGCAGTTGCGATGGGTTTGAAAATAAAAAGACTTGTCAAAATCATTTAAATTCTTGAAGGTTTCATTGCCGAAAGTGCGGTGTAAAGGTATATATATGTGTGTATGTATATTTTGGCTTAAAACTTTGACTTATACACTGTCAAATATGGTACGTCTCTTCTAATGTGCATTTTCTGATTAATGATCACACATTCGACCGCTGAGACCTAAACCAAATCTTAGATAGTTGCAGTGTGTACTAAATAATTTTTGGTGAGATTTAAAAACTAAAATCTTAATTGTATGGTAATGAGGTATTGGCTCACGTGTGTTCACAAAACATGGCTACTGTGGCTGAGGAGCCTGTGTATTCGAGTTTAGCCTGTTGTCAGACAGACTTAAAGTTTATCCAAATTTGTGGACGACAGTCCTTGTTGCTGTTTATTTATCTCAGCTTTATTTTTTTTTTTTTTAAGTTATTCTTTTCCTAAGCAACTTTGCTGTTTCAGGTCCTGGTTTTCGCTTTCTGGTTCTGTGTGTCGCTTGCCATGACATTCCACATTAAGGTTGGCTTGGACCAAAAGTTGTCAATGCCAGAGGTAAACATTTATCTCATTCAATTTGCTTATGTTGCTTTTGTTAAAATGAACCTTTTATTAACGCAAGTACAAAACGACTTAGTTATGGTACCTGAAGCACTTACCTGGTGAGGTTGTGGTGGTCTCGTATTTAGATTCCAGCATATTGTGTAACTCGTGCTTTGTTAAAGTTATACAGTACATAATAATTTTTTGATTAGCTAATTGTATTAATTTTGGGAAAAAAAAAAATATTCATGATTGGCTTTGAAAAACTTTAGGAAATTGGGCTATAAAGCATAAATAAAGGATAAAATAGGGATCATTCAGTAGCAAAGAGATCTTTAAATGGTTTGGGCTAAGCAATTTAATATTTAGTTCTTGCATACACTAACTGCCAAAAGTTTAGAAGAAAAATAAATGTGGACAATTATTTTAAAAAAATAGTATAACCAATTTATTTCTCACTATGACATAGATGTAAGATTCATTACATGGATGAAAAAAATAACACACCTGCTAAACTTTGACAAAAGTTTGTTTCATCAGAATATCCCCCGTTTGCTCTGGTAACAGCCTCGCAAATTTTTGGGAGTTTATGAATAACTTCGCCAAATATTCAGGTGTTACTGCATTTTGTGCTCTCTGAATGTATTCTTGTAATTGTTTTGTTACTTGGGATCATTTTTCCAACGTTTCTATTGATCTTATTCCAATAAGAGTTCAATGGGTGATAAGCCGTGTTCTGGAGGACATCCTACTTTGCTTTCCACACACACACGCACTCACGCACAGACAGACAGTCTGCATAATTTGGAAGTGTGCTTAGGATCATTGTTGCAGATTGACTGCTACAAGGATTTGCATATTTTTTACAGAACACTGGTCAGTGTTCCGTTAATTGTACATAGATCACTTCAAAACAATCTCCAAACCCCCATATCATCTCTCCTATTTAACTGTAGGAGCAGTATGCTGTTCTGATGAGTGTTCTCCAACTTGTCTGCATAAACCTTCTGTTTGGACTCAAACTTTGACTCCTTAATCCATAACACTTTTATAATCCAATGTTTGTGCAATTTTGCCTATTGCAACTCATTACTTTTTAAATAATTCTATCAGATGTTTATTCATGGTTACCTGGAATTTGTGAAAACATGATAATGTGTGATTTTCCCCTCCCCTCCTTACCATGGAAAAACAACAGTTTAAAATAGTTTTGAGGGGGGGGACTTTATTTTGAAAGGGTTAATTCATTTTTAATGTAGCATACATGGGGAATTCTAAAGGTGTTTTAGTGAATTTTTCTGATTAACTACTATGTATTTATTTTTTACCTTCCAGGATTCCTACTTGCTGAACTATTTTGACAACATGTCTGAATATCTCTCCATTGGCCCTCCAGTCTACTTCGTAGTGGAGGATGGCCATAATTACACAACTCAAAGAGGGCAGAATGATATCTGCGGCAGCAGTGGGTGCCACTCGGACTCACTTCTTGGACAGGTGTACCTGGCATCTCTACAACCTGAATAGTGAGTGTCTTTGACAGTCTACTTTCCATAGCCAAAATATAAGCCATAAATATACAGCCCAGATTAACATATAATTCCATGCTGTTAGCCAACAAATAAGGATCAGCACAAAAGTAATGCCCCTCCCCTTTTTTTTTTATTTCTGTGCAGAATGGCAAACGGCACAGTAATGAAAATCATACAAGATACTCGCACACATCCTGTCATTGCTTCTCTTGGTGTTGGCTCATCGCATTGGCTTAAAATGGCGGCCCAGCATTGATAGACATTAAGCGTAGATTAATTAAATTTCTCATAGCTCTGGGAATTTCAGCCAATAAGATTCACCATCACATGATCAATACGTACAGACCCTTGGCGTGTTTATGTCAGTACTGGAAGCTGCTGTGTAAATGGTGAAAAGTGGAGAAAATGAACTCCAAGATAAGGTCTTGCAGCAGGTGACTAGCAATAGCTGTTAATGAACTGATGTCTGAGTATCAGTGCTAAGTGAGTCTGGATATCAGTCATCATTCCAGGAGGAAGATAATAGGCCATGCCTCTCCAGAGGAGAGTGGAGGAGGAAAGACTTAATGGTTCTGTTTTCAGCTGATACTGAAAAAGATGGGTTGGTACTGGAATTGTGTTCAGTACCATAAAGGTCTATCTACAGGCTGACAAAAAAGTATCATATTCAGCATCTCCTGTTATAAGGAGAAATGACTTACTACAAACTACACTAGTACAGTGTAAATATTATAAAAGAAAAACAAACTTATGCATGCAGATTTTTTTTTTTAAATAAAGAAAAACAAAAATAGAAAATGTATTAAAATAATGATATTTTGACTTTCGTAATAACAGAGTGTAAACAAACTATATTATGACTGCTTAATTATATTTCTGAGTTTTATATTAAGGGTTTTTTTTTTTTTTTTTTATAAGCAAAGTAATCTGGTTCCAGTTTTAAATTGTCCCAGTTAATTATGTTGGCATATATCAAAAAGAAAGTTTCTGTACCGTGTATTTTTCAAAAAAGAATAATATTTTTTTATTTGAATCCGTGCAAAGTTAAGAAATTATATATTTTTGTTGTGTTGTTCAGTTCTTTTATAGCAGAAGGAGCAACGTCGTGGCTGGATGATTATTTTGACTGGATAAACCCGAGTGGTAATCCGCCATGTTGCCGATACCATAACAACACAGGTGGCTTTTGTAAAGCTACAGGTAAAAATGACACTTTCCTTTGTGTAGCTCTCCCAGAAGAACCTAACCCTGCTGACAGAATTTTACATGATGAAGACTGCAAGAAATAAATGTCTGCTCTAATTTTATCCTGTTTTCTTTTGATGGGCTTCACAGTGCCAATGAAATAAGTGCCAAGAAGAAACTGTCTGCCCACCAAGTTTTAGCTTTTGCGGTGCATGCAGTCGAACTTGTTACTTGTATTATATTGTAAACATTTTTGTCGAGGTCACAAGGTGTGGTTTTTTGTTTGTTTTTAAATGAGTAATGAAAAATAAACCAGTATTGGATTACACATTCAGGAAACGGGGGTGGCAAATGTTGTTGTGGATAGGCTAAGAGGTGTTGGGTGTAGACATTAAAGGAAAGTGCTTTTAGCTTATGTGATTCATAAAATCCTTTGCCTAATAAATCTTTGTTGCAACACATTGTTTTTAAACAAAACACTGAGTGTTCCTTGTTACAAAGTGAAAATACATTTCTAAAATAATAAAACCCATAAAAAAGGGAGTCAGGGTTATCTCAGATGGTGCAATAATTTAGTCCACAGCTGTCATTTTTTTTTTTTTTAAAAGGAAAACATTTTGTTTCACCAGGTGCTTTATATAAAAAAATGTTCTGCATCCCTTATACAATTTAGCTACAATAGAGGCTGTCGAGTTACAGCTACTTCTGTGTTTATTCTAACTGATTTTAAAAAAGGATTTGTTAAAGGGATAAGACCTTGATTTATTTAAAAATTGGTCTATTTTAAAGGTCTTGTTGACCAAAATGGAATATTGGAAATCAGTTTTCTTAGATGGAATTGGGAGGTTATGGTTGCTGCATTGCTACTTATTAGGTGACAGGTATAATCATTTTTTGGTTCACAGAAATTATGCAAGTTCTACCACTAATGGAGGGTTCTTTCCAAAAGAAAATAGGCTGAAATATTGTAGATGGGAGAAGTTAAAAATATATTAAATTAAAGTGCACAAATTTTTTTTAATAAAGTCAAAATAAGAACTGCCAAGGGGAGAATTTGGATTGTCAAATATTGTGTTTTTTGTTTCTTTAGCTGCTGGGAATGTTTTATATAAAAAGGGGGAAAAAAATCTAGATAAATGAAGGAAAATTTTTTAAATTTTATTTTGTAAGCCAGTGTCTGTAAGGTAGACAACTCTGGTGAGAGAGAGTAGTGTCGAATTGTCTTCTCATTGCCAACCCTGTACCTCATGGGGGTCTTCTGACTTCAGCAGAGAAAAGACCGACTACTGAAGTGGTGAAAGTTACTGTACAGCAAGTGCTGTCTGGAATTTTCTTTCTGTAGGTGCATGGCTTGTGTAGGCCATTTCTTCTTTAATGCTGCTCTAACTTTTGTTCAGACATTCAGCATAGCAGGAATGTGGAGAAATCTATTCATGGGAGCTGGGAAACGCAAAGGCTGGAGGCACAATCGCTAGTCATATTGCACAGGCTTTGGCGTCCCTGTTAAATGCTGGAGAAAATCTGCCATCTAGCGATTGTGTTTAAAAACAGAACCAGCACAAACAACATGGCTAAGCAATTGTATCAATTTTGAACCTTGTAATGGCTAAACTCTAAATAAATTAAGAGACATTACTTTTGGAAAATTCCTTATGCTTCATTTTTAAGGCCACAGAGCCCAGCAGCCATTGATTTTGGAGTCTGTCCAGGCTGTTGTAGAAAACCATGGATTTAGGCCCCTTATTGAAGCCTTTCTCCACTCTTGAAGTTACAGTCTGTTAATCGATGACTTTAGAAGAAAAACAAAACAAAAAAAACACCTGGATATTAACATTTTTGGATTAAGTCCCTAAGAAATGGTTGATTAAGTTTTGTTGAGAATGAAAATGCACCTTTTTCGAAATTTCCAGTTTGCCTAATTTCTTTGGCAGATGCTGGCCCATGTTTGCCGTGTAAAGTGAAGGAGACCCACAGTCGTCCCAACCCGGAGAGCTTTATGGAATACTTGCCATGGTTTCTTCTTGACAACCCAGAAGACAAGTGCACTAAAGGGTGGGCACTATGGTTACCTTTCATCACTGTCACTGCACTGGGACACTACTTCTAAAATCGTTTCTGTTTTAACATTCTTTTCTCATTCAGCAAAAGAAAGAATAGCACAGAAATAGAAATCAAACCACACGTTGGGTTTGAATAATACGAGTTCAGGAATGGGTTATACAAATTTTACTAAATATTCTTTTGGCTCAAATTAAATGCTGCCACCAACAGGAATGGTAATCTGTGATCCCACTGTAAAACTTTCTCACTGGAGTTCTCAAGAAATATGGCTACAATCAGACCAGCATTTCAGTATGCTGTGCTCTAGCACTATGAGGGTAACAAATGTCACTGAAGAAAGGTATAGTCTCTTGATTTACACACAAGCTATGTTAAATCGGAAAGAATTCTTTGTATCCCTTACCTGGTCTGCCTGCTTGTAGTTAGCTGCCCATTCCACAAGGAGCTGACTCTAGCTGGCTAGAGGCAATGTCCATTTGGAAAATATACACAAGTTCCTTCTATTTACAAGCTGGAAGGAGCTTTTCTGTTTGTGGAGAGTAAATGGGAACTATCAGTGGACCAGAACTGCGGAAGGTCTGTCAGACTGAAATGGTTCCCTAGTGGGGGTGTGAAAGTCAAGTCTCTTCAGCAGCCGTCCATGACAATTTTATTCTTCACTATTAACACAAAGCTGTTCTGTGTATGCTGCATTCATTTCTACATTCAAGCCATCTGTATTTAATGGCATGAGATCAGTCTTATTTACATAAGTGAGATGGCTGATCAAAAATGTTAAGTGTTTCAGTAAAAATTGCCGGGCAGAAGTAGCTGGCTTCGAAAAGTGATCATGTTTAAGCAAAAAAAGTGAAAAAAACATGAATTTTCCATAGAAATATTTTTTGAAAACATCTAACAGTCAGCTCAGCTGATGTAATTTAGGTCCATGAAGTGGAAAGCATCTGATGCATTTCTTGTTTTTAAAAACTCAGATTAATCCTTTAAAAACGTTATTTAGTCACTTGGCATTTTAGGTGGATTGTCCTATCATAAATGTATAAAAGAATGTTTAAAGACTGAAACACTGACTGTTTTCCAACCCACTAAGATTTTCTAAACTGTAATCTAACCTAGTTTTAAAAAAAAAATATATATATATATACCCTCTAAACCAAAGGCCAATTAATTCTTTGTATCCCACCTGGTCAATTTATAACTGGTGTGGGAGAGGAAGTGTTTTGTTATTTCTTTTAGATGGAAGACTTGAGAGATGCTCCCATGTCAGTTGAATGTTAGTTTTTGGCTGGCTAGCACTGTTCCCACTCTACCTTGTTTCTTTCTCTGTTCCAGGGGTCACGCTGCTTACGGAACAGCTGTGGAGATACTAGAAAACAAAACTAGAGTTGGAGGTAAGTGACCAAAACAGGGCTTGTTCTTCTGAGTTATCTGAAAGTGCATTCTGGCAGAAAATTAGAGCTGACCCTTTTTAGGGATCACTGATAATTGAAAACTGACTTCAGGATCTGGAAGCTGCTGCTATAAAATGATTGTTGTTGTTTGTAATTTACCCTTGCACAGAGAGAGAGAGAGATGCGCACAGAGTGTTTCTGGTTCAAAATAGTTGAGATGTTCAGTAAAGAGATGGAGGTTTGCTTTTAACTGAATCCAAATATAGGATATTGACATAAAGATTGCCACTATTTTGTGCATGAATAACGAAGTAGGGACCATTTGGTATACCCTGGACTGGAAAACAAATCTCTCACATCTTGAAGGTATTTTCATCTTCCAGTGAAAATTTTTGAGTCATGATTTGTTTTGCAGTCCATTACTTGTAACACTTGGCTCTGTTTTACATTTATGTATTTATTACAGTTGCCCATTTAATGGGAAAATGTGTAAATTAGTTTCATTATTTGATGTAGCTCTTTTAACCTGGCAGATTTTACCTAATTTTTCCTGTCGATGACTAAAGTTCTTACCAGGTGGCCCAAACCAGCTTCCTCTGTGCTTTTCCTGGCAATGCTGTGATGACATTTAACCATCTGTTTTCAGCCACATACTTCATGAGCTACCATAGTGTACTGAAGACATCTGAGGAGTATGTCAAGGCCTTGAGAAATGCACGCTTGATCAGTGACAATGTCACCAGCATGCTGAACACACACGGTCGCTACAAAGTTTTCCCCTACAGGTAGGTGAAGAACAAACATTTTTTTTTTAAATCACCTTTCATATGCTACTAAGAGTTATGGAAATTGTCAACAAAAAAAAGCTTGAAATGTTAAAAATGAGCAGTACCTTGTATGAATAATTTTAAAAGTAGCAGCTGTCAGTTGTGTAAAAGCCCGTTATTGTTCAGTCTGTGGAACAGTGTTCCTAGACAATGAAAACTGGCATGTAAAGTATTGCATGTAGAAAGGTTTTACCATGCATTATGTTGCTGTTATATATATTGTAATATTTACTTTTTTATTGTTGTTGGTTTTCAGTGTATTTTACGTTTTCTATGAGCAATACCTAACTATTGTCAATGAAGCAATTTTCAATCTTGGAATGTGCTTCATAGCCATCTTCATCGTCACATTTCTGCTCCTTGGCTTGGACCTCTACTCTGCTGTGATGGTCGTCATTACGATTATGATGATTTTAGTTGACATATTGGGCATGATGTATCTGTGGAACATCACACTCAATGCAGTATCTCTTGTTAACCTTGTTATGGTAAGTGAACTTCAGTTATAATATGTATTATTGCTAATTAGGGTTTTGCCTAAAATTATCTAATGCACATGAGATAAAATCAATGAGATATTCCCAAATTAATGCTTTAGAAGCTTTATTCTGTTTTTGGAGCTCTCTTTCAGGGAAAGTAGCAAAAGCGGAGATTACAGATATCACACAGCACAGAATTCCTTGTAGTCTTCTTGACAAGAGAGCTATGGGTATCACTTAGGCATGATTTGAAAGTTTGAATTTAGAAAATTCAGGGTGACAGAGTAAAATATAGAGCATTGTTTCCTGAGAATAGGGGGAAGAGGGTCATTTTGTGGCTACCTGTTATTGAAAATGGTTGATCATGGTTGGGGAAACCTCTTAAAACAGGGTGGATGGGCGATTAAACAAGAATGATGCTAATTATTTTACCCCCTGCTGGATTTGATTTTTGCACCATGCATGTATTCTCTCATTTGTGTGCACAGAAATTCTGTTGGGAAATACTTATAACACAATCAGTTTATTACTGTTTCTGTGTTTTTTTTCTAGGCTGTTGGAATATCGGTGGAATTCTGTTCACACATTACTCGGTCCTTTGCCATGAGCTTGAGTGAGACACGTGCCATGAGGGCCAAAGACGCTCTGGCCCACATGGGGAGTTCGGTAAGCAGTAGACACTAACAGGAATGTGGAAGAGAGATGAGATTGTTAGTTTAAATAAAGGATAAGAAAATGTCTTCCACCTCTGCCAAGAAAAAAAAGTATATATATATATATATGATTTTAAGATGTTCATATTGAATAGCTCAGCTTTTAAATTAGTGTTCTCATGTTAAAAGCTAAGCTACACATTAAATTTCTTTTAATGACAGTTGTTTCTATAAAGCAGAAGATGAGACTTGGTTTTGCTGATCTTTTTCAACTTGCATATTGACATATAGAAAAGTGATTGTTGCAAATTTAATTTAATTTTTAAAAAAAATCTATTTTAGTTTAGGTTCCATGACAAGGGTTGTTCAGAGTTAATCTGCACTTTTTGTTCTAGATATGAAAGGAAAATAGATCAATGAAAGTCTGGTAGTGGCAACTTTATTGTGATGAGATCACAGCTGTGCAAAGCTCTCAAGCATAGCGTATTTCTGTCATGGTGAGCAGATCTGTGCCACCTGCTGCGGAACAGCATATTGTAATGAAGTTTCTGATGAAAGAAAATGTTGAACTAACTGAAATTCACAGATTAACTGTACAGTTTAGTGATGCATGTTTCTCTCAAGTTTTGAAGTGGTGCAAGTTTAAAAAATGGACATTGCAACAAAGTGTTGACTCCAAATGTTACCTGTATTGAACATTTGGTTTTGGATAGTTACTGGCATCAGTGTGCATGATGTTGCATTAGAACTGTGTATCAGTATTGGGAATTGAAAGAAAACATTCGTTCACACCTGAAATTTAATAAAGTTAGTGGCAGTCAAAAGGCAAATTGTGTGTCTATTGCAATAGGCACTTGTGGCATTGCCAGGAGGGCAACGACTACATCAAGAAGTTTGTAGTAGATCCACTACCTCACTCCCAAGTCCAAGTGCAGCAACATTCTACAGCAAAAATTGAAGTCTCAGTTGTCTGTCCGAAAGATCATGTCAGCAGTGTTAGGGCAATGACTCTGGTTGAGTTTCTTACCCATATAAACCATTAGTTTTGGTGATCTGTTATGCATGGATGTTTGACATGCAATACACAAATAACAGTTTGGTTTGGTGTTAATCTGTTGCATGCTAATACTCCAGCTAGCTCTTATTAGGATATTTCCTGAAATGACTACATACCAAAATTAAAAATTTCTATGCTTCTGGAATTAAGATGTTACTATATCATCGCGACAAAGCATACATCTAGTGGGGGAATACCTTGAAAAATAAGGAAAGTTTAAATGGCTTGACTTTTCAAAAAAAAACTTTCTAGAAGAAAGAGTACAGGTTAACCTTGAACAGCTCTGGTACATGTGCATAAATAGTTCTGCATGACAGGCTCATATTTCTAAATGTGCGGTGGTCTTCACCTGTTAAATCTCAAGTGATGTACAAAGAAGAAATTCATTCTGAATTGTTCCCTTTTAAAATTTCACAATGCTTCAGGTTAACAAAACTTTGCACATAGGACTTTTTAGATGATAATCCAAAGTGCACATGAGTTTCTACCTTTTTGATAAACTAACTTTAAACATTTTGTCAGTCCCATCACTGCAAAGTTGGAATAAGGGAAGTAGCTGGGACATTTTAGATGAGATAACCAAGTCAGAGGGTGGTTTAACAAAAAATAGAAAAAGTAAATTAATAATGAATTGAAGTGCAGAAGATAACTGATCTTTGGTTTCTTTTATTTTGTGTTGCAGGTGCTCAGTGGAATTACATTAACCAAGCTGGTTGGAATCTGTGTTCTTGCTTTTGCAAAGTCACAACTTTTCAAGGTGTTTTATTTCCGCATGTACCTGGGAATAGTTCTGTTTGGTGCTGGTCATGGCTTAATATTTCTACCTGTTTTACTTAGCTACATAGGTGAGAATAGTCAGATTTATTATTTATTTGAAATTAGTTCTCAACTTTGGAATTATAATAATATATGAAAAGAGAAGTTCTCAACAACATGTCAGCATACTAAGAGAATGTGGATGGCTGGCTGGCTTCATGCATTCTTTCAGTTCTAAAAATATGTTTGATACACTACAGTGGTTGATGATTCTATTCCCACTCTGAAAATGACTGTATGAAGGAAGATCTTTTAATCTATTGCTGCATTTAAAATTCAACTCTGGCTTACTAAATGAAAGTAAGGAAACTGAAGTAGTTTTCTTTTCAAATGAAAAACATTTTAAAAACTCCCGTCATCAAATTCAAGAGAATTTTGGTGCACAGGAAATTCCTTAGCACTCGTCGTTTTCCCAATTTTTAAAATTTTGTGACTTTCAAAATTTTCCATTGATTCCAACTAATACAAGTAAAGTTTCCTCTGCTGCAGTCAGTCTGCTGTCTTGGATGAAAAACGAAGTTATGGGACCCAGAAAATGATAAACACCGAATGCTGGAAAATACAGATAGACCTGGTTACAGCCGGATCCATAAATTTTCCAGTTCTTTTCACTGTCTTTATTCTACTACAGAAACTTATTGATCTTGTGAAACTATCGTTTTTTTCTTAAACTAAATAATGGGTGGGAGGGCAGGGATGCCTTTATCTCCCTCCAAGAGGGCTTTATATTTGATCTTATCTTGAATAGCCAGAAATTCTTAGTTTGACAGCTGTCATTCAGAGAGAATCACTGAGTGAGTTTGTTTTCCTTTTTGTCCTTTTTTTTTAGGTCCTCCGAAAAGATCTATGGAAGACAGCTAAGTCTCGAGAGAACTGACAGAGATGGCGGCAGTGGCAGCAGCAGCCATCTTGAATAATTCTGCTTCCAAGTTCCTTTCCCTAAGATGTCTTTTACAGCTGCAGATTTGTTGAACTGGTTGGGGAATATTTAAAGATTTATTAACAAAAAAAAATAAATAAATAAACATCAAAACTAAAAGAAATGTCCTATTTTTCTAAACTCTTCAAATGATTGATTTTAATTTATTGATATAGAAATTATTTATTTGTAAATTCTCTCCCCATTCTGGTAATAAAATTTTAAGGAAACCAGATGCTAATCCAGACATTTCCAGCAGTCTTGTTAGAATGCTTACATCCTGGCCACCATCTCCCCGTTGTTGTCATCACCATTACATATTAAAATGGTTCTGCTCATTACCTCATCTGATGATGGTGACAACAGGGAGACGATGAACAGGATGTAGACTCTTGACAGGGTGGTTGGCTATGCCTGAGCGATGATTTGCATTTATACTAATTTAATGATTACTTTAATTTTTTTCAAAGTAGAAATTTGTTTTTTTTTTTTTGTTTATAAAGTTGGAGTTTTCTCCCATGTAACGTTTTCAAGAAGTCTAGTCTGTTGAGGATTTTTAATTTTGAAGGAAAAGAACTAATAAATGACCATGGACCATTTAAATGTTTTTTTTTTTTTTTTAAAGTTTGATGGCCAAACTTTTTGAGAAACTTATGTTTGCCTAGTTTTCATATGATTATGTTGAAAATTAGTTCATTTGGTAATGATGAAATGCAAAATTTTCTTCTCAATTTATCTTTGTTTGACTGATGACCCCAAAACGCGCTGACTGATGCTGGAATAAATATAAAAGTGCTCTCAACTATTATTGTAGACATTGAGAGAGAGAGAGGAAGCCAGTCATGCTGAAATACACTTGTAAATTAGTGATGCCATTGGAAAGCTCTGGTAGGTAGTTAAACATTCTACTTGTCAAATCATTGTATATTCTATCATTTAAAGGTTCACTTTCTTGTTAGTCTTTACCTATTCATATTCACTGGTCTTGTTGGTTTGTGTTTATGAAGCCGAGTGAAAGCTGGCCAATACTAATAATAAAAAGATGAAAGGATATTTTTTTTAAATATGTAGAATTTTTGCATCTGGTTTAAGTATCTAATAACGTTATTTAAACATTTTCTCTCTCTCTCTTTAAAAAAAAATAAAGATGGAGGCTTCCATCTTTGTGTTAAAGGGGGAAAGTTTGGTTGCAAACTTGATTTTAAAAAAAAATGAAACCTTACATTGTCTCAACATGTTAATTATATGTAGGAAGTGGCCATTATGTTGATTGTATGCAGCTAAGAACTTTAACCATGACATGATGACATTTTTACCTACAAAATGGCAGCTTCTCAAATTAACATTTCTTTTAGTACTTTTTATCACTACAGTAACTTCATGCAAATTATGATATTGCATATGCATGCATGCGATGTTATGCTATTGCAGTATAAGAGGGGCATACTGACAAATGAACAGCAATGGCAAGACAATAATAAATGTGAAATACAGGATATAATATATAAGAATGATGTTCTCTGTGCTAGACTTTAATATTTTATTTGAAACTCATTTTACAGGGAGACTGAAGTTTGCGATTATTTTATTGAAGAGAGTGTGAAAACATTTTGCAGAATAATTTCAAATTTGATTTAGTCTATTGATACATCACACCATCATATTGTGGTTCTTCCAAGTTTCTCGCTTGAGGCTGCAACAGAGATGAAAACAACTCTAGCATCAAATCTCTTGTGGTTTGCCAGCTTCACCCTGGTCAAAAGGAGTCCTTATCCTGTATATTGCTGGCCATTATAGCTACATGACATACAAGCAGTAAGTTGCTAAAAATCTGCATTTGAATGTCTAACAATTTTTTTCCAAAAAGAAAGGGTAGCAGTTATTACCTGAACTCAGGTTTCCTGTATAGTAAAAGCATACTGGTTAATTCTAACACACCTAATTGTTGAGGAAAGTCAAATTATAGAATTGTCCCTGACAATTGTAGTCTAGTTTTAATTTATTTTTTTTACAAATTTAAACTTATGATTATTTGAAGAATTGACATTTGTATTTTTTTCAAAACTAATCTTATTGGCAATAAAACTTGTTATTGATTTTGATGAATTATGTTTAGAAAAACAATTGTTGAAGTATGTTTGTGGTTTTGTTTTTTTTTTTACATTTGTGGACGCTGATTTATTAGAATACAAATGAAAATGTCATTTTGAAATGTGTACATATAGTAAACATTCTTGTAGGTATGTAATTATTAAGTTATCAGAAAACTAGTTTTCTACACTTAGTATGAAGAACTTGTGTACAGTTGATCAAAATGATTGATTTGTTAATAAATAGATTTAAAAAATAAACTGGCATTAGTTTTGAAGAATGTCATAATTTCAACTTATTCTGAAATATATGAGTCCAAAAAGATTGATTCATGTACCAGGGATGTTATATATATTTAATTTTTTTAATGAAGTCTGTACTTCTTTTTTTTAATACTTAATTGTTTTCTTCCCTGAAATTGCAGGATTCATCTTGTTAAAATTATCAGATATTAGCGGCCCGTTGCAAATGCATGGCTTGCAATGATGCATCACAACTCAGTCTTTGCTGCCATTTTTGCGTGAGACAAACTACTGCAGTGTCTATATTTGGGCTGTACTATCCAGGTATCCATTAGATACCAATCATTGAAGTAATCTCAGGCACTCAAGAATACTTCATTTGGACAATCCCAACTTTTTAGGCTGATGTAGATAAACAAATTTCTGTGTGTAATTTATGAAGAATGAAATTTTTGGCTATCTAGAATTGCATCCAAAGCCTGGTACAACTATAGACTTGTGAATTCCTCACCAACAATGTACAAAGGAATAATTTTGTGTCCAAACCACCACCACTGCGTTCTTCTTGCAGCAGGTGGCTGAGCTAGTTGGCGATTTTTCGTTTTAAAGATATAAAAAAAAAAATTTTAAAAAGTGACTTTGGCTTTCTCAATGAATTGGTGCTTTCAACAGCCACATTTCACAAATCTCATGTGCCTTCTGGAACCAGTTGTCTCACAGTCCACAAGGCTAAATGCTTGCTTTTGCTATACAAAAAGGTTTGAGCTCAGGACATTTGAATTACTTTAACTAGAAGTGCAAGCGACTGCAGGTGTTAGCTTCTATCACAAAGCCACCTGCATTACAGGAAATTCTAATAGTTTGACTATTGCCGTTGCAGCCACATGTCTCGTAGAATCTTTGGGTGTCATAGATAAAATTTGCAATGCTATTGACAGAACTACAAATCAAAACTACACTTATTCTAAAGGAAAAAAATCTCCAACTGCCATGTTCTTGAGAAATACAAATTCTGGAAGGAAATCTGGTCAACACACTTCCATGTGATGAAAAATCATTAATGATTTCAAGTTCCCATGGTTTTGGTCAGTGTGGAGCATTTCTCATCTCATGAGGATTTGTTATCCCTAAAGAATTTTTATCTCATTTCAAAGACTACATGATGCTAATGCGGAACTATGATTTATGGAGTCAGCCACAACTGAAAGTGTGATATTTGGTAAGTCTTTAATTTGATAAACTAAAGGTGTTTTTTTTTTTTTTTTTTCATTTTATGAATGTTCTGCTTGGATACTTGAATTTGGTATTTCAATAAATGGGTTTATGGTGTAGTATATCTACTCATATTATCTGACTATTTTGTATGAATTTTCTGTAAACTTTGAAGACTTTACTGATGAGTCAAGATTTAGCCTTCAGTGTCACTTGAGGAGGAGGGGGCGAGTGGAATGTCCAGTCAGCCCACAAACATCACAGAAAGGGATCATGATAGAGGTGCAATGGTTTGGTCAGGAATTCCATTGGATGGGTGTGTGTGTGTGCTTGTACGTGTTTTCAGGGTGGTACCTTGACTGCTGAAAAGTATCGGTGTGAGATTCTGGATCTCTGTCAGACCATGCCCAGGTGCAGTTAGAAATAATTTGGACAATTACATGTACCATGTATGGACAAGTGTTATCATCTGATACCAAACCAATACCCACATGATATGGTTAGTACCTTTCCCTGAGCAATATCTTATTGAGAAAGGTTGGAATACTTTCCTAGTTCACTTCAACAACTGCAACTAGTATATTTAATAATAATGTTTCTGAGGCCATTTTTAAAAAGATATGGTAATACACAGCAATCACTTGAGCTTTTCAAACAGCTGCAGTTGAAATCCTTTTCAATACCTGGTCTAGTAGAAAGGTAGGGATAAGTTTTGCCTTTTATTTCCTTTTAACAGAAAATCCTTTGTTTCAGTGGGATGTTATTTAGAAGTGTAGATTGCCACTTAACTTTCATCATTTACGCTACATCAGTATTTTAACACGGTTTAATAAGTACAGTGTAACGTCGTTCGAACGAACCTCAAGAGAAGAAGCACTTTACTTCGTTGGAGCCAAGTATTCGTTCCATCCCGCATATCATACAACTTGCTATATTGCTTATTTAATTGAGAATATTTGGTTTATATCATTATATTGCTTAAATTTTATATTATTGTAAATATTGTAAATTATTTTTATTATTATTATTAGTGAAATCATAAGGAAATTAGTACAAGTGGATTTATAACCTTTATTGTAAGTGAGAACCAGTCATGTCTAAGCTAGCATTACAAACAAGTTCAATTTATGCAAAAAATCAGTAATGGTCTTCTGTTTAAGCCTCGATGTGTGGCTTTTGACCATCCAATCTTGATATTCAGATATGGTTGGATCTTTGGGTGGATTCTCGCCGGCCCACAGGAAGCGCTGAAGAGACCACAGCATATCTGCTACTTGGTGGGCGGTTGGTAGAGGTGAATGGGGCTCCTCAGGTTCGTCTTCATCTTCTCCAACAGCAATTTCATCTCGATCTTGTACTGCTCTGGCGATGTCTTCAACCGAGAATGGAGCAGAGGTAAGGAGGTTGTTGTCCACAGTTGTGTAGGCCATCGCTTCCTTTTGCGTGACTTGCAGTCTCTACCACCTCAGCAGCTCCACGAGTGGCAAGTCGTCGTCTTCATCGGTTGGAGAGGGCGCAGCAGTGTCGATTTTGAAACCACAGTGGAAGCAGGAGTTGGAGATTGTTTGCGGCTTGACTTTGTTTCAAGCATAGTTGATGGCACCAATGGCCTGGAGCACCGTCCACGTGGGTTCCTCCTCTCCTCGCAAGCTGGCACAAGACATTGGGTCACATAGTGTGTCCTGTAATGGTGTTTGAAGTTTGCTATGATTCCTTGATCCATAGGCTGGGTGACCGACATAGTGTTAGAGGGCAAGTACACCAACTTGATGTTCTTCAGCTGTACTTGGACATTGTGTGCCGAACAGTTGTCAAGTACCAATGCAATCATCTTATTTTCTCGCCGAAACCGCAGGTCCTGCGCCGTCAACCAGCGAGAGAAGATGTCACTGGTCATCCACGCGTTGCTGTTAGCTTTCCAGTCCACCAGGAGTTTGCTTGGCTTTATCTTGTTACGGCTGAAACTGGCGTCTGATGTTCTTGTTTATCACCAGAGGTTTCAGTTTATCTGTGCCAGTCATGTTGGGTCCCAGCAGAAGGGTGACCCTGTTCTTGGACTGCTTGCATCCTTGACCGTCTTCGTCCTTATACGCGAGGGTTTTATTCGGCTGCATCTTGTAGAAGAGTCCGGTCTCGTCTATGTTGTAGATACAGTCAGGACTGTAATCGTTCAGAAGTTGAGGAAGTAGGGTGGACTTCCAAGCATCTACAGCCTCAGGGGCTACAGACTTAGCCTCTCCCTTGATGGAGCAGAATTTAAGGCCCTTCCTAGCCTTGAAGCGGTCCAGCCACCCATTGCTGCACTTGAAATCAGGAATCCCCATTTCTTCTGCAAGCTGCCTGGCCTTCTCTTGGAGATGTGGTCCAGAGATAGGAATGTTACTCGCTCGTGCATTTCTAAGCCAAAGGTCGAGAGCTTCTACAACGTCTTGGTTATTGGACCTTTTCAGAGTTTTACGTTTTGAATCAATTTTTTGTTGTTCAAATGCAACTTTGTACTCATCGCGTTTGGAGAGCCAACTTGAAAGAGTACTCAAAGGCACTCCGAACTGCTTAGCAATGTCAGTCTTGCTCTTCTTGCCCTCTTCAACCAATTGGATTGCAGTGTACTTGGTCTCCAATGAAGTATGCTTGCGCTTAGTAGCCATCGTTAAAACAAAAACTCCGAATGACAAACCGTCTTATGCTTCACCTTAAATAGAGAAGATTTGTGGAGCCTCGGTTAAAAAGTCCGTTTGACCTGATACGACCCGGAGTGGACCGGAAACGACACCGACAAGGCAAAGCGGGTTTCACTTGATTAAATTAAATGTAAAAAAAAAAAAAAAACACATTTCACATTCACAAACACATTAGAAATTAAATTACTGGAAATTATTTCTTAAAAGGAATTCTTTTTTAAAGAAGTTTTGAAGCCAAATACTTTTAACCATCTTCTCTACTTTGCTAGAGGAAATGTAAAAAAAAACAAAATCTGATACAAAAGTGGTTCGTTCCAACCAAGTATTTGATCCAAGCGAGATTGATCCATCCCATATATTTTTTGTTATAGACAAATGGGAAAAAAATAAGAGAAGAAAGCTATCACTTCGTTGGAACCGAGATTTTGTTCCATCTGGGGTTCATTCGAACGAGGTTCTACTGTATAAAAGGAAAAAAATTGTTCAGGGCCTGTGGATGGGTCAGGGGAATGACCTTGGTCCATGATTGTTTCAGGAACCTTTCAATGGAGTCAGGTCAGCAGTCATTGGTTGTTATTGTGGATTTGAAATAGCTGGCACTACTACCAATTAAAGCCGTCTCCCTCCCGCCCAAAATAACGCTTATGATGTTATTTTGGTGATTTCGAGCATTTTTATTCCTGTAAGATGTATGCCTTGGACAAGCAAGAGTTGCTGGTGGCTTCAGCTTTCTCCTGGGCTGAAATTAACACTTCGCGAGTGGCTGAGCCCCTCCAAGGCTTGTTTCTAGCATAATGCTACCTAATGAAATCCCGAGTAGAAAACTTCATTTTCAGACGTGGGAAGAAGTTCGTGTGAACAGAGAGCGAGCGGGTATGAGAGAGTTCTTCAACCTTAGAAGTGGGACTGCTGGCTGCCATCATACATGTGCCTAAACAAAAACAAAGAGTAAAAATGGCAGTGAACAAACTTGAGATTTGTTCGGTAAAAAAAGTGATCCAATAATTTTAAGTTTGAAATCTGAGGATGAATGAATGTTAGGATCATGCTAAAAAAGTCTCACGTTCACTGCTGAGTTAGTATTTTTTTTTTTTTGTTTTGCTTGAAGGTAAACTGTTCTGAAGTCTTCTGAGAGCTAACTACGAGTGCGCCTTCTATAGAGTTTCGGTCAAAATTAATTTTAAAAACAATTTAATTTTTCAAAACCCGTTAAATATCAACGGGAAAAGGCTGGACTGTTGAAGCAAAGTCTTAACCTTAGGGTAATTATTATTGTACTGGAACATCCCTTCTCATTGTTTGTATGGTAATCTGAATTGTTTGGTTTTAACCTGTTTTAAGCCTAGTTTCATGATCTGTAGGTTTTGGGACCATCTTTATTGAGTGATGTGTTTTGGACATAGCCAAATAGAATAGATGAAGGCATTTTCTACCCTTGCTTGAGAATTCAGGAAGGAAACCTGAAAATACAAAATCCATAACGAAGCAAACCATTTATCTATTCTTCTCGCTAAATGGAGAAATGCTGATCCATTAAGTTCTTACCTAGTTTCATTAAGCAGATTACAAAACTATTGTTTTTTAGATAATTATTTTTCTTTCCTGAATATTTTAATTGTACAGAACTACTTTGATTGTGATCACTTTGTGAGAACAAATACCTTGCTGGATTATGTGATGCTTGTCATCGAGAGATGACAGTGTTCTGGCACTGTTCCAAATAGAGTTAAGAGCGTCTGGGTAAGTAGCTTAAACTTTTTGTTTATAAATAACGTAAATTATTTCAGAATTTAGATGTAGAATTTTTGAACAGTGTAGTACAGCACAAGGCACCTGATATGCATGCATTAATAACTTTTCTGCTGAAAGCATGGCTGCATGAAAGTGAAATTCTTTTTCTTACAAAAATGTCCATGAATACATTCTAGAACAAGGTTTTGTCATTTGTCCTACTTGGAACCAGATATCACTAACCGCCCAAGAGCAATCGCATTTCTTTCATCTTAAACTGCAAACATTAAATATTTTTTTTCTTATTTCTTTCTTGGATATCCAGTGACTAAGTAGTTTTGATTTGCTGGCTAATTTCTTTTCATCTGCACTTTAAATCAACACAGATCTTTATTCCTTTTAGCAGAGAAGTAAAAAAAAAAAAAAAAAATTTTTCTTTTAGGGGCCAGAATTTAGGTTATTTAAGGTATGACCACCTTTTCTATAACACAACTGAATTTTTATCGGCCTTGCAACACATCATGAATAAATAAACCCTAATGCTTATAGGTGATTATCCCGTGTGGCTTTTTTCTGATAAAGTTATTCAGTCTCAAAGTAAAATGTAAGGTGCCTTTTGTTGGGGCAGTAAAAGCCCCCTTATAGTCAAATTGGTCACCAAACTGACTGGCACACATTCTGGTCAACTTTTAATAATTTAACTTTTTTTTTTTTTTTAATGTAAACTCAATTATTTTCAGTGTTACAGCCTTTTTCTGGTCCAATTTAAAAAGAAAGAGAATCTTTTCCAAAGATTATAAATGTGTATAACGAATTCCAATGTTACTTTGTAGATATCTGCTTATTTTCTATGTGGCTCGTGCAATCCAGACTCGCATTTGAATGGGATCAAGATGCTTTGTCAAGTAGGTTGCTTCTGACATGGCTTTAAAGGGAGATAAGCCTTCACGAAATGTCTTGACTATTGTCTTAAAGCTGTCTGAGAGAAATATTCTTTGTTTGTTTGTTCTGTGCATTAGCATGAAAAATTTCACAAACTAGTGGGGGGTGAACTACTGAAGATAGCTAAAACTAGAATTTCATGGATAATTAGCATTTAAACAGCTGGATTTTTTATCAGTACAAGATTATATATATATCTTTTTTTACATATATATATATATATGTTTTAGTTATTCAAACTTTGACAGGAATCTGTGAGTGTTGGACATTATTAAAAATTAGCAGAATAAATAATAGGTTTGATTAAAACGACAGAAGCCAGTTGGAAGACCTTTACTGTTTGTTACAAGTATCGCGTAGCCAGGCAACAACAATTGAAAAATATCGGGTCTTCGTGCTCGATTCTCCCTATCCAACAATCGCCGCTTTCCTTTTTATTCTTCACATCGCTGTTGTTTTGTTTTGTTTTGTGTTTTTTTAATTACTGGCAATTCCGCAGCCCACCGTGGATGTGCTCCATGTTGTTCATGTAAGCGTAAATAAGGACTTGGTACAGACTGGGGTCGTGCCTTTTAATGTAGGCGCGTGCGCTGAACTCGTCCGGGCACACACTGCTCGTACCACACCTGAAATAAAGACAAGAACAACAAAATAATAATAGAGTCAGAGGTGTCAATCGAGTTATCTCCCCTGTAGGAGGAGCCCGGTTTTTAAATGAATCTTTGGAGTGCCAACGTACGGGTGTTGCCCTTTAAAGTGGTCAGTGCAATATACCCCCCCCCCCTTAAATTTCAGATATCACAAGTCGGTCAGTGTATTTGAAAAAAAGGGGATAGTCCTTCAGACGCCTAATATTTAAATGGTATTTTTCTTCAACTTAATATTAATCGGACGGATTAACGAATTACTTTGGTGGGGGGTCTTTGTTTGTTTTTTTTTTTTTTAAATTCTACCCATTAATGAGGAAGCGAGAACCCGAAACACGCTGCTCGGAGTGAGAACAGGGTGGGGACAAAATAGGGGCTAAGGGACTCGCGGGACCGTCTCCTGTCTCGCTGTGGGCGAACGGCAGATATGTTCTCGAAGAAAATTACCAACTCTATCCTATTATTTGTGAACTGTATAATATCTTTTAGAAATTATATATATAGGGCCGAACGAGACGGCTGACCCCTAACCCACGCCTGTAAGGGCTGCCCGGCTCTCTTCAATACTGTAGATAGTTATCGGAGATTTTACATGTTCATCCCTCCTGTGACGTCAGTCCTGGTCGTGTCGAAGAAGAACGCTTCCGTGGCCTCGGCCCAGTACTCGTAGGCATTTGCCATGGCGTAGGTTCCCAGCTTCCAGAGCCTCCGGGATCTGGCGTTATTGTAGGCGGAAATAATCTGGAGAAAGAAAAGAAAAATAAAAAAAAAATAATGGAAATTAATTAAACTGCGGTAGGAAGGAGGTGCACATTAACGCTCCGGCGCGACGATTAAGCTGTTATTAAACAGACTAACCCACACACACACACCTTTATTATCAGTGAGCACTTTTAGCAATGAAAACCAAAAAAATTAAATAGTAATAAAGTTAAAATAAGTATTTTGATAGTTCTTGGAGCCTGCTGCGATAGATAAAGGTCATTATCTATTTTCGCTATGACAGTTGAAATCCCAGATATAAGAACATTCCTTTTTTTTAACAAACCACGGGTGAGGTCCAAACAACCCGACGCCAACGGAGAGTTCGAAACGAGGAGTGACTTTTGACCTGTCAAGGCCCGACGAAGTAAACGCCTGGAATATGGTCCTCTCCCACGCGGTTCACTCTAAAACGAAATAAAAGCCGTTTAAAAAGAAAAACGAATAGTTACCTTGCTTTTCCAGGTAGCCGGCATGTACGCCATGACCAGGTGGCCGAACTCGTGGCTGAGGATGTTTTCCGAACGTCGGTAGGGGTCGCGGGAGTTGCACAACACATTGTCGTCAATGACAACGCTCCTGGAGTTCGTTAATCCGGCAATGGTTTGCCATTTCCGGCCGTCAAAGGTGCACGTGATGGCGCAGTTTCCGTCACACCTACCTGGAATACCCACATCATGTTGTAACGATCTCGCGACAGCCGAGAGAACTCGATAAGCTTATCTCGTGAAGGACATTGTTTAGAAATTTAATTTAAAAAAAAATAATAATTTACGAATGAAAAGTGAAAATTTAATGTACTTCATTGGCGGAAGGATTTCCGTACTCCGTTGAAATTAGTTTTTTCAGAGAAAATAGTGCAAGTTTTTTGTTGTTGTTTTTTTTTTTTAAATTACATTTTACTTGACAAAGAACAATGCATGTGTAAAGAGGACGAAAAGTCGCCGCTGACCGCCACAGGAACCCAAACAGCCATCTTTACTTATATTTACGCGACATTTAAATATGAACAAAATTAGTAGTTTGCGCGAAGATGAGAAAGGAGAAGTGATATCCTACCACGGCATTCCGGTCTGTCTGCCAGCTTCTTGTTCTCCGGGTAGATGGTTGGTCCTTCCGACACGGAAAATAGTCCGACGCCATGAGACCGAGTGAGGCCAGAGAAAACTTCACTGGGCATGTGCTTAACCATGTGGGAAATGATGTCACCAGCCTTGATTAAAAAGACAACTGAGGCGTTACGTAAAGAGATGGCGGCCACCGAAACGTGACGTAACAGGCTTTAGAAACTGCGCTAGCGATACTCGAGAGTTTAGCACAGAAGGGAGCTGATGTATCATGGCGCCAATGCTGGCCTTCTTTCTCCTCACTTCCGTATGGCCGGTAAACTCATAGGAAATGTCCCTTGTTTTTGCCCGGCCCAGGCTAGAAGGGGCTGAACGTGTAGTCACGTCAGGGTGGTGGAGATTCATCTTACAAGTGGGAAGGTACAACGGGCCACACCCACTATGGCTCAACCTGCGCTGAATAATACACATTTGAAGAGTAGTCGGGTGATTTAGGAAGGGTTAATTATTATTATTTCTTAAAATCATTGTACTTATACTTCATGGCCCCAGGCATCCCTGACTCTGGATAAAGGAATTTTTTTTACTCACACAGGCTTTCCCCAAATCCGATACTTTCGCCATTATACAGGTTAAATCGAGATTATGAACAGTGGTTTTAGTTTAGCAGTCTTAAAATTGATTTATATATTTAATGACCATACAGGGCCGGTTTTTGACTGTGGGGTGGGGGGGGGGAAGCAACGACACCCAGCATAATTGTGAGACTTTTAAAATATTCCTGCACGCACAAAGAATACTGGCCCTTGGTTAGTGCAGCAGCAGAAATATTTTACTTTAGAAATAGCAGAATAATAAGGTTTTTAAAGAGATTTTTGAGGAGGGGACTATAGCCCCATCCCCACACTTCCCGGTAGAACCGACTCTACCATTAAAATATTAAGGGATGGGGGGGTTATTGTCCACATGTATACATTTGGTGTTTTCGTGACAGACTTTCAGCGTTCAAAAATCGGGCACCTGCTCGCGGTGCACTCTGGGAAGTGTGGGTGTCTTGTCGACGAGGACCTACCTTGGTCAGAGCCAGGTCCGGCACCATGTTCGTAGCGTCAATGTTTATGCTCGGCTGCGAAGGTTTCATACGATGCACATTACCGTCATGCGTGACGTAGATACTTCGGAATGAGGTTCTCACCTGGATATTCCTGGGAACAGCATAAAACGGGGCTCTGAGGAGACAGTTTAAGCGGTACGTCGCGTGGAACAAATGACGTCGGTAACACGACGAAGCACTGCCATCCGTGGCGTTGTACATAAGACGCTGTCACATGTCACCATACACTATATACATATGCATCCGGTGTTTATATACAGCACAAAAAATAATTATGAAAATGCGTACCGGATATGCACAAATAACGAGTAATTACAATTGAGGGGACGTATATAATACATACACAGTACATTATTACAGGAAATATACAAAAACAACGAATGCGTTGTACGGTGGCAAGATCTCTCTGCTTTATACATTGTTTCCATGCTCCCATACAGGTTATCAGTGTTTGACTGTGGAATATCGTTCAAAGTATTCTGTATCACTTTCCACAATTTACTCAAGATGTTTGGTTGCCGATTGACCTTAACAGTAGCCATGTAATCCCATAGGCCCTCAAAGGTGTTCATACCAGGACTGCCATGGCACCCTTGAGAGTGTTCCGGTTTGGTAATCTCGCTGCTGCACATTCTGAGTTTACCGTTTGGTTGCCTCTGCTCGAGGAAAACTTTCGGATAGTTACACATCCACTGAGAAGACTTCGCGCTAGTGCGTATTTTTACTGTCTTTGAAGAAACGTCAACACCTGTGCTGACAGCCAGATCAATGGCAGAACTACCGGATCGTTGTCTATCACGTAGAAAACACCCTGACATCACATCAGGAGAGTGGGGCTTTCTTCCTCAGATACTTACATAGAGCTTCTCTTCTGAAACATGAAGTTGGGCTGCGATCTGTTGCATGGTGTAGCCTCCGCTAGCTAAGACTTTGATTCCAATACGCTGGACATGTGGCATTTCTTTCCAGGAGCCATGGTATTCACCACTTTGTAGTGACATCATTGTTTATACCTTTTATAGTTCTTCAGGCGTGGCCCTTTCTGATTGGTTGCATGACAACCAACGGCAGTGCACTATATCAACACGTGACTATACTATGGAGCTTTTGTTGTGTTTTCACTATTTTCAATACTCTATATTCCAAAGAATCGTTAACAAATAGAAATAAATCAGAAAAAAAACACAAACTCAAGCAAGATAAAATACTGACAACATAGCAAACGGTGAAGTCAAACAAAAAATAACCTAAATTTACTAGTAAATAAATACAATTTTTGTTCATTTATGTCGAATAATGAAAATAATGGTTTCTACCTATTGAGTGAATTACCAGGCAATAATTGGTGACGCTGTCTTAAGGAAATATTGCATTTCGCGTACTTTACACACGGTTTTAATAAGACATTCTTGTTCATTTATTTTTTTTAGTTTGTTTGAATACCGAGATTGCGTGATTGTTTGCGGAAAAGTGAACGTGTCTTGTCCGTCACGTCACGAGGTGACCTGCTGTTGTCGGATGGGCTGCACACTATTAGACGTTTTAAAATTTCAAAAAGTAAAAAAAAAAAATGCGGGGAAGTTCTGTCCCCCACTTACCTCAAAGGGCCGATGTGAACATCGAGAAGCGGCGGTGGAGCCACGGCGCGAGTGGCTGAAATGTTAATGTAAATTCAGCATCACAAGCGGCTGAAAATCGTACGGTGGTACAAGAAACAGAATTCATCAACGGGGTTTAAACAGGCTGTCGGCGCCACTAGAAACTAACCGGTGACACGTTACTGCAACCTCCCCCCCAAACCCCATTTTCTTGTGATCTAAGCCCTTGGAGCTGGCTCGGGTATTTTACGATTATATTTTGGAATTAGTTTTCAGACACCACTCGGTGTTATTTCGTGAAGAACAAATCGCCTTATTTTGAATTCTTTCTTTCTTCTTTTTTTTATAGTTTTTTCTTGTTGTTGTTGTTGTGGAAAAGTGTTTCTTTTTTCACAATACATTTAAGCGCTCTGGCCTCAGAGTGACCCTACTCACCTACAAACAGAGAGGTTATAAGCAGAACGAAATATGGCATCGTGGAAAAAGGAAAACGAACCACTGAGGGTATTTTTCGTCTGGCGCTTTATATCTTTATTTAAAAAAAAAAAAAGAAAGACGAAGGACGAATGCGGCCTCATTCTTCCTAAGGTTGATAAATAAAAACAGTTGGTACTTTTCTTGGCCTCCTTTCAGTTGATAAAATTTTTCAAAACTGAAGTTAGAGAGATAATCTTTTTAAACGCACGCATGCAATTTTTTGCTATTTTTAATCCAGTTAGATATTTTTGTACGAGATTTTAAAAAAAAATGTGGTTTAATTGAAGTGATTGATGCAACAACCGTCGATTCAACATTTAAATATTTTTGGGGTTAATCATCTTCTTTCTAAGAATGAGCTCTGTACTGTTTCCATGAGTGGATCAGTTTTACATCCTAGTACATTTCATGAACAGACCTTCGTTCTAACCGCGGCCATCATTGGAAGATCCTACCGCAATGGAAGCCACTCTTGAAAACAAAAGATAAATTCCATCTTACAAATTACATTTTACATGTTTGTTGTTCATTTTAGTTGCGGGAAACAGAATAAATAACTAGTATTTAAGTTAATTTGAAAGTACAGTTTTTCTACTACTCTGATTCAGGTAAATAAGACATAAACCTCTCTCGATTTATCCTCCGGTAAGATGCTTGGATGAGTAAAGGAAATTTGAATAAATGGAATCCTGACATTGATTCCTGCATCATTCCTGAAATACTGCTAGTATATATAAAAGGGTTCGCATTTGACTCGAAATTGTACTGTTTACTGTCAAAACTGTAATTAATAATTAGAATCTATACTTTTAGACAAGACAAAGGTTCAGTGTCTGGAACTGATGAAAATTAGCGAAGCCATCTGCTGAACAAAAAGTTTAATTATTAGATATTCATCCAAGTACCTTTTTTAAGCAAGCAAAACATAAAAATTACACATAGTGTGTCTGAGGAGCGGTTATTTAATTGCATCTGAGTTTCGTGTGCAAATGTCTGCTTAACCCAGTTCAAAACTAATTTTGATTAAGATTAGAACGCCATTATAAAAACAAAACAAAAACATTTCATACAAATTTCGGTCGCAAATTATGCATAAAATTGTAATAACTTAAAATTTTATAGGAATCTCACGATGGTTTACAGAAGTTACAAAATGTAGTTAAGGCAGAAGGCATCTTTCTCTGACGACTCTTTGAATGGAAAAAAAGCAGAATAAATTATGATTTTAAGAAGGAGAGGCAGACATTTTGATGAGTCATCACGAGCAGAGGATTCAGATCATCTTAATAGAGAAATTTATTATTGAATTTTCTTTAAACTTTATGGAGTTTCTTGAAAAAAGCTTTTATTTTGTTTGGATTCGATGGCGCACGGTTAACTAGTCTTCGATCGGGGCGCTTGTGAAGTACACAAGCGGGACGTACAGTTCCTGTCCATGAGCTATCTGGTCAATTCATTTTCCTTTTCAATCTCAGCCCCTTCTTATTACTCGGGTCTAAGCCTTACGCATATTTGACGAGTTTCGCTGCTGGTTCCTTTCGTTAGATACGGCTGACTAATAAATAGTATCGCTTAGTCTACCAGCTCCTTGATAGTTCAAGCAGAGCGGATGCCTGCAGCGTTGTTCTACACTGTTTGGTAACTATGTCACCAATTAATGTGGGGACTAGTCAGGGTGCGGCGTACGGGCTCAGTCCTCCCTGTAAACTGTCCCCACCCCTAAAAAAAGGTAGGGAATAACAACAATCAGCCAGCGACGATATGGCCATTCTTATCAGTGGTCAGTGTACAGGTGGGTGCATATGTCCGATAAGATTTGGTATAGAAGACTTATGTCGACGAAGCCAGGAAGGAAAGCGCCAGACTACTCCACGAAAGGTTTTCTCCGGTAGTAGCCGGTGTTGGGGAGAAATCCTCTTATTCGCGCAACTGATTTCTTCCTAGGAAAGCAATGGTTGACACGTCTAACATCTGTACTGTTGATTAACATCGATTTTCGCAAATGGAAGGTACGCGCAATGCATGATGGAACGATACCGACGTTGGAGCCCTCTATTCAATTTTTGGTCGTTTATTTATTTGTATTTGACAAGAAGAAAAAAAAGGGCGGAAGTACCCTGCCGCCTAAGTCGGTGTTTGGACTTTGGTACTTCGCTACCCTTGGAACCCTTAATTTTGACCGGTGCATGCGAGAAACACGACCAGGCCGTGTCGGGCCAGTGCACCGAACTAGAGCCCTCTCGGAAACGTTAGGCAAGTCACAGTAAAAAAAAAAAAAAAAAAAAAGAGGAAGAAGAAGAAAAGACGAGTTGCAGAAAGTTTTACACTCGGAAAGAAATTGGTCGGACTGTCATCAAAATAAAACAGGCACTTTTAGAGCAGCAAATCCGTCATCCATTATGTATGCACTTTTCTGACGGGCTGATGAGTTTTATGACCCTTAATATGTAAACAGGTGTGTTCATGCACGTCTCATGTGCTCAGTACTAACCATTTATTTCAAATATGGATCTAAAAACTAAGCCCATAGTGCTAAATATTTTCATATTATTTTCAGAAAATTTATTGTCATTCAAAAAATGAACAGCTTTGCGAAACAAACAAACTCTGCAATTTAATGGCCAGGTAATATAAAAAAAATTAATCAACTTACTGGCTAGGTAATACCAGAAATAACCAGCTTACTGGTTAGGTAATACCAGAAATAACCAGCCGACTGGCTAGGTAATACCAGAAATAATCAACTTACTGGCTAGGTAATACCAGAAATAACCAGCTTACTGGTTAGGTAATACCAGAAATAACCAGCCGACTGGCTAGGTAATACCAGAAATAATCAGCCGACTGGCTAGGTAATACCATAAATAACCAGCCGACTGGATAGGTAATACCAGAAATAACCATCCGACTGGCTAGGTAATACCAGAAATAACCAGCCGACTGGCTAGGTAATACCAGAAATAACCAGCTTACTGGCTAGGTAATACCAGAAATAACCAGCCGACTGGCTAGGTAATACCAGAAATAACCAGCCGACTGGCTAGGTAATACCATAAATAACCAGCTTACTGGCTAGGTAATACCAGAAATAACCAGCTTACTGGCTAGGTAATACCAGAAATAACCAGCCGACTGGCTAGGTAATACCAGAAATAACCAGCTTACTGGCTAGGTAATACCATAAATAACCAGCTTACTGGCTAGGTAATACCAGAAATAACCAGCTTACTGGCTAGGTAATACCATAAATAACCAGCTTACTGGCTAGGTAATACCATAAATAACCAGCCGACTGGCTAGGTAATACCAGAAATAACCAGCTTACTGGCTAGGTAATACCATAAATAACCAGCCGACTGGCTAGGTAATACCAGAAATAACCAGCCGAACCAGCCGACTGGCTAGGTAATACCATAAATAACCAACCGACTGGCTAGGTAATACCAGAAATAATCAGCCGACTGGCTAAGTAATACCATAAATAAACAGCCGACTGGCTAGGTAATACCAGAAATAACCAGCCGAACCAGCCGACTGGCTAGGTAATACCAGAAACTCGCGCACTTACCGTTTAATTTTAAGACTACGTGTTTGTACGTTCACGTATTTCACGAATATTTTAATCTATTTAGGGTTCTTTGCCCGAACATAAATTATAGAAAGCAGATGTTTAACCTTTTCTCTTATCAACCTTGCTTTTAGAAATAAACCTAATTAATAAATCTGTACCTCAAATGTCTTTTCCCTGTCGGTGTCGTCATGGCTGCATTCTGTGGAATGTTTTGGCCTACCATGATATTAATCTTCAGTAAATATTGTGCGGTAAAGGTATCCAATTTTTGTTGTTGTTGTGAAAGCGGCTTGAGCAGTTCTCGAATCTGCTTCCGTGTGTCGTTGTTTTTAACTAGTTCTTTCTCCTGCTGTTATTGTTTGTTATGACGACGGCTGTTTCCCCTCAGAGACTCGTCTACATTCGTATGAACTATTTATATCAAGGAGCACAAGGATATCTTCTTTATAAGGATGGAATTCAGAATTCTGTATTATTTCATAACAGCTCAGTAGGTCTTAGTCTACAAAAGCTACATCAAAATACACATGAGAGGGACAACAGTGCAGTGCTTTGCAAGTTGACTATATTCACCGTTAGCATCTAACGTGTTGTGTTCACAATGGTTATATATCTCGTTAACATTGAAATATTGTAGTTGTCCATCTTGGTTATATTCGTTGTTGACAGCAAAGAACTTGTGTCGTCATCGATAACAATAAAATCACCTAATTGTCCATGTTACTTATAATCGTCCTTAACAGTGAACAATGTTAACAGTTAAAACGTTTTAAGTGTCCATCTTGCTTACATTCGTTTTTAACAGAAAATATGCTGTGAGTGTCCATGTTACTTATATTTGTTTTAACAGTAAGTACTTTGCAAGTATCCATGTTGCTTATTTTCGGTTTTAACAGAAAATACGTTGTAAGTGTTTATGTTGATTATATTTGCCGTTAACAGTAAAGACGTAAGTGCCAATGTTGGCTGTCAACAGGGAATACTTAAGTGTCCATGTTAGCTATATTTATCACCGGGTGTAATTCATATTTTCTGTACCTCTTCGTCATTCGTTCTACTGACGTATGAAGACGGATAAAAATTTGAACTCTACGATTAAGAAATTTAAAAAAAAAAAGACAAATTAAGATGGGAAAAATGCATTTATTCGGGATGATGGCCGACCGCCGTCGTTTCACATGCAGGTCCGCAGGTTGCCAGGCAGGCTGGGGCGGTTGTGGGTGTAGATATAGCTGAGACAGGCGTACAACTTGGGGTCCCTTTTCTTGATGTAGCTTCTAGCCGCCCTCTCGCTCGGACACAGAGAGCTAGTTCCACACCTGCGGGGGTTTGGGGGGGGGGAATAAAAAGGACAATTTATCGGATTAGAGTTGGTTCACCTGCCCGCAAATACTTCAATAACCAACCCAGACTGAATCATTAGCAACAGTTTAACGAAAACGGCGGGACCTCTTTTCGCCGGTCACCGCCTAAGAAAGTTCCCTTTACTAATCTGGTCCGGCCATAGCTTTCCGTTTGGACAAGTTAGAAATAACCCTGGCAATAAACACTGAGCCGACAGTTTTACGCCGCCAGGCGAGGGAGACCTGGACCGCAGTCTATGTAGAGGAGAAGGCAATAAAACCGCTACCAGAAATAAAACAGAAAGACCTGTATAAGTTAGTCATGCCAACCCCTCTTCTACACATCAGTTATCTAAGGCAAGCAACCTTTTAAAGATACAATGAATCATAATAAAAGATGACAGCGAAAATAAAAAAAATGACAGATAAAACAAGAAAGCAAAACTATAAAAATCGGGCAACAAATCAAACAGAAACTGTCAGGAATAAAGCCCTCGCTTTAATACACACGTGTTCATTCCACCGGATACGTCGGTGCGTTTGATGTCCAAGAACCACGACTCTGTTGCTTCGGCCCAGTACTCCTGGGCGTTGGACATGGCGTAGTGGGATAGAGTCCACAATCGATTTTGCCTTGCGTTGGTGTAAGCGGATCGAATCTTTATAAAGAAATTAAACAAAATTCATTCTAGAACAGAATTAAATAATGGAAAGAAAAGGGTTGCTTTTTTAAATATTCTAGCCGATGGCTGATTCTCTCTCTCTCTCTCTCTCCATCCCACTCAACGTTACGCCGATGGCTGATCTAAACCAGGGTGTCAAATTCATTTGATATAAATGTACTTCGTGCGGACCGGGGCGTACAGGCGGGCGTTCTGGGAAGGTGTGTGTGTGTGGGGGGGGGGGTATGTCCGCAGGAAATACAGACCTATCGTAACTTTAGAACTTATTCTACGCATTCGAATAAAATTTATATTTCCATAAAGGAAAATCTCACCAAAATTAGGTCTGATCTGAAATCGCATTTCACTTATTATATCATAGATATATATGATGGTAGCGATGTAAAAACGGCAAATAGAATCACTTCTACAACAACTACGATTTACATATAATAGGCTTGTAGATAATAAGTATACTGATATAGGCTAACTTTATTTATTTTCTACTGCTGCTTTCTGATACCTGATACCTCTTATTTTGGATCAGTATATCGAAGTTTGGAGCGAGTGACTGGGCTTTGGCAGCCTTGAGTGTTCGTCAGTAATCTGAGAGCGTAGTCTTGACTCGTTAATGTTCATTACAGAGAAGATCTGTTCACAGACATACCAACGTTGTCCCAAATATAGGCAGAATTTCTGAAGCAAAAGACTTTAACACGGGATAATTTGGTTCCAGATATTGATAAAATGTGCCAATATCACTATTAAGAAGCTTATTCTTCAAAACAGAGTCACGCTGCAGATCGATTATTTCCATCTGAAGCTCCTCAGATACCTCGTGAAATTCACAGAAAATAGGTTCTGAAAAACTGAAAAGTCTTTCTCGAGGCTTTTAAAGTAAAAAATGCAACCTTTCTTGGAATTTTTAACTTATACATTTTGGTGCTGTACTTTTCTGTAAAGGCATCATAACGTGACTCAGCCGTGTGATGTCTTGTTTTTAAGGTCAGAAAGCTCGACAGATTACTTTCTGAAACTTGCTTTTCCCAAAGCTGAAGCCTAATTTCGAAGGAACGAATGCAGTCATAAAGTTCTGTCACCAAATTGTTGCTGTCCTGCATCTTTTTGTTCAGACAACTCAGGTATTCTGTAATATCCACCATAAAGGCAAGATTTTGGATCCATTCATTATCCTGTAATTCAGGTAAAGCTTCCCTTTCTGATCTACAAACAACTGTATCTTACCAAACAATTCATAGAACCGTTTCAGTACAGTTCCCGACTTAGCCAGCGAACATTGGTGTGATGTGGCAGCTCACAAGAGTTCTCACTTTTCTCCATAAGGCAGTTAAACTGACTGTGGTAAAGGCCTCGTGTTCATATAAAATTAATTGTTTTTATAACCACATCCATAACATTATCCATCTTCAGTCTTTTACTACACAGTGCTTCTAGTTGCAAAAGGCAATGCAATGTATAAAATTGATGGCTTGGATTCACAGATAGCAGGTTTTCTTTTAACTTTATGACAACTCCAGCTTCTCTAACCACCATTTGTGGCGCTCCGTCTGTAGCCAGACTCAGCTCGTGCCCAATCTACATCTATTTTTTCCAGAGCTTCCACCAAACTGTCTAACATTCCATCACCTGTCGTTGTCTTTCATCGGAACCATTTCCACAAACTTTTCTGTTGTGTGCATACTTGTATCAACACCTCGAATGAAAATTGCAAGCTGTGGATCAGTTATATCCGTATTTTCATGAATTGCAACTGAAAATGCAACAAAGGACCCGACTTTGTCCTCCAGTTGAGTGTTGAGGTTCTCTGATAAATCAGTAATTTTCTCTGCGATTGTTTCTCGAAAGTCTTATGGTTGCAAAAGCTCGGCGCTTATCCGGACACATTACTTCTGCAGTCATCAACATGCATTTTTTCAAAACGTTCCCTTCCGAAAAGGGCTTCGATGACAACTACTTCACGAGCAATCATATACCTCGCCTTAACTGCAGCGTCATTTACTGTATGAGCATTTTTAAATATTGACTGCTAATTTTTCAACGACTTTTCGAATTCAGCACTTTGTCTTCATGTAACTTCCCGATATAGTTATCGTACTTCACAGCAGGATTAGTGATATAATGTTTCCGATCGTTGCACACTTTGGCAACAGCAACCTGCTGAGCGAAAATCATGCAGGTTGGCATCTCATTCACTTCCGCAAAGAAATACGAATTTCTTCACTTTTTCTTGAATCACAGGACATTCTCTGTCTATTTTTTTCTTTGATAGCATAATTATGGGTCCTTATTATTGAGTACAAAAATATCCTTCAATTTAAAAATGCTTAGCACAACTTGACACATATTCCAAATGCGCGGCAGTCGACTGATACTGTCTCCCTTTTAGGTGTGGCGGTCAATGAGGCCGATTCCTCTTTGGCACTTTCTCTGCTCGCTCGCTATCCTCTGCTGGTCGCCGGAATCACGGTCACTCGCGTCGTCAGCCAGGAAATTGAGACTACTACAAGATCAATCTTCTATCGTCGATATTGGCGGCTGCTCTAAAGGATGAGATCCAATTTCTGTTTTAATAGTTCAGTGCTATAAATGTGTCTATTACAATGTGTGCGCTATTACTGTCTTTACAGATGAGATGCAAATAAAAGGTTTTGGTGGGGGGGGGAGAGGGCGATCCCCGTCTGCCTCTCCTCGGGGCCGTATGTTTGGCATTCCTGATCTAAACTCTCCCTGCACTCTGTCAAACGCTACTAATAACCACCAACTGCCGCTTAAGTTGTCCTTTAAAAAAATTCTCGACTTCTGACTGAAAAGCCGTATAATGCTAACCAATGTTATTTGGCACTGGTACGGTAGTTTCGTTAGATGCTGCTTGCTATAGTATATTAAAAAACGAGACAACATATGCAATAAAAAATGAAGCTTATGGACAAACTGTTAGACAGAAAATGGTACATAATACGCAGAAAACACTTCATGTTTAAGTCTTTTACGCGGGGCAGCGACTTAATTAGATAAGTTTGCCTTAGATTGATTATAACTAATAAACATTATTTCATATTTAAGAAATAATATAATAGTAACTCTGACGTCAAATCCATAAAGACAAATCTTATTACCGGTTTTACCAATATTTTTGAAACGCAAGTCGTTGAACTTGTTGCACGGTGACCTACCTTTAAGTTCCAGGCGCTGGGAGCGTACCTCATAATCACGTGCGCAAACTCATGTGACAGGATGTTCTCTGTGCGGCCGTACGGATCCCTGGAGTTGCACAGCACTATGTCGTCCAAGACTGTCGCCCGGTTACCGGCAAGTCCGCCCAGACTCGAGTACTTTCGGCCATCAAAAGTACAGGTTTTGGCACATGCCCCGTCACAACGACCTGGCAGCGGATAACAGAGATGTCAATAGACCTTGAGCAGATACACGTAAAACAAGTGTTACGCATTAAAAAAAACAATGGCTTTCAGAAATTGTCGGCTAGGTGTGGGTGGAGCTTCCTGCTGGCATCTTTACAAGCCAAGCCCCACCCACCCCTAAAGAAGATTTCCTATGAGCAAAAACACAATAAAATGACGCAAATAAAAGGTTTATTTTTAAGTAGGTACCTCGGCATTCAGGTGTGTCGACATAGCCACTGTTCTCTGGATAGATGGTGACGCCTTCTGACTTGGTGAAAAGTCCCACTCCCAGCGACCGTGCCAGCGATTTGAAGACAGCGTCCGGCATGTTTATCACCATCCTTGCGACAGTTTTAACGCCCTGGGGGTCAAGGGAAAAAAATATCCCAGTTATAGAGCACACACAGACAAAACAGTACCACAGTCCCAGAGCTAGAAACGCGGCACTTCCTTACCACACCACTGATACGTGATGTCGGGGAACTATTGCTTAGCAAAGCTATCTAATAATTACGTTAGTCACTCGGGTAATGTTAACACGCCAGTGACGCGGACAGGTAGAAAAGTCAGGGATACTGAGTTTGACAGTAAAGACAATTTGGGTGATGTGCGTCAACGTTGATGTTATGGACAAAGTGACGTCAGCAACATCAGCTGTTCGATATTTGACGTCCGCGTTTCTGAATGGCAGTAAGGCAGCAGCACCCCGACTGCTGTGTCCTGGTATAGTGCACGCGGACAGGTCCCACGAAGGGAGGTCACCGACCCTGAGGAGTCGTACGTCCGAATTGTGCAAAAATCGGGTTCGGCGCTCCTAAAGGAGTGTCTGCCGTTCATTGTTTTCAACACTAACAATACTGTTGTTTGTTAAACTTAAATCAACCTTTTCCAGTGAGCTGATAACAAACGACCTTCTGGAATCCAAAACCGCAAGCTAAGGAACAAGCGAAGTGAGAGGGATTCTTGCTGAAATACCTTCATGCAGAGAAAGCAAATCAAGAACATGAATATAACTGTACTCTTGTTAAAACCAGCGCTGTGGAAACTGAAAGTTGTGTTCCTACTACAAGTGATATAAACTCTAAGACCGAAGTTTCTACAAATTGGGGATAATTCTGGAAAACACTCAGAGGAAAAAGAGGATGTCAAGAAAAGTGAGAGTACCGCAAAATCTGCAAAAGATGGTATTGTACCTGATTTGAATTACAGTGACCCTGCCAAATGGCCCTACTGTTGCAGTGATAATTTGCAGCTTTTAATACAACATGGACTACAGCAGGTTGTATCACATGATTTTCCCAAAGACACAAAAAACAGAAGATTTCTCCTATACACTACAAGAGAAGACCGGCAAATGGTGAAGAAGTGTGCCGTGAATGGTTGATATATTCAACTTCAAAAGATGTGGTTTTTTTGTTTTTGCTCTGAGCTGTTCAGCAAAAGAAATGATGCATAATCCCTACAAGAAACAGGTTCAGAAGACTGGAAGAACATCGGAGCAATTCTTCTCATGATAGGAATACTGACCATTTAGAAAACTATCAAGCCTGGCATGAACTTGAATTGCGCTTATTTAAAGAAAAAACAATTGATGCTATTAACCAGCAGAAATTAGGCAAGAAGAACAATATTGGCGACAAATCTTGCAACGCTTAATTGCTTTGGTAAGAGTTCTTGCTATGCAAAACTTGCCATTCCGCGGTACAAATGAAAAGTTGTACAGTGCTAGCAATGGAAATTTTTTTTAAAATTTGTAGAATATCTAACCCTTTTTCATCCTATCATGACTGAACATTTGCGTAGAGTTAATGATAATGAAACAATGGTTCACTACCTCGGAAAAGATATCCAAAATGAGTTTATACATCTTCTAGCTAGTGCTATAAAGCAGCAAATTTTAACACATGCAAACTCAGCCAAATACTATTCAGTTATTCTGGACTGCACACCTGATGTTAGTCATATTGAGCAAATGACAATGATTGTACGTTTTGTTGATGTAATCAAAGCATCAGATAATGGAATGTCTGAGTCTGAAGTTATCATAAGAGAACATTTTTTGGGATTCGTTCCACTAAAGGAGTCTACAGGTGCCTTTATAGCAGAAACTCTTCTTGAACAGCTTGAGCAATTTGGATTACCAATTAAAAATCTGCGAGGTCAAGGTTATGATAACGGGAGTAACATGAAAGGCAAAGCAAATGGTGTACAAAAGAGAGATGTGGACATAAACCCAGTGCCTTTTTTATGCCCTGCGATGCACACTCTTTAAACTTGGTAGTCAATGATGTTGCTAGGTGTTGTCTGGAAGCAACTACTTTCTTCAGTTTGGGTCAACAGATCTATAATTATTTCTCTACATCGACTAAGCGTTGGCAAATTCTAATTAGCCATATATCAGACTTAGGCATAACTGTTACGCCATTGAGTGAAACAAGATGGGAGAGTCGGAATTATGCTTTGAAACCACTGAGATATCATCTTGGTAATATATATATATATGACGCTTTGATAGAGATCTTTGATGATACAAGCCTAAAAGGTTCATCTGAAAATACTTCCCGAAGTGAAGCCAAGGCCCTTGCTGGTGCAATTAGTAAGTTAAAGTTTGTGGTATTCCTTGTTACATGGTACAACATCCTTTTTGAAGTCAATCTTACAAGCAAGCTACTGCAAAATAAGGAAGCTGATTTAAATTCAGCTACAAGACAATTACAAGTGAGTAAGAAATATTTCGTGGACTGCAGGTGTGATGAGGGTTTTCAACAAGTTTTGACAGATGTTACTGAGATTGCAAAGGAACTAGAGATACTACTAAACTTTGAGACAGAAGAACAAGAAACGGCAGTTTGAGTATGAGGCCCAAGAGGCACCACAAGATTCAAAACAGAAATTCAAAATAGGTTTTTATTATGCTGTTTTAGACAAGGCCATACAATCTGTGGAAGAGAGATTCCAACAGCTACAAACAATATAATTTACTATTTGGCTTCCTGTATGATATATACAGTATAAAGAAAAAATCTACTGAAGATGTACTTAAGGACTGCAAGAATTTGGAAAAATCATTGATGCATAATGGAAACAAAGATATTGATGCTGAAGATCTGTGTTGCGAACTTGTAGCAATAGCTCGAAGAATTCCAAAGTTTATTCCGCCACAATAAGTACTTCTCTTCGTACTACAACAAAAACTCCTGGATAATGTTCCTAATGTTTCCATTGTTCTAAGCATCCTTCTCACACTTCCAGTATCAGTGGCAAGTGTTGAACGTAGTTTCTCAAAGCTCAAACTTATAAAAAACTTACATGCGCTCTACAGTGTTGGAAGAGAGACTAGTTGGCTTGGCAAATATATCAATTGAATATGCCCAGGCATCAGCACTTGATCTGGTTGAATTGGTGACAAAATTTGCAAAGGAAAAGACATGCAAAGTGAGATTTTGATGTGTCTGAAATTGAAACTTGTATGGGGCATTTTTAACTCTGTTTTTTAATCATTCTGATAGAATGATTTTCCAACTCATGTGATTAAACTTTTATTTTTTATTTTGCATATCTAAAACTTATTGCTCAAACCGAGGACTGTTTTGTTTATCTGTAATTTCCATTTGCATTGCAAACGACATGTAATGTCATATTTTTTAAAGTGAAAGCCCATTTGCCCCAAAGCGTAAGGTAGCAGGGACTCATAGGGCCACTGCCATATTAATGGATATCGCACCTTTAATATCGGTGGTGTTGGCATCTTACGATAGTTATTCTTGCAATTTAAAATAAATTTAGCATTTTCAAGTTTTGTGCTTTTTATTCTTTCTACAAATATGATTTTAAAAACCGAAGTTGTAATTTGGGGGAGAGGGGGTGCAAGTAGCTGGCCTTACCTAGGGCGCAAAATAGTCTGGCGCCGGCCCTGGGCCCTGTCGTCTACATACGGCACCCCCTCCCAACTCTGCCTTTGTGTATCAAGGGACTACTCAATAAAGAGCACTAGGACAAAAAAAGAAGTATTGAATAATAATAATAAGAGAGAGAGAGAGAGAGAGAGAGAGATGACGTCAGTACACACAAACATAGAGATGACATCAGTATACAGAGAGAGATGACGTCACTACACAGAGAGAGATGTCGTCAATACACACAAACACAGAGAAAGAGATGACGTCAGTACACACAAAAACAGAGAGAGAGAGAGAATTAAGATGAATACATGAGATGCTCGAGACTCGTTGAGGCTGTGTCAATCACATACCTTTAAATGGGCGCTGTCGCTTACTGACGCGGTCGCTGTCACAGTAATGCTGTCTTCGGACGGCTTGGAAGTGAAGGACTGACCGCTGTGGACAACATACAGGTACTTGAAGGATACCCTGGTATCAGTCAGGCTGGGTGACGGGCGGTAGGTAGAAAGAGGAAGAAAAGCAGACGGTAAAAATTAAACAAACAGACAGGTTTTTGTGTATAAATGATACATTGTATTGTGGAAATTAACGGGCGTATTTTCCACCAACCAACGGGGCCTCCCGCCTAGGCGGTGTTGGCTAGTTAACATTTGAGCCAAATCTGAAATTATGCAACAGAACGTTCATTAAACACGAAATTAATTGGATTTACTTCCCTACCTTAAAAAAAAAGTCTTTAAGTCTCGTTCAGGTGTCAGAATTCAACGACAGGCTTATACTTTCTAGAAAACAGACAACCGGAGTTAAGCAAGGCTTCGCCAAAGTAGCACCCTTTTTGCTGCGTCGCGGCCCCTCCCATCCTTTCCAGTGAAAACAGGACATCCAGCTTTAAGGTCGCTTACCCGCTGGGGTTTTGGTTTGTTTTGCCAAGTACTGACCGATCCACTAACCAAGCCATTTACTACTGCACCAGCCATCCACGTTCTAGTTATAGTTATGCCGCTTGTCCTTAGAACCGAGCGAATTGATCATCCGGATAATCAGGTAAAACAGCGCGGTCCATTCAGCTCGTCCGGATAAACGAGATCAGACTCGTATAAACTGTGTTTCTACTAATACACGACTGCAAGGATAAACTTTGCTTATTTAGTAAACTCCTGTTTTGATGCAGGATCGTTAACTCGTATTGACGTTACAGTTTTGTCGATGTAGGTGCCAATTCTGAAGCTCCGGTGTGGATTATTAAAGCAATTTCTCTTGTCGGAATTGGTAAAATAAACCTGAAAGCTTGTAAAAAATAAGGCAACTAGAAGCTTTGGTATTTAGGCCGCTGTGGGCCACAGTTAATCGGTGATGAGCTGACTTCATTTTGGTTTTGACCAAATAGGCGATGAAGAAAGTTTTCTTTAAAGTGGATGCTCTGGAATTTAGTGAGATTCTTGCTGTCGCTGTCCAATGCTTGAAGGCCTCGCACCACTGTCAACTGATTGAAAACTTACGTTAAGGGCGCGCGCTATTGACGTCATATTACAAAGACAGAAATTGCAGAAGTATGAGCAGTGGTTTTTACCGAACGGTAATATTTGAGAAACACCTTCAGGGGCGAATCAGTTAACGTTAACCCTTATGGCCGTTTTTAAGATCATCGGAGAGCTGCAGTGTATCAAAGTTCTGAACTGTTTTCTGAAACACAACAGCGCATACAAGAAACACTTAATCAAACGAATAATTATTTACTGTTTTTATTTGAAGTAATATTTAATAATAATAATAATAATAATAATAATAATAATAATAATAATAATAATAATAATAATAATAATAATAATAATAATAATAAGAGAAGGAGAAGAAGAATAAGAAGAGAGTTACTTCTGGTTTGGCCTTATTGGTATATTCAAAAGTGTGGGTGGAGGAATGGCATGGATCACGCCTGAAACGAAACAAAAATAGCAACAGTCAATATTTCAAACATATTTTAACAAATCTGACACAGTGTATGTTAATAGTAATTCGTGTAAATCCCCGAAAATGAATTTAATAAATGGAAATGTCAGATCTCTAAATTAATTTATCACTAGTGAAAACTCAGCAATTTAATTTCTCTGAAAATTGGTAGGCAAGTGATCACACTTCTGCATACACAGTAGATAAGGAAAATTGTTTTTGTTATCACTTACAGTCTCATATTTTGTGGCCAGTTAATGATATTGCAAGTCGTATATAATTGTTGTTTTTTAAAAAAAATTTTAAAAAATTGAAGGTTTTTATTTCAAGAACATTGCATTCACTGTCGAGTAACGAACAGTTTAGTACAGCACCCTGCCGTATTTATATAGCTACTCCGATAAATGGATGTATATATGTCAGGTGCAATCACGTGCATATGAGACGTCAGTCATCAGCGTGCAGGCCGAACACAGGCGGATCCTTCGGCAGTTATCTGTCTGTTTACCAGAGATTGTGCGCTATAAGCCGTTCCGGGTGCAGCTAGGGTCAGCAGCAGATCAGCAAAGTTGCTGCTGGATGTGTGACGAATGTCACTGCCGCGAAGAGCAACCCGGAAGGCCATCAGCAGAAGCCTCAGACAGAAACGGGTCCATTACTCGTCACGGCAGCACTGCGTGTGGAGGCGGGAGTATTATGGTATGGGCTGCTATCTGGCGAGGTGGAAAAACAAATGGTGTTTGTCGGGAGCAAATCTGATGGGCACATTGCAATTTTAATGAAACGTTTCCTACCATTGTACCAGCATGACACGCTCAAATTTGATGTCTGCATTCTGCAGGGGAATGGCGTTACTAGCCACACCTCTCTTGAGACCACAGTTTGAAGGAGAAATTGGAGTATTCATCTTCTTCCATGGATACCCCAAGGACCTGATATGAATCCGATCGGAGCACCTGTAGTATCGTCAGCTGATAGTAGTCTGTCCATCATCTTCTGCCAGTATGGAATTAAAGGAAACCCTGACAGACACTTGAGGGAATCTGGACGTCGGGGTTGTGGATATTTCACAGTAAAGAACTAGAAGGGTCAGGTGTGGGGCTCCGGCCTTGGGACCCGAACGAGTTACCCGAGTACATTTGGGGACTACTGTTGGACGGTGGTCAAAACACGAGCCGGCAAGGGGTTAGTTACCCACGAAGCGTCTACCACAAGTTCCCAGAAAGTCTCTACTACATCTCTTCAATATTCAGATGTGGGAGGAAACTGGAGATGAACATCCATTTAAAACAGGTTAACAGGGGTTTTGGCTAGCGTATGTATTTGTAATAATAATAATAATAATAATAATAATAATAATAATAATATAATAATAATAATAATAATAATAATAATCGATATCAGTGGCTCTAGAGACTATAATGTAAAGAACAGAGAACGAGAGAAATGGAGGAGTTCATGAACCTTTCGACAGAAGTTAGGAGGAGGTGGGAGATGAGAACAAGTATTGCGCCAATGGCCATTGTGACCGCGTGAGTAGAGTCAAAGATCAGAGATCCAAGAAGCTGCTTTTCTTGGCACTGCACGGATCCTGAAGAAATTGACATCAACAGAGATCTGAAAATTAGCACTAGCATTTCCAAATGTTGTCCATATGGGCTTATTGGCCAATGTCAATGTAGCATCACCCGCTCTTAAGAGTTAATAGTTTTAAATAAAATAATAAAAAAACATCTGAAAATCTGTAGTCAAATTTTACATTTTCGCTAGCATAAAGATCCAAAAGCTTGGGGAAAAGGGCTTAAGCGTTGTACGACGGTAAACGCTGTATTGTTCAAGTTTTAATTCGAGTGTCTATGTCAACCCACAACAGAATTTCCACCTTTATCACCGTAACATGTGTTTATCTTATCTATTTGGCGGTGATGTTATCATAATAAAGACCTTTCTGCCTGCAGTAAAATCTTTTAAGAACGAGCTTGGGTTATTAAAACTTTGCTTATGAATTCAGCTAGAGAGAGAGAGAGATTCGTAACTTTATAGTTTCTAAATATTTTCAGCCATACGGCCGAGATAGTTAAGAGGGCAGGTTTTTTTTTTTTAAAAACAAAACTTATGAGTTGTCTCCCTTATTGTTTCTAGCAGTTTTGGCGATAAAGGAACCCTAGCGGCAGATCTACAGTTTTGTCTCCGCTTTCTGGCAGAAGATGGAAATAACAGCAGGTCGAGGAGTAATAACCATTGTGGTGTTGCATTATATTATGTGTGAGAATAGGAATGGAAATTTTCCCGAGGAAGTCCTTCAGTTTGATTTATGAAAAAAGAAAGAAAAAAATCTGCAAAAAGAGAATTTAGTGATGTCACTGGAGGCAGCGAGTCTGTTGTCAAAGCAGTGTGCATCGGAACCTTCTCTCCCTGGAAGGCGGAGATCACAAAGAACGGTAACTAGGAGAGCTCACGCGAGCTCCAATCTCAGAACCTCCGGCGAAAGAACAAGAGAAAACCACTCTAACGGTGTCACGGAACGTATCTGATGTCTAATTTGGGGACCAACGAAGGTGGCACGGAGACGGCCGGCACAGCACATCACACACGAGTGAAAACGGACTTTCTAAGCTTAAAATGAGTTAGGCGATCTGATGCTTTTTGTGGAAACGTCTGTCAATGGCGGGTTGGATAAATCACAGCACCAAATAGACGGTCCGCCACAACAGATATCTATTTTTCAAATCTAAAAAAAAGGGACTACAGAATTCTAGCTTAAGTTAGCGGGACTAACTGCATGGCAACCAAGTAACATTACTGGTGGGTATTAACATCGCAAAATAAATATGAACACCGAAGTGTTTCCACCTACCCACAAGAAAACAAGTAACAACTCTGAAAGCCTGCATGATGGATACGCGCAGAAGAACACGAGTAGCTAAGGGGTTTTATAGTAGAGCCGGCTCCGATATCTACAGCTAGGTCAGTGGTATAAGCCACTCCCAGACCACGATATCTGTTCACGCATAGGATATAAATCATTACTTCGACGGGAATGCAAAATCTGAAAGCTAAAAGCGTTCGACCCGTCGGTTACCGCTATAAGATCGCAGAAAGACAAAAAAGTATAACTCGTCGGTGCCTATTCTGAAGCTAGACAATTTTAAGGTAGTCATCATGCGAAAATCTGATAAATTATCAAAAGAGTTCGTTTGCATAATGCCACTTTAAACTTCCGTGTGACGATCTTCGCAGAAAGAGCTCACAAACTGCAGTTAATTAAAAAAAAAAAAATCCTGCGACACCTTTCAAATGGCGCATGCTATCTTTGTACCCTCAATGTTGATGTTGTTGTTTTCCTTAAATCCTTTCTAAGAGCGAAACGTCTCAAGTTGCAGCTGAGAAAGCACCGACCCCTTATAACACCAGGTTAGAAGACGACAGCGAGATTAGAAACAGGGACTGGTCACCGAAGATCAGCCCTAAAAGTCCCCCCCCCCCCACCGGAGCCAAGATCGATTCGGAATCGAACGGCAGCAGATCGGTCTGTCTTGTACAGCTTCTCGCCAAGCTCGCACACGGAACAATTCGGCTGCTTCTACACCCGCAAAGTTATGTATAAGCCAGACCAGACAGGGCTCGATCAAATCTATTTCCTTGAGAAGAAAACAAATTGTGCTGTCTGAAATAGCAAAAGTTCCATGTAATGCAATAACGGATTTGACGGCCAGTCCATCGCTGTTGCCTCGCACCGACATGTGATTCCTCTAGTGACGTCATTACGACAGAATAGTTGGGATCACATCACCGCTGTATCGGCTCAGAGTTCTTGAAAGTTCACGTAGCGTAGCGAGTCCAGAAAAACTAATAAAGTAAATAAATAAATGGATAGTTCGCGCGCGCCCACGTGTGTAGCGAGTCTGCAACTGTAAAAATTCATGCAGCTGGAGCTCTGGGCTTCTAATAGCAAGTTCCTATGCGACGAGAAAAAACCCAAGAGAGATAACCAACAAGAACCACGTGATAGGTGAAAAGCAGAGAAATGTAAAGAAAGATAAGAACAGACCTGTAAACAACTTATCTTACGCCAAAGGGACCTGGAGATGGTCGGATGCCTAGATGAACCGCTGCTTATCCAACAGCTTCTTTCCTGATTTGTTTTTTCTCTAGTTTTGCTCAATGCTAAGAACTACACGCTTCCTTTTCTTTGGATTGATCGCCAAAGCACTAATTGAATTATCATTAGTATCATTGGACAACATATTACAAGGATTTCAATTATTATCTCTAATAAAAAAACACTAGGGAAGGAGAATCAAGCAATAAACAAAAAGCGAGAGTACAGAATGCTAACAATCTGACAAGAAATGATCTGAGCATGCGTAGACAGCGAATACAATTTCCCTGGTCACCGACTCATGAACTAAAAATGTTGGATAGCCGAAAATGAGCTAATCTTAGTTTATATTAGAAAACCCAAATAACTGAAACAAGTTGGTTATCTGGAGGTCGGATAAGTGTTTATTGTAGATGCTAATGTTACATACGCAAACAGTTGGAAGTGTCGATACTAGTAGTACTAATGGAAGCCAGCATTAAAAGTATATCAAAGACAAAGGGAAGATAACCGTTAATAAAACCACATCAAATGAAAAACATTAAAAAGATGTCGATTTTAGTAAATACCGACAAACAAAGGAAAACCTCTGAAGGCAGCCAAAAGGAAATAGTTTCAAATAGTTTTTTTTCTGTTTGTTTTAATTCTTAAAGTGTTAATAGGATTTAGAAGTGTTGCTGTCGAAAGGTGACCAACGTGGTTAGTGTACAAAGATATTTAAAGTGACACCAGGTTGTTTACTGGGTTGTGACAGACAAACGACTCTCAAGAATTTAATAATGATAGTGGGAAGAAGAGGAGGATGAGCCACGCGCGCAAGGAAGTCGCTCGTTGGTGAGAATTTCTTTATATACCAGGGAGAAGCTTAAGAAATCTGCATTTGCTAATAGAAAGTTCGTCTGGCGGTTGAAATTTTAGCAATTCTTTAAGACTCGCAGTCGCGCTGCTACCACCCACTTTACTGCCGTCCGCGATGTAAACTCAGTGTGCGAGGCTGAGGTCGGATCCAGAACAGATACCAAAAAAAAAAGGGGGGGAGAACAGGACAGCATGTCGCGAAAGAGAGATGGACATCGACTCGAGTCCGCCGAGAAATGCGGGGTTTGCAAGAACGACACGAGTCTGGGTTGGCCGTTGTGAGTACCGGAAGGGCTGTAGAAATTCGAAGGGGGGCTTGAAGGAGCTGGGTAACGCAAGTTTCCACAAGAGCGCGGTCGGGGTAGGTGTGGTGCTGAGTCCAGGGTTCGTGTTCCCAGGTATCGGCGGTGGTCGCAGAGCAGCTTCAGATGAAGGAGGGAAAAGAAATTGCTGTCTTTGCAATGTAAATTGGAACGGAACACGACCGCCAGCGATTTTAACAGCGTTGGAAGCCGCGACAGAAGTACAGCATTTGAACACTTATCGTCACGCAAACGTTTAGCAGCAAAACTTACGGGAAAATGCTTTAACCCCAACCCCACCAAATGGCAGGCACACAAAATGAAAAAAAAAGAACTAAACGAATATCTAAGGAAAGAGACAAAAGGCTCGGAACTGTTAGGGCTTAAGATATTCTGTAACAGGGATTGTTCGGTTTGAAATCGGAAGATGTGGCCGCAGTCTGCAACAGAATTAGTTTATATTTTCAGTTTAAGGACCGTATTCCTTCAGGTAAAACAATATAGGGAGCTGCCCGGTGTTTGTGTCGTATCTCAGACCCTTTCTAATCTTATTTCTTTACAATTTAAATCACAGATTCGTTTGGACGTCATTAACATACTGCCCGCATCTTGTTCTTGGTCCGCTCCCCTTCGTCACTATATATATATATAATACACAGTTCGAACTTTGATATAAATAAATCACAGTTTTTCTGATTTTCTGAGTTTGTTTCTTTCATTAACAGCGAACTAAGTCAAAGTCCGAAATATTCATTTCGTTGTTTTTATTTTTGAAGCCAATGTTTTTTGTTTTTTTTTAAATCTTTTTGTTGTTGTTAAAATATAAAGATTTACGTTGAAAAACTATCGTGCATATTTGACACTCCGATATCTGACAAATTCGTCTGCCGTTGTAGGTGTGGTCATATGGAAAGTACGACTTTAATCGTCTGTACATGGAATGGGAGAGAACCCCTAGCTGGACGGCAATGGACTAATTATCCCTGCTAGGTCCACTATCTCGAAAGACCGGTGAGTAATGAGCCGAAATCTCTCGATGGATGCCACACAGCTCATGAGTCCATCAGAAGAAGCCGTGAATGTATCTGGAAGTTGTTACTTTGTTCTTATGTGTTTTGTAGGTCATAATTAAGGGGTTAGATTATAATGCAGAAATGAAGAACTTTGTCGATTTGTTTGCATCTTTGCTACTAATTTAGTTTACTGTCATACTCTAAAACAAATTAGACTGGTTCTATGCAACAGAAAGTTTCAAGAACTTATGGAGTGTGTTAATTAACCTTCCAATCGATAATATTGCTGCTAACCAGACATCAGATGAAATTATTCTGATTTACTTTGATTCCATAAGTATAATTATCAGAAAATTCCAAGAAGAGAGAGAGATAGAGAGAGAAAGCCAAGACAGTCGCTTTAAAAGATGAGAGATAGAATTAAGAGGATGCTTGCCGACATTACTTGAATATCTATCTCTAGCAGGTGTTTGCAAAGTGATGAAGATGGGTTCATTTCAGATAAAAATGACAATTTCGACATTGAAGATATACCGAACCATACGCTACACGATTGTAGCAATGCAGCAAAAAAGGTAATAATCAAATCAGCGTTCTGGAGAGAGAGAGAGAGAGAGAGAGAGAGAGAGAGGAGAGAGAGAGAGAAGAGAGAGAGAGAGAGAGAGAGGAGAGAGAGAGAGAGAGAGAGAGAGAGAGAGAGAGAGAAATGACGTCAGTACAGGGTGAGAAAGAGATGACGTCAGTACAGGGAGAGAGAAATGACGTCAGTACAGGGTGAGAAAGATATTACGTCAGTACAGAGAGAGAGAAATGACGTCAGTACAGGGTGAGAAAGAGATGACGTCAGTACAGGGTGAGAAAGATATTACGTCAGTACACAGAGAGAGAGAAATGACGTCAGTACAGGGTGAGAAAGAGATGACGTCAGTACAGAGAGAGAGAAATGACGTCAGTACAGGGTGAGAAAGAGATGACGTCAGTACACAGAGAGAGAAATGACGTCAGTACAGAGAGAGAGAGAATTACGTTTATGCTGGGGTTTTTTTTTTTTCTTGCTGGAAACAAAGACCTGGTACAACATCTGCTTCTGTTAAATGTCAAAATGGATCTCGGTGAATCGAAATCTCAGTGAAGGCCAGCGCAGATTGAGGGCCCATCTTTATCAGTGCTATCTTTGCGCTTGTTCTACTAATTATGGCACTTTTATTTTGAGCAGGTGTTGAGCCGCCTTTACTTCACCCTGACCCTGTTAAAAGATCAGCCAGCACCGCCTGGTAAAGACTGGTGCAGTCAGCTCAACGCTTCGGCGAACGGAAGTGACCGGAGAGCCAATGTTTCGCGCGGAGACTAAAGATGAAACGTGGAAGATTCAGGAAACCAGCCGGGGAGCGGCCGAGCACGCGTGTCAAAGGATACCCTGGTCCATCGGTAACTGTTTACCGGGGCTTTAACGATGCGATCGCGATCCGCTTTACTGACAAAAACAATGGAAACAGGTTAGAATTAAAAGCCCCCCTCCACTAACACCAACTCATTTGCGTAACAGAAGAGATGAGGCACAGATTCTAATTACAATACGCGATGAATATGTATTAAATACCAAATCGCACCGACAATGGAAAACTGGAAGATAAAAAAAAAAAAAAATGCGTAATATTAACCATAATTTCTGGAGAGTTTCTGGCTTTCTTCCTCGACTGGATCTATTTTCAACAGGACCAGTTTTGCGTATTTTCTCCGGCTTCTGAAACACGGAGTCTGGTGAATCTGCCGCATGGAACCGCCTTCACTAACTAAGACTTTGATTTCCATCCGTTTTTCATGTGAAATTCCCTTCTCAGGAGCCACACCGCATCATGAAAATGATACCGTTGTCTACACTTCTGTAGTCCTTGGAGTCTTTCATGTCTACACGTGGGATGCTATTCTATCGCGTGTCACTAGCACTTTAAACTTTAGTATTTCCTGTTTTTATAACTATTTTCAATAGCGCATATGTAGATGTCATGAATATTAGTAGACAAAACCATTAGCTTTGTTTATTATTTAAAATTTAGCGAAAAAAAGGGAGGAAAATACATTAAAACACATTATCCTGTGCAGTTCGCTGTAAAGTCGCTTTCCCTGGACAATAAAGTGAGGAGAATATGCTGTAACTAATTTTAGAACGTGCGCTCGTGCTTCCTTTTTTTGGGTGACCGGAATAAGTCAGCTAATTTAGTCGTGCCGTATCAGATAATCCTGATATATCTCATTTCTGGAGTCGTTCCTTTTATCTTGTCAGAAATCTAGGGAAAAGACGATCGATATCCACTGATATAAAAATTCGAAATCTAAAAGGCCGAAACAATCTTGGAGTGGAAAATCCTCTAAGGTAGTCATGAAGAATTTGCTTCTCCTTCTCGCTTTTGCGTTTTTAATCGCTGGTAAGCCCTTATTATTATCATTATCATTACTATTATTACTACTACTTGGCAGTGCCGGCAGCAAATGCCAACCAAAACCCTTTGGCTAAGCTTAATGGCTTTGCCATGTATCAGAACTGGATACCAGGGCTGTTCTCATGACGGCACTGCTCTCCCTTTGATTCAAGATGTCTGGAGGGTTTCAGGTTGGATTCCAGTATCAGATTTCTGCAACCATTCTTTCAGATCGCTGCCGACTGAGCCACTGGAATGACTTCTGCTCTTGTGCCTTTCTGGGGGGAGGTTCTTAGCTCGGCAGGGCTTAGTTTCCGATCTTTCCCGCTGTTTTCCCACAGCTTTTAGCGTCAATAAGGCGGACAACATCGGTTACCTGTCTGCGCATTTGTTGTTGTTGTTGCTCCAGGTGTGGCCTACTGTGTGTTAAAAGATGGTTGACAGGGATTCCACAGTAGGAGCCGTTATTCGTCATTCGCATAAGGTGGACGTAGTGTCGAGTCAGGGCTGTTAGTCCAAGCAGTGGGAAGAATAGTGACTTTGGAAGATACATTTCTAGAGACGAGCAACACAAACCAACGTTTCTGATTCGCTAAAATAGGAAAGATCTAAGTAAATTCCACCTGTGCTTAACATCGTTAACATCGGGCATAAATTAAATGGCCGATGTCTTGCAGCAGCCTAGAGGCGCCACCTATCATGTCTGCTGTAACGTCTTTCCCCATGACTGTTAGAATGGCGGCAGACGTACCTGTCCAAGTTATACATAGTGCTGCAGACCCCCCCTGTCTCACTACGCGGTCATCCTAATTTGCATTTGCAGCTGGAGTCAGCTCTAATTCTGAAAGGATGGCCAGCCAGTGTATATATCTGAACAACAGCCGTACAGGCTAATGGTCCCCTGTTTTCTGTTTATACAAAATCCATGATATCTTAACGGGTTTTCTTTACAGTTTCCAACGCATTAGCGCCCCCACCCCTGGTGGATGTTCAGCCGGTACCGTTTAGGTAAGCACCAGTAATTATCTCCCCCTCTATACCGAGATGCTTTGATTACCCTAACTTCTCTTTCGTATATAAAAAATAGGTTTTTATCCAATATACAGGAAATATATACATAAAGATTAAAGTATTTTTCTGAAGCAGTTAATATCACACACTGACGGCCGCAGTAGTTCACATTTTGTGTTTTTCAGGCTTAAAAGCGTCCAAACACGGACGACCTTCCGCTACCACTACCTTACGTCGTCAGGGAATGTTTACCCGTACAAGCCCAACGAGCCTTACCTGAAAATAGCTGCAACGAACAACGTGAATGATCAAGCTCTTACCATCGTAGGTTTTCGGCTCTCTCTCTCTCTGTCTGTCTGTCTGTCTCTTGATGAACTGGCGGAGTGATATTTTTGTTGTAGATTAGAAGGAGAAAAGGTCGGGAAGTCTGGGGAGTTTCTGCGAACCGACAAAAAGGATAAAACCACTACGGGTTTACAGAATTCGATTTTTTAAATCCGTTTCGGTTTTTCTGATGACCCAAGTTAAGCCAAAAGCCTATTAAATATGCAATTTTAAAGGAATCTATGCGAAGTCACGAAGATCGACCTGATGCTGTTGGTAAGTATAAATAAAAAATCTGAGTAGAGAATTAAAGAACTATAATGATAAGATAAGGATACCAATCACCTCCTCAAATTTCTTCCATTTGAAAAGACGAAATCGTTCGAGTTTAGATTCTTTTATTAAGTTTTCAGAAAGTAAAAAAATGAAATTCAGCCTGCAATTGAGCTGTCTTACCAACGATTTAGGTTACATTCTGCTCACCTACCAATTACTGATGGTCTGTGTCCATTTTGTTTTTTAAATATTTTTCTCTAATACTCAACTGTGTATTAAGTACGTCTCTCAGCTACAATTACTCACTGCTAGTGCATATCTAGTGTGTTTTCTATAATTATTTAAAATATATTTATTTATTTACATAGGCAGGTCACACGCTTTCTAAGCTGATCAAGCACATGCCTCACGAGGTCTTCATGTCTGTCACCAAATCTCACGGAGTTGGAATATTCACGATGGCGGAGTCTCTGACGGTTTTTCCCGAAAACAGCCGATTAGCAGACCGGCCAGAGTGCTATGGTAATTATTATTTCACGCTCTCAAGCTCCTTTCATCGCACACAAACGTCGATTTTATGTGAAGCTTGATGCACTAAAGTAACTGGCGCGGCAAAGAGCTGATACTACCCTTAATAATAAAATAAACTGCCAAAGCCATAGTTCACTTCTAAGTATCGAAGCACAAAATGCAGCCATGTCATTATTTCATCACCACAGATATTATACGAGTCGTGGAATATCAATACTCCGCTGTGACGTCATTTCCGCAGGGCCGTGATGCAGAATGCCCTCTCGGTCTTTGAGGTCGTTAACCGATCAGCTTCTCTTTGTTGTCACGGTAACCAGTGTGTCACGTTATTGGGATATTGCTGGTAAACAGGTTTTATTACGCAGACTCTGTAACCATGATGATAAATGAATTCACGCTCCCATCACTAAAATGATTCATTTTGAAGCCGGTCAAGAAAATGACTGGTAGTTGATCTACAGACAGATTCTAATGCTTCTTAACGGTAGGTGAAACAGTGAACTCTTCTTAGACAGCAAGAACTCGGTCGTGTGTGTGTGTCTCGAGTTGTTGGAGAGAGTATGAAATGAAAGGATTTCAATGAATCCCTTCCCTCTTCCTGTTCTGTTTCTAGGTATATGTTCTGGTAGCTGCGCTATCACGTGCACATTTGATGGCCGAAAGTACGCCACAGTTCCTGGAATGACGAACTCTTTGTGCGCTATAAACTCTGATACCATCCTCTGCAATAGCAGAGATCCCTACCGGAGAACCGAAAACATCATCAGCCACGAATTTGCCCATTTGGTCCACCTGTACGCACCGCATACCTGGGTAACTAAGGTAAGTGCCATATCGTAGAGACTGGGGAAAGAAAGAGAAGTTTCCAGTGAACCTCATTGGTCCATTACAACGCGAGTGGCGACCCGGGCTAGAAAGAGTCAAAATATTTCCGAACGACAAGCGACGGTGGGGTAATCGACGACTGGAGAACAAATTGCAATTTGCTCAGTCTCTCTTTTTGGACATCAAATTGTCCGCTAGTTCTCTGTCTTTATCAAACTATCCTTTGCGAGCTGCTGGCTAGTACAGCTAAAGTGTGACAGCGTGAGCCAATTAGCAAGAACTATGTTGAAGCTATTGTTTAAAAGCCCTTAAATGTAGTTTCGATAGGAGTCAAACTGAAGATAAAGCACAACACTGTTTTATCACCACCCCATACGAACAGGCCCTTTGTCTCATAGATTTTCATAAAATAAAGGGATTTTACCCCTGTGCTTTTAAAAGAATATTTCCCACACCACTAAAAAAGTAAAACCAAGTTTATTCTGAAGGAGTAGCCGCAACTGTAAGATAAATAAACTCAATCGATTACCGCGAGATTCACCTGCACGCACTTTGTACACGAGATAAATTATCACACAGTTTTTCTTAGAGGAGGTATAGGTATTGGAATATTATATTTTAGCACATTAACCCCCCACCTATTTCACTTTCTCTTTTTTCGGTTGTTTGCTCGAAGCATTTAAATTTACTAACAAGTTAGTAGTAAGAAGCCAAAGGCCACATTTTTAACTTTCCGCCGTCATATTGTATAAAACAAAATTTACCGAGACTCTAGAAACGAAGCCCTAAGGTCGGCCGCATACTACTAGATTTTCTATTTGTATCTCGTGTTAGATGAAAACCTGCAGGTTTTAATGCAGTTAAAACTTGGGTTCAGTTTTCGTAAACTCAAATTTCATTCAATAGAAAAGTTTTCTCGGAAACATTTTTAAACAGTTAAATGAGTCGGTTGACAATAAATATTCACAAAAATCAGGTTCGCCGGTCCTACTGTTTAGTGGTTTATGGCCCCTCAGAGATCTAATAAAGGGTTCAAACATAATAATAAGGGTCTCAGGCGAGATGAGGCTATTAAACTGTTCCTTTGTCAACCGTCCAAAAGACTTGGCATCAATAAATATTTCTTCAGCGCTGAAGCTGTAAAGGGACGGAATAAATTTCCTTTTTTTTTTTGGTTGTCATCCCCGACAGCATCAGAAGTATAAACGATACACTTTGTGAATAGTTCTTCAAAACTAAACCCTTTAAACAGGTCGTAATAGCTTCTGGCCTCTCTGGAGAGAACCTAAATACTAACGAACCACCCCACACAAAATTTTTCACTGCGCACCTGTCGTCGTCCGGTTGTTTCATTTTCAGTGACAGGCATGAAAATCAAAAAAATGTCCTGGCATTTACACGAATTCGAACACGAAGCGGTGAATGCCACTTAAACGGATTTTTATGTAGAACATCAAAGATAAAAGTGGCATTTTTTCAATTAGTGTGATAACTTGATGCTTGCGTGTGTTTTATAGGTGTACAGATGTGGCTGCCAAAGATAACTTGTCAACAAGTCGCCATCGAGTTCACGTGGAATTAATGTGTAGTCTGTGCGTTCATCAAATTAAAGTAATTCTGAAGAACTAAATAATACCTGCGTGACCGTGACCCGATGCAAGATAAAGGGCACTGATTAATCTGTTCAGGTAACTTGTACGAGGGCGTTCTTTTCGAGTAGTTTTCCCACGTTTACGAAGAAACCTGTTGAGATTTGTGTAAACAAGCGAAAGTCACGCTTGGTCCTTTTCCATGCAGATCAAAGGAATCTACCAGAATGCGAAGAGCAATCGTCTGTGGGACCTGAGGTCATACGCCATGGCTAACGAATACGAGTACTTTGCCGAGGGAGCGGAAGCTTTCTACATGACAACATCGAGAACAGATGGCCCAACTGGAGGCATGAACATGTAAGTAACGTCACAAAGTCAAGAATAAATGGTGAACATTTGCTTGCTCTTAATTGTAAATTTCTTCCACTTAACAGGGATAATTAATTACACCACATTTAGAGGATTTCGTTTACAAAATACAAAGTGGATGTAGATATTTCGGAAATGAAAGTTTACATAAATTACTAGCAGCACGCAGACCATTAAGTATTTCAAAAAGTCCCCGGTGCCCAGCTCCACCTTCAAGATGACCTGATTGCATGCTATGCACACAAGGTAAGAAATATAAGCTGGACACTGGTTACAATTCTACCCTTGAATGTTTCAGGTGTGGCACTGCACAAGCGTGTCCAGACGAGAGAGCAGCCCGAGCTTATCTGAAGAAACACGACCCCATGTTGTTTGATGCTCTTTCATACTTCTTCACCAACAACCAGCCCGACCTCCCAGGCAACATGAAAATCTGCATGAACTGAAGACAAGGCGCACTATTATACTGTTTTTCTTACTGAGAAAGGCTAATAAAAGAAATTATTTTTCAAAAAAGTTTACGTACAAAATGGTGACTGTTATAAATATTTGGACTCTGATTTGCATTTTATTTATTTGACAGTATTTCAAAAATTATGTGTTTACAAGACACGAAATATGCACCATAGTTAATCTACCAGCATCATGCCAAACCAGTCTCACCACAGAAAACATCTTCCAAAAATGATACATGCAAAGAAAAAATTCCTAACACTATTAACTTTATTCAAAGCATTTCTTTACCAAACGTCTATCCTTAGGGAATTCAGTATGGAAAAGGGGGCACCTCGTGAAGGATATTGTAGTGTAACCTGAACAGTTGGTTGAGTAGGTTGAAGGCGTCAAGGTGTAGCAGCTGACTTGGCATTTGTTCTTGGTTCGAACCTATCCAGTTTAACCTTGAAACTGGAAAGATTTTCTAGACACATTCCTCTCTCTCTCTCTTATGGAATCAATTAAAATCTATTTTTAAATACATTTCCAATAAAATGTAAATATTATTTTTATTAGGTTTGCATTTATTTCTGTTTCATTTAGTAATGTTTAATAACACTCTTACTAAGTGTGAAACCAGATTCTTTCTTGGGCTTTACCTACAATAAATGTCTTTGGAAATTTAGCTACTTATTTTCCACAATTATTATTTTTCATGCAAAATCATTTATTATAGGTGTCTGTTTGCACACTCTTTATCTGTCCTGATATTAGATACAATTAACATGACAAAGAATTCTGCTTCCAAATATTTCTCTTGTACTTATGTCTACAAAAGAAGCTAATAACTCATGACTGGATACATTAACATAGGTAAACAGATTTGTTTTTCTTAAAATAAATTTATTCTGATCCAAAGCCACTACATAATTTTAAAAACAAGTCTACTTAAAAAATGTAATTTTGTTTAAACCATTGAAGAAAAGATTAAAGATCTCAGCTTGAATTATGAACCCGGATGTCGGGTAAGTATTGGTTGCCATGCAAAAACAAAATCTCTAAAGCGACAAGATAAATTTCCATCCATTTTATGGAAATCATCAACAAAAATTCATTTTGTAGGGGGAAATACTCAAACCATCACTTCGAATGGTATTTGTTGATTTCAACGAATTACATTTAGAATGATGATTATTTCATTGTAAATAAAAACACTGAATAATACAAAAACTATAAGTTAAATATTTCATTAAAAAGATATAAAGTTGTTGCATAATGCAACAGAACTTCATTAAGTAAACAGTCATTTCTAGAATCACTTCTGGAATGAATTAAGCAGGTACATCCATTTTCCAAGAAGATACTCGTCATCACTTTCAAATACATAACTTCTCAGCTTGGTCATAAACACAAGAGCTGATCTACCTGCAATAAAAACAACAAAACAGCAAGAAATTGCATTAACACAAGTAATTATTTTTTGGAATAAATAAATTTTCAATGGAGAACAATTCTTACTGGTAATCATTTCTTCTAAAAAAATTGTCTTCAGTTCACAATGATAATTCATTACAATTATTTTAATTCACACTCTTGTTATCTTACAAAAAACACATTAGAACAATGAAAACTTATTGCTTACCTTTCACTTCATAAAGATGAGAGAAGCTGCAGATAGCTAAATATCATGATCAGCTTTGGCTGCCTTACTCAAGTAGAACTTTTTCGATTAAATAAAGCCTACCAGTAATGGAATGGCACTGATAAACTGCACTATAAAGTTTTTCAATGATGTTGAAGTCGACTAATTTGGAAGAACTTCAGAACAAATGAAAACTACTCACTGGTGTCTAGTTGGCTCAGTGACATTTTTCACTATTTCTTGTGCAAAGGCCTGTCTGGGTACAATGAAAAAAACTGAAGCTCTCAGGTAATGTGACAGACTTTCAGAATGTGTAGAACTTACATTAGGATTCAGAATTATTAATCATTGGAACTCGTGACTTGTATGCAGTCTCCAGTTGGTCTGAAATCTGTTGTATATTTACTACCAGCCATAACTTACCCTGACATTGTGAACTATTTACTACTCATTCGAAGTCCATATACAGACGATACAAGAATTTAAAAGTTGCAGTGGTTTGGATGCTTACAATTAGCTTGTGATGGGGGAAAGAATGTCTAGCAATTATCTATAATGAAAGCTGAACAAGTTATCAAGAATTTCTGACCCTGTGAGTGAATTTTTAATGCCAATACACATTTATTTGTAGAACTATTATCCAAACATATTTGTTGTTATTTAATTAAGATTGGAGTGCATTCTTAATTTTCTTCTTTCTCGCACGAAGACCTGTCCATTTGAAGTTCACACCATGTAAAAAAAGACAGAAGTGTTCTTGAAACCACTTAGCAAATGATCAGCCAATACTCCCTCTCCGCTGGCCAGATTCTCCTTTTGGAAGCAGTTGCTAATTTAGCCAACATGCAGGTAATCTGCCCTGTGGAACCCTAGGCGATCCTCATCACTGGCACCCGCTAAAACCCACACAATAAAAAAGCATCCCACCAACACAAACCTACCTTAAAAAATTGTGCAAACAAAGGGTGTAAAGAAACAGATGGCATTTAATTACAGCAATAGAACTAATAACATGCAAAGTGCACACGTATATAGTATTAACATAGAGTAGTAAATAATACAACATTTAACTAGTAAATTAATGCAACAAATAATTAGATACAACATCAGATCTTATAAACAAAGAAGATGAATAAAATAAATATGTAATAAAAAACACAATTTTTAAAAGTAATAATGATGTTGGCCCTCTTATGCGTCATGCCTTAATAAGGAAATAATGCTAGTTTTACTCATGCTAATCTAACGCTAACTTAACGTTAACAAAAATGTTAAGCTATTATTTATAGTATTATTTCCTTATATACATAATACACTAGATTACTAGTGGCATAGCTATTCCTGTTTTTTTACAACAGACATTTAACAGCACTGAATGACAAGATATTGAGAATTTCTCAATTTACAGTTTCACTTTCCTGGCCATCTTTGCTGCAAAGTCCTTTATGACATTGTCACATGAAATATGATTTACAACCTCATGGTTGATACTGATTACAGCCAGACCACCGAGGCATTCCTGAGACATTACTGACCTGAGGTAGGTTTTGATGAGCTTCAGTTTTGAAAAACTCCTCTCTGCTGAGGAAACTAACTGGTACAGCAATCCTGAGAGCAACCCACAAGTTTGGGTAAATTTCAGATAGCTGCTTTTCTGTATGAATTTCAGCAACTCCTGAGCAAGCTCCCTTCCATTCAAATCAGGCTATCCTTCACAACTTAAGGTGTCTTCAAGGGCCTCTGCTTGTGCTATCAGCTCTTGATGAGGCAGACTTTGGAAGGTTGACAGGAAACCATATTTGTTTTACACATCTCCAAGACTCTGGAATCTCTCCTTCAGAGCTATGATAGCAACATCCACAGCCATGTTAAAGAAGGTTACCTCCAGACTTCTCAGGGCATCATGCACTGGTTCATTGGGAGACTCATATGAAAAGTGCCTCTTTGTAGACCTCATCCTCTTTTTTGTAAGTACTGCCTCCACATTGATTTCTTCACACATCTTTGGCTGAGTTTTGTGCGGCCACAAAGCCTGTGGCTCTGTAGTTTTGAAGAGCAGCCTCAGCCTTTTTCTGCAGGCTGACTGCTTCATCCAGTGCCATTGTTTTTGACTGCATGACTTTGCTCACGTGTTGCATTTCACTCAAGATTTCATACCAGGTAACTACACAGTGCATGGACGGTCAGAGTCCCTGATTTGCCTACTTGTAATGGTTTTTATAGGGAATAATAGACAGCTGGACAATGCTAATGTCATACCCTGCTCCCATGGCAAGCACACATTGTCCACTTAGCAAGCCCTAAAATAACAATAACAAACATCATACAATGCCCACACAGCTGATCCCTACAATAACAATGATAAACATCATACAGTGCCCACACAGCAAGCCAGCAAGCCCTACAATAACAATGATAAAGTGTTCAAACTAATACTAATCATCAAAACAAAAATAAAGATTAATTTGGCTTGCTAAAGAGGCACCTCCCCAGCAGATGGTGCCCTAGGCGACCACCTATGTCGCCTATAGCTAGGACCCGCTCAGAATCCACATGTACTATTTGGTGAACAGGAATGGCAACTAGCTGAACATTTACTTATGTATTGTAAAATGGGGATTTAAGTCCAGCTATATTATTTGTTAAGACAGTTGCTACCTTTTTTAGGACTTAATCTTGACATATTAAAAAGAGAAGTTGGTTTATATTTTATTTTATTTTACACTTCCCTAAAATGAAGATTTGACACGGACATAATGTTCATTGCCTCAAATTATAATGAAGGACCTCAAGATCAAATGCAGGATCTAAGGATACCGGAGCCTGGCCTCAAAAGACAACAAAGGCCACCTATCAAGGTTCAGAGTTACTACAGCTACACGCTAATCATTGAGCTCAGAAACGACCACAGATTTCAATTTTTCAAAGGCCGTTTGAGAGAGATCAGTGGCAGGTTTTCCTATCATGTGCTCAAGAGTTGGCCAAAACAAAAATCGGTTTTGCTATTCACCCCACCAAAAAACTAAAAACATTGTCTAAGTTAATTTAAGTGTACAGCTTATAGAATGATAGTAAATTTATTGTTAGCATCATTTCAATGTTCATTCAATGATTGTGTGCTTAAACAAATATAATTTCTGCTTTTCAAATTGACAAATCTTTTTTTATAAAAGCCATTTTTCACATGCAGTGCCAGGTACCCAAGCTATTATTACATATAAAATACCTAAATGACAAATATATATATATATATATATATGTGCTTAAAACTTTGTTTTATCTAATCTGTCACTGATATAAAATTAGGAAAACAAGAGCCAATGAACACCAAAGATATTGTTATGTCCGTGTCAAATCTTCATTTTAGGGAAGTGTAAAATAAAATAAAATATAAACCAACTTCTCTTTTTAATATGTCAAGATTAAGTCCTAAAAAAGGTAGCAACTGTCTTAACAAATAATATAATTGGACTTAAATCCCCATTTTACAATACAGAAGTAAATGTTCAGCTAGTTGCCATTCCTGTTCACCAAATAGTACATGTGGATTCTGAGCGGGTCCTAGCTATAGGCGACATAGGTGGTCGCCTAGGGCACCATCTGCTGGGGAGGTGCCTCTTTAGCAAGCCAAATTAATCTTTATTTTTGTTTTGATGATTAGTATTAGTTTGAACACTTTATCATTGTTATTGTAGGGCTTGCTGGCTTGCTGTGTGGGCACTGTATGATGTTTATCATTGTTATTGTAGGGATCAGCTGTGTGGGCATTGTATGATGTTTGTTATTGTTATTTTAGGGCTTGCTAAGTGGACAATGTGTGCTTGCCATGGGAGCAGGGTATGACATTAGCATTGTCCAGCTGTCTATTATTCCCTATAAAAACCATTACAAGTAGGCAAATCAGGGACTCTGACCGTCCATGCACTGTGTAGTTACCTGGTATGAAATCTTGAGTGAAATGCAACACGTGAGCAAAGTCATGCAGTCAAAAACAATGGCACTGGATGAAGCAGTCAGCCTGCAGAAAAAGGCTGAGGCTGCTCTTCAAAACTACAGAGCCACAGGCTTTGTGGCCGCACAAAACTCAGCCAAAGATGTGTGAAGAAATCAATGTGGAGGCAGTACTTACAAAAAAGAGGATGAGGTCTACAAAGAGGCACTTTTCATATGAGTCTCCCAATGAACCAGTGCATGATGCCCTGAGAAGTCTGGAGGTAACCTTCTTTAACATGGCTGTGGATGTTGCTATCATAGCTCTGAAGGAGAGATTCCAGAGTCTTGGAGATGTGTAAAACAAATATGGTTTCCTGTCAACCTTCCAAAGTCTGCCTCATCAAGAGCTGATAGCACAAGCAGAGGCCCTTGAAGACACCTTAAGTTGTGAAGGATAGCCTGATTTGAATGGAAGGGAGCTTGCTCAGGAGTTGCTGAAATTCATACAGAAAAGCAGCTATCTGAAATTTACCCAAACTTGTGGGTTGCTCTCAGGATTGCTGTACCAGTTAGTTTCCTCAGCAGAGAGGAGTTTTTCAAAACTGAAGCTCATCAAAACCTACCTCAGGTCAGTAATGTCTCAGGAATGCCTCGGTGGTCTGGCTGTAATCAGTATCAACCATGAGGTTGTAAATCATATTTCATGTGACAATGTCATAAAGGACTTTGCAGCAAAGATGGCCAGGAAAGTGAAACTGTAAATTGAGAAATTCTCAATATCTTGTCATTCAGTGCTGTTAAATGTCTGTTGTAAAAAAACAGGAATAGCTATGCCACTAGTAATCTAGTGTATTATGTATATAAGGAAATAATACTATAAATAATAGCTTAACATTTTTGTTAACGTTAAGTTAGCGTTAGATTAGCATGAGTAAAACTAGCATTATTTCCTTATTAAGGCATGACGCATAAGAGGGCCAACATCATTATTACTTTTAAAAATTGTGTTTTTTATTACATATTTATTTTATTCATCTTCTTTGTTTATAAGATCTGATGTTGTATCTAATTATTTGTTGCATTAATTTACTAGTTAAATGTTGTATTATTTACTACTCTATGTTAATACTATATACGTGTGCACTTTGCATGTTATTAGTTCTATTGCTGTAATTAAATGCCATCTGTTTCTTTACACCCTTTGTTTGCACAATTTTTTAAGGTAGGTTTGTGTTGGTGGGATGCTTTTTTATTGTGTGGGTTTTAGCGGGTGTCAGTGATGAGGATCGCCTAGGGTTCCACAGGGGCTTTGACTGGCTTTGCGTGGATTGTACTAAATTTTGCAAGTTCAAGGAGGTGATTTATTATCTTTTATTCATGACAAAGATGTTATATTTAAGTGGTGATTCATAATTAATCAAGTACTTTGAGAAAGCATACTTCATACACGAATAAATTATCTCTATATAAAGGACATTTTCACATTAAATTGTCAACATCCAAACAAGCTGACCCTTCAGGTAAGTGCATGTTTTTCTTCAACATTTCCAAATTACAAAATATTCTGAAAAAATTAAATAAATAAAACTAATGAATGTATTTTATGAATATTGCTGGTTTTATTCCATTTTATTTTGCTACAAAAACATACACTACTAAAAGCTAAAGCAAAAGGGTTAAGTGAAAACTTGTATTTTAGTTGATTATCATTTTCAACCACAGCCCGAATCGCCAGCTCTCACTCAGCCTAGACTATTTTTCTGGACGTTACTGCTCCCACGAGAAAAACTATAACTCTTACCATGCTCTCCATCCCTCGGAGTTCATTACTCAGCTACATTAGGGTATGAGTTTTAAAAGTTATTCTTTAATTATTAAAATCCAAAATGCAAGTAAAAAAAATAAGGAATGAAATAACTTTTGATCAGGGTTGGTTGACGGTAATTTGTATTCTTCCGATATTCCGTGGATGGTATTATGGCCACCAATTTAAAAAATGGAAAAAAACAACAAAAATCAGAATATCAAACGACAATTGATGATGTGTTTTTAATTGAAAGGCAACGTTGCATCTATCGCCTTCATATCGTCTGGATCACAGTGAGTCTTGAACAGTCAGTAACAACTCAATAAATTAAACAAACAGAATCAGAAATTGAGGCAAAAATCGTCTTTTTTTATGTGTTATAAATAAAAATATCAGCCTATTTTAGTCGTACACTATATTAAATGTGACGAAGTTTGAATGCAGTGACTTTAAATCTATTATAAAAGTTAAAAAAAACATTTTCTATAATTTTGCTTGCAGCATGTTCAGCAGGTGCTCAGGTGGTAGATGGTTTTGAGCAGAGTAACGCAATAATATCAAGTGATTTCTACTGGTCAGAATCTGTGAAGAAGGCTATCTTCAATCCATAAAGGAATGGACACGCCTCAATACACAGAATAGTTTGGCAACATTCTATCGTTAGAGTAAACATTTTTTTGCTGAGATGGTTTTGGATGCCATGAAATCTTCTTCAAACATCCTGATGGTGCATCAGCTACGAGTTTCTCAGATAATATAAAATTACCACAGAACTATTGAAATCGACAGAATGTTGAATTTATGTTCAATTAACTACTTTATTATGGCTTCATTTAGTGACAATAGTTCTCGACTGGCAAGTTCAATTCATCTAAGAACTCAATGGCATGCTTTAATCACCAGTCACTCGTTTTACCTTCACTAATTCTACTTTGTTTTTCTCGTGTTTGTCATTAGACTTGATTAACACCTATTAAAAAAAGGTATCATGTTTTTTATAATTATTAAACATCTTGTCGATACATTTTTGATGATTGTTTTTAGATTATAAATCCACTGGCTTTAAGAGTTTTAGCATTAACTAAATCTCTGCTCTTTCATATTGAAAGAGGGGGACGACCCGCTGGACCTTGGAAGAAAGATAATAAAAATATTTTTCATTAATTTCATGTACAGATAACTTAATGTATTTAACAGAGAAAATCAAAGAAACAGGTTTTGATTAACCAACGTAAGATTACACCTAACTGCATGGTGTTAACATGGAACTGAGCCAAACCTTTTCAGGAATTAAGATATATATATAGTTACCTGACTTTAGTATACTGGTAGGACAGAGCAAAATGTTCTAAACAGGAAGAATAAAATGACATCAAGAATTTGCTGGTCCATCTTTCAATATTTACAGCTGGTGTGTTAACATAAAGAAGGTAATCAACCAACGACTTAGATTTAAATATAATAGTTATAGGAATTTTATTAAATAGATTAACCATATTACGTACAAGTATGCATGTATTATAGCTCTTTTTATTGTTGTAGAATAAAGGATCAAAATTTACTGAAATGGAATGAATTATATCTAATTGAGTCATACACATGAACATGATTGTCTTAGAAGACAAGATCTAAATTTATGGAAGATATTTATTCTTAGTTTCTTATATTTGAAATAGCAAAACAGATTTTCGATATGAATTTTGTTTCAATTTACAATTGTTTGAAACAATGAAATGTTTTATGTGAAAACTAAATTGATGTTTTTGATTTTCTAATGTAACTAAGATTTAATCTAAGTATATTTCAATGTTATAGAAATATGCATGAATGACTTATGACCAAAAATGTTATGGACATTTAAATTTATAATTGAAAGACCGATCATGGTAGAAACAACACAACAGTAACCAAGACATCTAAAATTAGTCCTTTATTTTGCTGTGACCTATTATTATTAACTCAAAGCAGCCAATCAATTGTGTCACTGGTGCTAGAAAACAAGTGAATGCAAGCAAGACAAAGTGAAAGTCCCTGCTATTTAACCCTACGAAATGTGCTGAAAAAACATTTGCTTACCAGAACAGAAAAAACAGACTGCTTGTCTTACAATATTCATAATTGTTAGCTGAAATAACGATACAACTGAGCTGAATTCTATGCAGTCATTCATTCAACCTCCCAGTTTAGTAGATAAAACATTCAAATCAGATGACGCAGTGTTGAAACTGCTATTATAATTCCAGTATTGCATGTGAATGGTGTCCCTTGGTTATCAATAGTGTAACAGTCAGGTTAGACCCGCTGTTTTAAGGGAGTCGAATGACTGCATGCAGATAATTTAATACAAACATTTTACAAGCTTTTATAACTACGGGTTATACAGTCATATGTTCTGATGTCGAACAAATCCCCTAACCTCCACCGTGAGACTAACCACAAACGTTTGAGAATGGAAAATCAAGCAGTTAAAAATGAATTATTATTTTTCCCCTCAGGTTAAACATTTTTTGCAAGCCAAATTAAAAATTCTCTTTCCATAATAAATTGTAGATACTTTAGAAATTTTTCTTGATTGATGGATGTAATGAAAATGGTATATTTCCAAGAGATTCCAATAAGCAATCATGTTTGAGTTAAAGTAACAGAGAATTTCAGGTGTTCATTTTGAAAGAATCTTAAAAAAAGCAGATTTATTACACGAGATTAGGTTTACTTCATGATTAGCATAAATCCTTTGCCTAATTAAAATATTTGATGTGTGTGCATAAATCCACTTATTAACTGCTGGCTGTAATGAAAACTAAGAATTTATCCAAGACTGTGTGTGTGAGATGGAATTCATGGAGCTTTTAATGCTAAAACAGCAGACAACTGTGTTATTTTTCATATAATCCCAGTTAATGTGATAATGCTTAATTTTCCTTTAAGAAATTTTACTGTATAAGACGCCATGTATCATTATTGTTATTTTAGCTATAACCTTTGCAAGTTTTAAATCTAATATTACTAACTACATCATAACTGACTAACAAACAATTTGGATTTATCTGCTGAGAAGATACAACCCCTGAGTATTGTCCACCTTCCTTTATGTTTCCTGTTGATTGTTTTGTCCTTCATTTCCCTAATAGTGATTCTGTGGTCTGAAACCTCTGTTCTACTAGGTTCCAAAGTGTGCTGTTAGCTGTTTTATAAATATGAGGAAATTTCCCCATCCTGACGATTCAAACCTCATTATCCTTGATGCAGTCCAAATAAATTTTGAAACTGGAAATAGATAAATATGCATAACTTGCTATAATTAACATTTAAGCAAGGCCTGAACATTAGCCATCAACAAAAATTCAACTCATGGTTGAAATGTGCAAAAGCAATGATAACATACATTAATGTTTATCATACAAACACCAAAATCAGTGGTGGCTTTTTTTTGGTGCTTCAGACTTAATAATTTGTCAGATCGTAATCTTTCAGTAATTTGATGTCCAATAGTTTAAAGCTACTTTTATGTTTTGTACAAATTTCTGCATTTACTTTACTAACTTGTAAATTGTTTGTTTTGTAAAGTGGACTGACTGTTTTAGAACCAATAATAAGACTAAAGAACACATTAAGAAAAATTAGAGTACAGTTCTCACACTCTCTCTCTCACACACACATACACACACACACACACAAACAAACTCCCTAAGAATAAAAGATGCGGTGTATTTTATGGGTTGGAAGAAAAATTAATATTAAATTTCTTTCATGAAAAATATTATCTGTTCAAAACAAAATTAATATAAATATTTCAAATATTATTAAAGATGTTTGTTTATTTATTAAATGTGTTTACTCCCAGGAAATATACCATGGAAGGTCCAAATGCTGTTGCCATTATCGGGGTTGGCTGTCACTTTCCGGGTGCTGAAAATGTGCATGAGTTTTGGAAAGTTCTTGTCAATGGGGAAGATCACATCATGAAGATACCAAAATCTCGCTGGAACTCAGAAGCATATTACGATCCAGATGTGAACGCCCCAGGAAAGACTTGTGTTGAAGGAGCGGGTTTTGTCAAGAGGTCAGTAAGTTGAGAGCATTAAGACCAACAAACAATAAATCACATTCATGCAGCTGCTATCTGTGGAGTAAAACGATACCATTGATCTAAATAAGTAAAGGCTGCATTACATTTTACATAAATAAAATCAAACGGTTTGTCTAATTAGTGGTTCTCCAGCACTTAGGCTGGTGCAGTAGTCCAGTGAAAGATACTGGACTGTCGTAGATGACAACCCAATTCTGATTCCCTTTGGTGTTTGGTGCAACTTTGTCATGGTTTTTCTTCCTTTCCTTTGCCAGACGATCTCCTGGGGGGTTTCCTCTCATATCTACATAGAACTAAATGATTCCAGTTGAGACTTTTGCTACACTACCCGAGTACTGTGGTGAGACTCGACTATTCAACCTTACGTTCTGGAGCTCTCTTGATGTCTGCCAATACGGTTTATTCCGCTTGTTTGGTCCATGTTTGTACTTAGCCCATTTGGTTTGATTCATGGATTGGTCGCTATAGGCAACAGTAACCTTGACCATGTCAATACCCGTAGCACTGACAAGTTAACCTTAGGGTACTCATGGCGGTAGCATAAACCTGCCATGCATGGGAAATAAACGACAGCTCCATGTACAATGACTTTAATTGTTGTCTGTGTTATGCTGAGAAGAACAATTTTATGCAATCACAAATACATGTAAATGTAGTGTGGAAACTTGTCATTCATTAGCAGCCTACAATGTGTGATCTATCCCAGCTTCCTCTGTGGTAATCAGTGATTGATTGTAAGCTAAGTCACTGCAAAAAATAATTCTGCAAATTGGTGATATGCTGTGTTTTTTCGTTACTGTCATTTTTCGTATTAGCATGAGATTGTCACTCCTAGATATCTGTGAAGGTATGAAGAGAAGAAAGACTGGTAACATCCAACATTTTCAGATTCTGTATGATTAAAGGAATAGTAACCAACCCCATTTCGTTTTAATTAAAGAGTTTGATTTTGCGGGCATTTGTGTAGTGGTCTGATATACCTGGCTTAATAAACAAGAGAGTCAACTTTACCTGTAGTTACCATTAGCTCATTACTCTCTGAACATTCCGTGTATTCTTCAGATTAATTCATTTTAAAAAGCAATTCATTAATAATGGTTTTAATCCTAACAAACTGGACAGCCAAGTTACCGTTATGGAACGTTCTAAGTATTTTTTTACATCAGGTAAATTTGGACTTTTAAAAACATGTACTCAATGTGAAATGAAGTGAATCATAAGTTTGCAAGACTTTCACAAGGTTGAGAATAATCTTGTATAACTTTTAATTGAAAACGAAAGACTTAAGTTATGGATGGATTTGGACTTTCAATGTTTCTGTATTTCAAACTGAATATAAAGTCAGCAAGATTTCATTGGATAACTTATAACCTAACAGTGGTTTTCTCATTAAATATTATATGGAAAGAGAACCAGCCTGCAAACCTCTGCATATCTCAAAGTAAATAGCTAAGCCTTCTGCCTCTCTGTCTACTTTCGAGAAACAAGCTGAATTGTTAATTTAAAATGCAGGGGTCGCAAATATGTTAGTATAACTGTGTTTTGATTGGTTACTTAGTGACTTCAGCAGTGTTTCTAATTGGTTAAACGATCTGAGCACTTGGAGCCAGTTTCAGACCCTACTAAGCTAAAAATGTGGAAAAGAAATCCCCATCCAATAGTCGAGTGACCCAGTCAAGTCGTTTACGTCTGTATTTGGCACAAATATTTTATTAATCAACATTTTTTCTAAAATGGATATCAGAAAGTTTTCAGCAAAGTGGAAATTAGTCACACCAGAGAAGGAAGCAGAGAAAAACTTCCAAACAAGGCTGCATTATCTTTGGTCCAGATTCAACAGCAGCAGCTAATTTTGATCAACCCAATTATTTTGATTGTGGTACTAATGATATACGGTTTTACGTTCATTCGGACAATCTTAAACACAAACTACCTGTAAAAAGTGACTAGTATTTATATTCCTATCTCATGGCACAAAAATGCGCAGCTGAATGCAACTAACATGTTGGACATCAAACCCCCCCCCTCCCTACCACCACCAGCAGAAAAGAACCTTGTGTGTTTCAACTGTACTGAACTTTGATGCAGGGTGTTAGATGGAACTGGAAAGTATTATATCCAATATTGTCGACCATTCCATTTCGTAGTATACGCGACTTTGCTTGACGTAGTAAAGGTAGCAATGTTCAAAGTCTGTGTCATCTTCATAATGAATCAGATGAGATGAGATGATACGAAACCATTTTGAAAATGCACCAGCTAATGCTCGCTATACATCTGTGGTCACTGTAAAGAAACTATCAGAGAAGAAATAGTCTTTTTGGCAAACAATTCTTCTAGGTTCTATGTAATTTCTGATGAAAGGCTGACATATTTGGAATGGTACAATTTTCGCTATGTGTACGTTTTTTCAACACTACTACCAAAGAAAATATTATCTGAGAGAAATTTCTTGGATTTGCAAGACAACATTAACTGGATGATGCTTGCATTATCATTGATCAGTGTACAAGGTTTGTTTTTGAATCTAGAAAAAATTATATGGCCAAGGATACAACAGGTGCTTTACGATGGCAGGATAGGAAAGGAAAGGAGCACGAAAGTTACAATAAAATGTAGGTATCCAAAAGCTGTTTTTGTCCACTGCACTGCTCATAACCTCAATCTTGTTGTGAACGACTTGAATTGTGTATCTGAGACATGCAATGCAATTATAGTACAATTGTTATGAATATGCATGACTAATGTGAGCATGCGCAATGATGCTATTGCAAAATAAAGATTCACGTGAACTGACAGACTTGTTCGTTTGTTTCTCCAATATACGTTAAAACAATCTAAACTATCATACGATTTTTCCCTACCTGTCCAAAGAGATGTCTTTTCCCAAATGTTCAACTCTATCTATACAAAGGTATTAGAATTTCTCCTGACAACTTTGAACACGTTTTTTATCGGGGAAGCATCCTGGCCACCAGAGCTTCACTGAAACACGACAAGAAGCCCACAAATTAGAATATGCTTCAAGCACAGCGACTGACGTTTATCTTTTCGTCTGACTGTAATTTCTAGCTTTTCAACGAAGGTAGAATTTGTATCGCATAATCATGTTCAGTTGCTTATAAGTGTGTTTCGTGAACACCGACAAAAATCAGAAGAACAATTCAACAAACTTTTCGCTAAAGTTCAACAGCTGTTGAGGAAATTGAATACTGGATTATCTGTTCTCAGACAATGAAGACAACATACATTTCAATCTGATGTCGGCAGCTCGTTTGTGGACGAATATTTCCGTCAAACATTATTTATACCATATTTGGACCAATCCATTTATCATTAGGGAACCGTTTTGCTGCATATAAACAAAATTTCTGATTTTTTTGCCTTCAACCAGTACAAATGGTGCACATAGATGTGAAGAAACAAAAGCCAAGTTGAAAAAAAAAGAAAGGTTCAAACGTCCAAAGTTTTGCTTTATCACATTTCATGAAATTAAAGATATCACTTTAAAGTTACTGTGACATAAAATCAAATAGAATCGCACCTGTGCTGCATAACTTATCCAGATGACTCGTTAAATGGAAGTGTGGAATGCATTCTGTAATTTGAGATGTGCACTATACTATAAATTTTGTATATATTTCAAAACAAAAATTCATCTAATGTATGTGACATTTCTCCTCTAGTATTTTACACAAAAATGTAGTGATAATGCTGAATTAATCCATTCTGATAATAACTTTTCTATTACAGACATAAAGAATGGGATAACCAACTCTATGGAATAACTGATGAAGAAGCTTATAAAATGGATCCACAACAGCGTTTTGTACTGGACTGTGTATACATGGCAATGGAGAATGCTGGGATTCCTGTCAGCTCATTCAGGGGCACAAAAACTGGTGTATACTTAGGTATGTGCTTCATTATATCTCACCTCACAGAATTCAGTGACAGCACATAGAATAAAATATTTATGCAATAAAATTACTTATAAAATGCCTGAAATAACTTATTAAAATAGATTTTGCTCTATTCTATGAATTTGTTGTAAATCCTATGCTCTTCTTTTCTAGAAAGTTATTTTTGTATGTATTATCAAGAGACAGCTAAATAATTTTCCATCAACTGATAATTTAGTTACATTCATCGAAAATTCTTCAACATATTTGCTGCATGTGCTTATTAAACATCCAACCATTAAAAACAGCAGAAATATATTATGGAATTTTTTTCCATTATGTGTACACAACCGTTGTGTCCATTTGAAGTTTTAATTTTGATTATAAATCTATGCCCTCATATCAACCTGAAACACTTTTAGATATTTCTGGCTGTTCCAGGGTCCATTGAGCTATCGCTAATTTGTCTCTCTGGTACAAATTAGGAGCTGAATGGAAAGAAAAGAACAGGGTTGGATCTTCACAAAGGGAACTGTATAAAATTACGTTATTGTTTATTAGCTTCAATAAAGAGTATTTCATACATTTTTAAAGGTTTATGTTTCCTATCTAATGCTGATTTCTTTTCATAAGAAAAATTAATTCTTGTTTGCAACGTGAGAAATATAAATACAATATTCATTTCTGTTTATGCTGTATTTTTGTAGGAATTTTGTTTATGAAGTTACTTTATGTTGAAAAGCGTTTTAACAGTTTCGTGATGTTCAATGATTTTGGAAACATCGAGACATTTGATTCTTCTGGTTAAATGTTATAAAACCAGAGTTTGCATGTAAAAATGTAACTGGCCACAAACCACCGTTAATTGCAAAATCCATATATCTATAATCCACAGGCAAATCACTGCAATATACCCAGGGGCGTAGCTAATGGGGGGCGGCACGTTTTGGGGGGCGGCATTTTTTGGTCCGAGTGCGCGTTTGTCAAATTTAGTTCAGGACAGTATGTTACATATATAATGTATTTTTTCGTTCTATTTTTCCAGATATTATTTTTTTCCTGAATTTTTCGTTCAATTTTTAATGGTATTTTTTGAAAGGAAGAAAGTTTTTCTAAAATTTGCTGTAAAAGAAATTCGCTCACTTGAAGTGAATCACTTCTAATTAATTTTGAATTGAATATCAATATTTTCTCATTATATATTTGATCATTTTTATTTTCTAATAGTACTTTTTTTTCAATAAATAAATAAATAAAAAATGAATTTTTTGGAGGTTTTGAAATTCTACGACCGCCCCGGGCGGCACAAACGCTAGCTACGCCCCTGAATATACCTTATTTTATCTTGACATTTCCAAAACCAAGGACTAATTTAGCTTCATCTTTTATTACACTCTTATTAATATTCAACATTGTAACCTCCACCATCTTTACTTACAAATAATGTGTAGTACTTACTTTATCAAACACATTTACATTATATTTCATAAACTACTGCCAAAATTTTAAAAGAAATTATTGTACTTCATATTTTCACAAAAAATTGTCTACTTTAGGTAACATGAACACAGATTATAGAGACATCACCACTACAGACTGGAACCAGCTTGACTGCTCCTTGCTTACCGGGACATCGACCAGTTTCATCTCTTCTAGAGTCTCCTATGTATTTGACCTCAAGGGACCATCTCTTGTTCTTGATTCGGCATGCTCTTCATCACTAGTTGCCATCCACATGGCACTGCAGGCACTGAAAACTGGTAAGAACCTGACATCTATCACCAGAACCAAGTGACTAAGTGGCTGTTGTCGCTAGTTCTTGTAAGCAGCGTCTGCTTGTATTTTCAAAGCTGATAAACTAACATTTGAAATTAATCTGCATTGTAAAGCTTAACTAAAACTAATTCAGTCATAAACCTAAGTCAATTTTCCAAAATGCAATTTTTAACCATGGAATTTTAGTTCATCTATAGAAACAAATTTTATTTCAAAAGTTTCAGGTAAATAGCCATCATTAAACAGATTGGAAATAGTTACAAGAATTTGGAGATGGAAGAAATCACTGGGCATCATTTCATGCAGTGAGAAACCAAACCTGTTATTAGGACTCACTGTATCCTCTAATATCTAACAGCTCTATAAATAAAATAATATGGATTGCCAAGTTAAATATTTTTAAAAATCTTGTTTCCAACATTTGAAGAATTTATTACAAAATTTTCTGTTAATTAATTATTTTACTTAATATTATTTGTGAGAATATTCGCTTGTAATTTTTTCAGTTGCATAATTATAGAAACAACTAAAATTAACCTGTTTCATAACAACCAAAGATATCAAATTCATACAAAAACATAGAAGCTGTGAGTGCATTGTAATAAAATTGATTTATACTTACAAATTTAGGTAGATATTTTCTAAAAATATTTGGTATATCCAACATCTTGATCTTGTAGCACATCTATGTTTGTATAATGGTTACTTCTTTCCAACCACAGAAATACTTAAGCACAGCACCACCACGAATATCAAAGGTCTATCGCGGTGGACCCTAACCCTGTTTAAGTAGCATAAACCTATATGGTACGTTGCACAAATAGTTTGAGAAATAGCGACATTCCAAATGGATAAACAGACATGATTCATAACAAGCACTAATATAAAATTAGTGGACCTTGAAACAGCATGAGAGTCGCTTTATAAAACTACTAAAGTCTAGAGAGTGAATAATGAGTTGAATTCTTATTATTGCAATGATAAATTGTTTTCAAAATAAATATAAATATATGAATCGTATTTCAAGATAAAGTAATATTTTGAAAAACGTTTTTCTAATTTTACTCTTGAAAACGATTTTATCCATTTATTAATATTTAAAAATTATAAACATCCAACTCCAGTAAATAGTACACATGCAAGGGTCTTTCATGCTAGAGGAAATAATTATCAAAAATTATGAATTTATTTTTTTACTTTTGCATATTATTCAAATTTTGTATTTATTATCATTTTATATTTTTAACATTAATAAATTTAGCTTTACATTATGCTAGAAATTGAATTATTTAGAAGTATTCTAAAATCAGTTAAAATAACAATGGAAGAATTGAATTTCTATACTAGTAAATGACGCTTTAGCCAATTAGCCAATTAAGATATTTTTCCCACAATGACGGCCAATACGTAGAAAGTTCTAGTTACTTTTAAACTTGCTTCATGTATTCCAGATAAAGAAATAAAAACGTGGACTAAGAGAGGCAATATACATTTGTATATATGCACTTTATTCTCTTGGCATCTGCTTCCTCTGATATTCAATTACTTCTACTTCAATCAATAAATAATAATATATTTTAAATGCCAGTAGTATAATGTAGCTACATAATCTACAAGTAAAGGATTATAAACAGTGTATAAATTGTATATAAAACTGATAACAAATTTAATGTTTCACATTCTGTGTCATTTAATGATACGCAGCTCTGAAGATCAGTTATGACACCGATGCTTATTAGAACTAGAATCCTCCCCCAAACAGTTACCACAGAGTGGTTGACTATAAAAGTTGTACATGTTATACATATACAGTTCATAGAATAAAATACATTTTTAATCTTGGAAAAGTAAACCACAAATCTCAGAGACTGATTGTCACATGACTTCACATACAGATATAGAAATGTTCAAATATTTAATCATGAATCCACAAAAAGAAGACTGTCCAACTTTACGCATTTTATTTTTATGGTGGTGGTGCCAAAGGATAGTCTATTATTTCTTGTTGAACAAAATTGTGAGATATAGTTCCTGAATGTGTGGGTATCAGTAACAGATCGGTTATGTTTCAGGTGAAATTGAAATGGCGGTCTGTGGCGGAGTCAACTGCATTTTAACTCCAGATATATTTATACCACTCAGTAAGGCTCGCATGGCATCTCCCACCAGCAAGTGTCACACCTTCACTGATCAGGCCGATGGTTATGCCAGAGGAGAGGGATGCGGCATCATCATTCTTAAAAGACTTCCAGAGGTATAGCACACAATTTATATGAAAGTAGGTGACTGCGATTGATCGTTTGCTGATGTGAATATAACGTTAATACACACATTGTAACAGTAAATTAATTTTATAGGTTTTGGCTCTACCAATTAAAATATAATTAATTAAAAATTTTGATTATTGTTTTGAATTTTGTAACTGGATGCTGATTTTTGTATTCTATGATTATATCACCTGGTTAACTGACAGTAGAAGTCTGTGCCAACAGCTGACAGTGAAAGTGAATGCTGAAGAACCCAGAGTGACCTCCAACAGCATGTCTGAAAATTATAATAAATACTGTGAAATGTCAGCCTTCCTTAGGCACCAATGATTTGAACAAAATGCATCTATCTCTTGGAATAACAGTTCACAATTATGAGCACCACACACATCTTTATATGAATTGTTATTAAAGTAATACAGATTTTTAACGATCTGTTACATCAGATACAACTACATTATATTTCTAATCTGTTTCTTTGACAAAGATTTTTATTTTAAAGCTCGGTATTTATTTTCTAGTAGTAAAATTGTGTTGGGAAGCCACTTTAGATTTAATAATATTATCGTTGAAGGCAGAGAAAGACAGAAATCACATCTGGGCTACCATGGTAACCGGTTGTAATCAAGATGGCAGCACAGTGTCTCCAATAACAGCCCCATCAGGCAAACAACAGAAGGCCCTTATAAGGAATGTATTTTCCTTGTACAATATAGATCCTTTTGATATAACATATGTAGAAGCACATGGTAAGTGTTTGCAGATATAATTACAAATCTTAACGCGAATATTAAAAACTAGGCACAGATATATATATATATAATCTTCACAAAAAGGAAGCTATTAAGACGACATCTAGTAAACAGGATCTTGTACATTCATGAGATCTCTGCTGAAAGAAATCACTTTACACTTTGGCAGCCAGCAGCTTTTATGCTTAAATACGATCTATCTGACAGTGTTGTCTTTCTGTACATTTAATCAATGTGATGCCATTATTATGTTTCTCTACAGAACTATTCTCATAGCTCAAATGACCACAATTTGATTTGAAAACTGCAAATGTATAACATGCAAACTACACGAAAACAAAGATGACTGTGCAGCAGGTTTGAGACAAAAGTAAACAGAACAGTTCAGAAACAAAAAGCTGATGGGATTACTGGACACAAGAGAAGACATGGAACACATTTACTAACTAACGTAAAGCAATATTCAGAATATTAAAATACTTTTTCCAACAGTAACTGCTTATTATACTGATTGATTTCAAGTTTTCAGTTTAAATGCACCACTAAATGTAATACTAATATTAAAAAGTAATAGAGAATTGTTTTGTTTTATGGTTATAATATACCTTTGCCTACATTTAATAGAAAGTATAGTCATACAGTGGTAAGTAAAATTAAACTAAGGAAAAAATTTTTTTACCACGAATCCTAAATTAAATGAACAAATAACATTTGTTCATTTTTATGATTGAACTTTAATTAGTGGAAGAATTACCAATGTACCTTTTTGAAAAAACACAAATGCTATTTTAGAAAAAAATGATACTTATTATATTTAAACTTTCAGAGGACTCGTTTTAAAGTTTAGCTTTCAAAATAAAAAGGATTACCACTGGTTGTTCATTCTCAAATGTATCCCTAAAATAAAGGTGATTATTGAGGTTTTCAAGTTTGCTGCTATCATATCTTTACATTTGTTAGTATTATTAAACTGACATGGCAAACCATTCAAAGTAATATACGGATTCTTTCCCAGAATTTGTACTGCTTATGTTTAAGCTTTTCATTTTTCCATTTCCTTTATATAGAATTTATACAGCTTCTCAAAATTTGATACTACGAGTATCTGAATTATTCCTAGTACAGCATTTTAAACGTAAAAAGTTAATTTCCTGCAGTATACTGCTACTTAGCCTAACCGGCAAAGTGGGTAGGGGGGGGTGGTTATCTACAACACAAAAAGGTGCAATCTGTGGTGGCTAGACTTCCAAAGGACACGAATGGGGGTTACAGGTAGGTGGGAAACACGCAACTTTATTGTCTGACAAATTATTAAAATATCTAATGCTTGTTGTTGTGGCTTTGAGCTGTTTATCTCTTACAAATGGATTACGGTTGAGTAATAAGAAGTTAATCTTGCGTGAAAATTATTCTATTCATTAATGCTATCCAGCTTTAATTGGATTTTTAAGCATTTATTTCTAATAAAAAATCATTTTATCTATTTACTTTCTGTTTAATTTTCAGGGACCGGAACGCTTGCAGGTGATCCAGTGGAATTCAGATCGCTTTCTGAATACTTTAATGAATTTAAGATAAAACGCAGATACATAGGTTCAGTAAAAACAAACATTGGACATCTGGAGTCTGCTGCAGGTGTAGCTGGACTTATCAAAGTCATTCTGATGATGAAATATAACAAGATCGTACCATCACTGCATTTCAAAGACAACCCTAACCCAGCTTTGAAGATGGAGAGTTCAAACTTCGTAGTGCCAACATCTACTTTCGATTGGCCACGTGACATGAAGAAATTGTGTTGCGTCAATTCGTTTAGTTTTGGAGGCACAAATGCTCACGCTGTCTTAAAGGACTACAACACTGATACGAAGGATGTTGTGACGGACATCAGAGCCTATGTTACATGTTTTTCTGGTAAAACCATCAATTCTCTTTACGGAAGTATCAAGACTACTAGCAAAGAACTAAAATCCAGTGATGATAACTTGGCCAGTGTATCTTACACGTCGACCTGCCTGAGAGAGCATTATTCAACTCGGTTTGCTGTGGTTTCTACTTCAATAACAGAACTTTGCAATTCACTTAATTCTGTGAAGAAAAGTGATTTACACTGTGCAGACCAAAGACCAAAGCGGATTATTTTTGCATTTTGTGCTGAAGGAAGATCATACCCAGGAATGTGTCTAGAGTCTATGGAAAGTAACAAAACGTTTCTGGACAAACTGAACGAGATTGATTTTAGGCTGTCCTCCTATACAGGCTGGTCTCTTGTTGAAAGACTCAGAAACAATGACAACCTATTAGACCCCATGCTCGAACCCATAGCCACAGTGGCTACACAAATAGCCCAGGCAGAAGTGTGGAAACAATGTGGAATTGTTGCCGATGCTGTTGTTGGGCAGTCTATAGGTGAAGTTAGTGCTGCTTATGTCAGTGGAAATCTCTCTCTTGAGGAAACTGTCAAGTTGTTATATGTAAGAACTTATTTGATGTCTGAAGCAGATGATAGGAAAATGTTGGCAATTCATGACTGTCCTGTAAATGCTGTTGAAGAAATAATGGCCAAATACAATGGTCAAGCCAATATAGCAGTCTACCACAGCACTATGTCATGTTTAGTGTCTGGCAATCCAAATATTATGGACAGAATTAAAACTGATCTAAAACAGTTGGAGCAGAAACAAAACCTTAAATCAGTTTTAAAAGAACTGTCAGTGCCAAGAGCTCATCAAAGCTCTAATGTAGAAAAGATGGCTATTGCTTTATCAAATAAACTAAGTGGCTTAGCAAAAAATAGTTCCAAAACTATCCCCTTCTATTCTACAGTTACTGGTAATCTTTTACCTTCAGAAAATCTTATAACAGCCAAATACTGGGCTCAGAATATTTGCCAGCCTGTACTACTTTCTCAAACAATTTTCAATGCAGCAATGAAAGAGTTATTCAACATTTATATAGAAGTGGGTCCCCACCCTTTCCTTCGTGACTATCTGCCTGATATACTGCCTTCAGATGTAGCCACAGCATTGCCATCTTTTCACAACAAAAAGGAAACACCTGTCATCCTAAACACTCTCAGTATTCTTTACCAAAAGGGAATAAATTTAACATGGCAAAGCATGTATCCAACATTTCCAAATATTGCAGAATTTCCAAGGTACTATTTTGATTGTAAAAACCAGCTGTTTATTCCTACAGTTAGAAAAATGCAACTTGATGGCCTTGAGTATATACATAAAGTGCACCCATTCATTAGAAAGCTATGCAATGAAGATAAGAGCAGGTATAAGATGGTAATCAATTCTCATACAGTGCCCTTTGCATATCAGCATACTCTATCAGATATTGTAGTGATGCAAGGTACAACCTATCTAGAAGTTGCAATGCAAATTGGATCAGAACTTTTTGGAAATTTTTCCAACTTTTATGTAAGCGTACAATTTAAAAAGCCATTTGCCCCTAAAATAAATACAACTGATGTGATAGACATCGATGTGAAGCCAACACACGATACTGAATCATCCTTTCGTTTCTCAGCGAAACAAAACAACATTACATACGCACGCGGTTCAATTAAAAAGCATGGGCATGATTTTAAAAATTACAGGGATATTCAGTTTGATATTCCCCTCATTAAATCCAGATGTGTAAAAAATCTAAGTGGAGAAGAATTATATGAAATTCTTCAAACAATGGGATTTTCTTATGGAAAAGATCTGAAGCTACTTGGATCTGTATTTTTTAATGATGAAGAGGCTCTTTCTTATATGAATGCAAATACATCACTAACAAACTCTGGTAATGGCTCTATTATTCTACATCCTGTAATTACAGATGGAGCTCTTCATGCATCTTGCCCCATTGAAGGCAAAAAGAATTTAGAAGACATTGAAATAAATGACACTACCCAGATGGGTTTTTTATCAGATGAAATCACACCTCCAAGAAATGCGGGAGATACAGTTACTCAAGTTATACCTTCATCGGTTGACAAACTTACACTGGTACGGCAGTTAGAAACAGAGATGCTGGTGTATGCACGTAAAAATGGACACGAAGAAACCAAACATTACTTTGATATCTTTTTACTTACATTAGACGGAAAAGTAATTTTGGAAATGAAAAACTATTCCATTCAAAGGTTGAACAGTAAAGAAAAGGAAAGCAGTATCATGCAGGAAGTGCAGTGGAAATATATATCACCTTTACCAGTTTCTGTGAATGCGTGGGATAATGAGGAAACAGTAAAATATCTCTTGATTTCTAATGATCAATCTATTTTTGAAGTATTCAGGGGTATGTTTAAGTCTGAGTCCTTAATTACATATAATATGTTTACAGATGTGAATGAGATGACACCAGAAGACCTGCAGAATCATCTTCTTCATTTAGTAACGGAACAGCAAATTGGAGCAATACTTTTTTATCCAAACTATTTTACAAACAACGTGGTTATGCTGGATGCTAGTGAAGTGCACAACCGGGTACTGGAACAGTGTATTGCTCTAAAAGAAATAGGATCTGTCATTATAGAAAAATCTTTACCTGTGTCAGTATATATTTTTACAGAAAACACTCAAAGTATCTGTAACACTGAAAAAACACAACCAACAAACATTTTTGGTTTACCACTTTGGGGAATGGTACGATCACTTTTGAAAGAATCAAGCAGCGCAACAGTTAAACTGATAGACCTATGTCAAAGAACAAAAGATATTGTGCCATGCATTCCCAAAGTTCTTAAGCTTTGTTTGAAGGACTACCTTTCCAAGTACTCTGAAATTGTTTTATCTAAAGACAGCATTTACAGTAATGAAATATATCCAAAGTACCAAAGATGTGGGGAACATTCATTTCGCTGGAATTTTTATGATGACCAGTGTTCTTTACAATTACACGCATCTTCAATGGAAATGGAGCATTTCTACTTTTCTTACCAAGGCAGATCAATCTTGCAATCATTGCCAGATACTTATATGGTCCTTAGAGTGGAATATGTCTGCCTGGATAGATGCTCGGTGATCCAAGACAGTGTCGAAGCTACTAATGTCAATTTTGAGATTATTGGTAGAGAATTTGTTGGTACTGAAGAAATTCAAAGAAACGGAGCTCGTAGTTCAGGAGAAAGGTTTGTAGTTCTACAGTCTGCAATGGCTGCCAGTTACGTACCTGTTTTACGTGTGTGCGCGCGACCACTTAAAGACATTCCAGATTACATCCCAGGATGCATTGGCTCTTGTTTCACCTTGTGGTTGATGGCAAAAGAAGCAAAAAAACACAGAGACTGTACTATTCTGATTGATGAAAATACAAAAGAAGAAGCTGCAGTCCTTCGAGCAATACTTAAAAGTTTTGGTATACGGAAAGTGAATATTGTTTTCTTTCAAAGTTTATCAAATGTTAGCAAGTTTAACTTCACTTGTCTAATAGTGTTGATGTATTTGCACAGTGATGATCTGCTTCTCTTAGACTCAGTGGTTAGGAAAGGGAAACAAATCATTCTTCTGGACTCGCTCTTAGAAAGCAGAGAAAATCTTTTCAGACTCAATTTAATGAAACCAGATATGCGAATATTGAGCGAAGGAGAAATGTTCACCAAAGGTACTGTTTCATCAAGCTTAGTACAATTGTATAAATGGATTCATAAACATACCAACATATATTTAACTTACATTAAAAAGAAAAGAGAAACTATCATAAAATTGCAACCACCATGTGAAAATCCCAGATTTCAGAAAGAAGTTTCATTATCATATGAATCTAATGAAATATCTTGTCAGGGCCCCATAGTTATCATGTTTCAAGATTTCAGTTTTGAAGATACTGAATTGAAGAAAACTATTCCAGTTAAATGTAGCAAAACTCAGCTATTTCGGCAAAATGCTGTTTATATAGTTGTTGGTGGTCTAACAGGTTTAGGTTGGTCTATTGTCAGTGTACTTTCATCAAGGGGAGCAGGTTGTATCGCTACCCTGTCTAGAAGAACAGCCACAGAAGAAAATGTCGCCGAAATGGAGAAACTCGAAGCTGAGTTTAACACCAGACTATTACACGTGCAAGCTGATGTTACTGATTTAAATGCATTAATATCTGCCCTGGATCTAATTGAACATACTTATAAAGATATGCCAGTAAAGGGAATTTTTTTTGGTGCTGCCATACTAGAAGATGGATTTTTGTTTTTAATAGACAAACAAAAGTTCAGCAAAGTGACCGCACCAAAGATTCAAGGTGCTTGGAATTTTCATCTTGTCTCCTTGAAGTATTGCCTGGACTACTTCGTAATGCATTCATCTATAACTTCTATCATAGGAAACATCGGCCAAACAAGTTACGGAGCAGGGAATTCTTTTATGGATGGACTTGCACATTATCGCCGTCAGCTCGGACTTCCTGGACAGTCAATAAACTGGGGAGCGCTTGAGATAGGAATGGCAGTAGAAGATGAAAAAGTTATTGATAATTTGAAATCTCAAGGCATCTACTTTTTAAAGAAAGAACAAATTGAGAAATGCTTCCTTGATGCACTCTTGTGCAATGATCCTCAGACTATATACAGCAAGTTTGAATGGTCAGTGATTTCAAACCATATAGCAAACTCAGCATCCTACTCTCAAATACGACATCGATATAGCACAATAATTTCAGAACTTGTGAGTACGAATGAAATTGATTTTAACCCAAATTCAGGCACTTTATCTTGTTCACTAAACATTGAACTGCTTTTAAAAATGTCTCCTGAAGACAGAAGGGAAGCCTTGACTGAATATCTGTTCCATCTGATTTCACAAGTTGTGGTTGTTGAAGAGAATTCACTGAATTTGGACCTTGATCTTCTCGAATTAGGAATGGATTCTATGCTGGCCATCACACTGGTTACACAAATACAAACAGATACTCTGTGTGCTGTACCAGTAATTGCCCTTCTTTCTGGAAATGCCACTTTGCAAACATTGCTAGACCATATAGAAAATAAAATTGATTATGAAGAATTAAGCAAGAGATTTCAATGTATGGAAAAACAATACTGCAAGGACGATGATTTAAATTCTATTTCACATATGGAATATTTTGTTTATAGAGAATATGAGAAACACCCAGATAATCTTTCTTTAAATGGTTACTTTCATTTCGAAATTCAAAAAGAAATTGCAAATACGCAAGTTTGGGAAGAAATCATGCAGCTGACAGTGAACATGTACAAAAATTTAAGAGTTTTGTATATATCTTCAGGAGAAAAAGCCTCAAAAGAAAACATTCACAAAATGATTTTACCTGAAAATTCACCAGTAAACTTCATAGTCCTGGAAGGATCCAAAGATGAAATATTACACTCACTTGATCAAGAAACTAGAAAACCATTCTGTTTATCAACAGACCCTCCAATTCGTTCAATTTTTACAAAACAATTAGACGTACCATTTTTGCGTATCATTTTACACAACATTTGCTTTGATATAAAGACATTTGAAGCGATGGTAATTGATATTGCCAAGGCTGGAATTCATCTTTTTAAAAAGAATGATGCACCTTTGACTCCTCATGGCGATACACTTTTGAATTCTGCTACAGAAACAGAAACGTTAATATCAGACCAACTAGACAGACTTCAGGAATTCTGGGAGCTACAAATTCCAGAAAATCTTCCAGTATCTTCATTTGTAAATGATCTAAATGTGATAGTTCCAAGTCCATTCAAGACGTTAGTGCAGATATTACCTCCTGGTATATGCCAAGGCATTAATAAAATCAGCTTGGAAGCAGGTGTGACATCTTTCCAAATAATTACTTTACTTTACCAGTTATTAATACACTGGTTTACAGGAAATGAAATCGTAATGATTACCTCACCTGTTGATCTACGAATGCACGTTCCACGCTTAAGAAACTCTGCTTGGCGCTGTGTGAATATCATACCACTGATTACTTACTTTACAGATTTAGAGCAGACAATTAAATCATTTTTCAGGATAAACTCTAAAAGACAAAGAGATTGCATTAATCACAGTCTGTATCCAAGTAGTTTAATAGAAGAACTGGGTAAAAACGTAAACATGACTTCCCATTATAGCAGACACAAGATAATTCAAGATAATTTGGGCCTATTAAAAAATACCAAAATGAAACTGTTAGAATTAGGATTTGGAGTTGATTTTAAAGAACACAAATTTGTTGAAACTGTTTCTGAAACAGTACTTTCAATACAAACTGGAGACAAGAAAAATAACATGAATTTAGAATTCATTTACAACAGCAACCTTATCAATGATAGTTTTGGGAAGCACATTTTCGAGTCTTTCCTCAATCTTATAGATATTGTAGGTAATGATATCACATCAACTTTATCCGCTGTATTATCAGAGGTAAAAGATAGAGAAGGAAATCCCTTTCAGATTGATAAAAATGAGGAGAATATGCATTCAGAAATAATGTCAACGAATATTCAAAACACAGCCAACGAATCAGGAAGTTACCATGTGGATAACACTTCATGTGATCATAAAACCCAGACAAGCCTCTATACTTATGCGAGGGTAAGGTTTATCTCTTTTATTAATATTTAAAAGTAGCATATTTCAGTGGCCTATATATATATATAATATATATATATATATATATATAAATTCATCAAATTGAAAATTTGAATATTTTACACAATCTTTAGGTCGTCTTAGTTAAATTTTTTACCTACTCAATTTTAACAAACAGCGAAATATTTATTCAATCCCAAGAGTCCGCGAAATGAAAATTAATGTAAAGAAAACTGCATGACTATTATAACTTTAAGAAAGAAATCGGTAAAAATGAGAAAACATTTTTTTAAGAGAGTCATTACATATTTGTTAAGTGATGAGGTTTCAATGCATTCTGTTAAAATACATTTAAAGCTAAAGTTTCAGTTATTTCTGTAGATTAAAATAATAAGCTTTATAGACTAGAACACTGTTCCGATCTTTGGAAATCTCTCATTTTACTTCATATTTTCTTTTTTTAATTGATTCTTTGTTAGCATAAAGATAGCAGTTAAGGTCTGTACATTACTGTCTAGTTACGTGAAAAAATAAATATAATAATCTAGAACTACTACTAGTTATTTATAGATATATATTTGAAGAGAAATAATGATTTAGATCAATTTGGGAAAGCCTTAATCAGTCATTAAGATATAGACATGAAGAGCAAAAATTGATAATCGATAATTTGTGCTTTTGCTTTCAGCTGAAGAGACATAAAAAAGTTAAGAACGTGGTCACTGACACACAAAATGTATGAAACCTAATAACAATTACTTGATATCACTAAATAAAGCAGAAACTATTTTATTCAAGAATATTAAGAAAGTTTTCTTAAATGATTATAAAATATTCCTATGTAAAGTTCAAGCAAAGATTATAGGAAACAATCTAAACATTTAAGCCTATATAAAATACTAATCATCCCATACTTCATTTATATCTAAATATCATTCTACGCTCTACAACAATTTCTGAAACTTTTTCAAGAAAAACACAAAAAGTGAAATTTCAAACACTCAGCTCTCATTTTACAAAGTCTCTGCCACAGTATGTTCTAAAGTTTCGTTAATTGAAACTTTCGAGCTAATGTCGTCACCTTTGTAATTTCACAGTGACTCTTGATGCTATTTCAAAAAATCCAAGAAGGCAAAGAATGAATAATTACTTTCTACTATTTAGCCTAGCAAAACAATCACTTGTTCTAATTGTGGATTTTATAAATTTGCAGTTTTTTTTTAAAAATCTTCCACAATGCAGTTCACACTTGTTATTCTGGTTCTTGATAATATGAGAATGCCTTAGTAGTTATTCCTATCCTTTGCTGAGATTTTAATCAATAAATAATTTTACGTTAATAATTAGTTGGTTTGTGTTATGGCACCAGATGAAGTTGTCATCACAACTTGTAGATGTGAAGGATATACCTTTCATATCAGCAAAACCAAAGTTCTACACCATGTGCAACTTGGATATAATTAACTATTCATTTGACTATTCTAGTCTTGGTTTCCTCCTCCTAACTTCTGATTATTTCTCAAACTTCAAGAGCTTAGAATGCCAACTGAAAAAGTACACATACTTAAGTCTTACCTTTCAACAGCAGCGACTCAATTTCTACGTATCCTTCAGTGATACCCATTTTATAAATGCGGACAGTTGACTGGAGGTAGCCACCAGCAACAATGGGGCTGTGATCAGGACAGAATAAAGGATTTGAACCTGAGTGGAAAAGTCATCTGATAAATAAATAATAACAGTTGGATTTCAATCATTTTTATCATCGGTAGTGTGCCAACCTGATCTTTGTGCTCTCTTGCTGTCTCTGGTCACCACACATACATTTGACTGTTCTTTTTCTTCGTTAAATAGAATCGTGTACTGAAAGAGCACGAGAGATGATCGCAGTGCCTTCGAGAATACAACAAGGAACCCAGAAGGATGCAGCTGTAGCATTTTATCTATGGACTGAGTTTAATACAATTGTTTTAAAAGTTTTTATGTTGATGCTTTGCGACTCACCTTGTTCTTACAGTTTCACCTGTTAGGCCTCACCTTTCCAGAAATTCAATCTCTCGCCTTCTTTAATTCTTGGAGAAAACGATGCATATGCATCTGCTTGGCCTTTTGTGGTTTCAGATCTACAGGATTTATACAAATCCTTAGTCTGTAAACGTAATCAAGCTGTTTAACGATGAAGACGTTCAAGTGGAATCCAGTTGTATTGGCATCTGTTGGGATTTCATTTAAACATCTTAATTGAATGACATTATTATTATTATAGAAATAGTAATAACGATAAGACGAAGATGATGATGATAATGATGCACATTATTAACTCAGGTGTCCATGCAAATGATAGAAACTACAGTTACTCTTTACATAGTTATGGAATAAACTGATTTGAAGTTTTCAATTTGAAATCGATGTAAACAACTGTTATTATTATTATTATCCTAAAGTGCATCATTTATATTTTAGGCTATTTTGAGAAAAGGACGAGAAAGGGCTGGAAACACCAGCGATACGTGGCCCTGCAATTGTTCGAAAATGGTGACCTGGCCATCGCCTGGGGTCCGAAGCCAGATGAGTTTGTTAAATATCTACCACTGAAATCTGTCAGAACTTTTGGGGTCACTGACTTTAACAGTAAGTAAATATCCTGCTCCACAGTGCTGCCAACTCTCAACTGAAACAGACTCCCCCCCCTCACACACACACACACACAAATGTTCCCATGGTATTACTTTCTAATGAACCAAATGTAAAATACCGCACACCATCATCCCTTAGTTACAATGAAGCTGCTGCCACCAGTTTACGCTTTGTTAACCCTATAGACGGGTAACTGGCCACCAGGTAAAACGATTGTTTTATTTTAAACAAAATGATAAATACATCTGTAATTTCCCATCATCTTGATTTAAATTCTTCTCTGTTCTCCCGGAAGCCAATATGCCCTGGAGTTTTTTGTTTTGTTCTAAAAGTAACTTCTATGGGGATTTTTCTAATTTGCCGTCAAATCCTCCAATTTGTTACTTTTATATCAGTCTTATTCGTTTTATTATTGAACAGCCGGCAGTTCGTTATTCTAAACTTTTAGACTATCAGATTCCATTTTGACTGGTAGATGTTCACCTCGTCCTGTTCTCATTCCTCATAATGAACCTTTTATTAAATACAATTAGTTGCCTCTGTGCACTAAAATAGAATTTTTATTTCTTGTTGGTTTTAGGAAAATTCATTGTAAACTCTACCATCAGCCATTTGAAGAGGAAAATAACGAACAAAGGCAATAATTGTTGAGTTTATTCCTGTTCCCAGTCGTTTGTCATGTTCCAGTCCTAGCTGTTATTTTAGTATTAGGAAAGAAAGTCAGAGGTAAAACTAAAAAGTAAAAGATAATTGTTATAATATCTTAATCTGATTAAGTGGGTAGTGGATTCAGTATAGGGCAGTGATGTCAGTGTCTCCCTGGAAACACAGTAAGTCGGCTGTTTTAAATGCGTTCTCTCTGCTATGGTTAACTGCATGAATTTAAACGAATATCTTTTCTGATGCTCAATTTGGAACTTATTGGTTATTGGGTATTTTAGTCTATGGATGTTCAAATAGAAAGGATCGAGAGAAATACTTGCAGCAGTACAGATTACCTGCATGTTGGCTAAATTAACGACTGCTTCCAAAAGGAGAATCTGGCCAGCGGAGAGGGAGTATTGGCTGATCATTTGCTAAGTGGTTTCAAGAACACTTCTGTCTTTTTTTACATGGTGTGAACTTCAAATGGACAGAAGGTCTTCGTGCGAGAAAGAAGAAAATTAAGAATGCACTCCAATCTTAATTAAATAACAACAAATATGTTTGGATAATAGTTCTACAAATAAATGTGTATTGGCATTAAAAATTCACTCACAGGGTCAGAAATTCTTGATAACTTGTTCAGCTTTCATTATAGATAATTGCTAGACATTCTTTCCCCCATCACAAGCTAATTGTAAGCATCCAAACCACTGCAACTTTTAAATTCTTGTATCGTCTGTATATGGACTTCAAATGAGTAGTAAATAGTTCACAATGTCAGGGTAAGTTATGGCTGGTAGTAAATATACAACAGATTTCAGACCAACTGGAGACAGCATACAAGTCACGAGTTCCAATGATTAATAATTCTGAATCCTAATGTAAGTTCTACACATTCTGAAAGTCTGTCACATTACCTGAGAGCTTCAGTTTTTTTTTCATTGTACCCAGACAGGCCTTTGCACAAGAAATAGTGAAAAATGTCACTGAGCCAACTAGACACCAGTGAGTAGTTTTCATTTGTTCTGAAGTTCTTCCAAATTAGTCGACTTCAACATCATTGAAAAACTTTATAGTGCAGTTTATCAGTGCCATTCCATTACTGGTAGGCTTTATTTAATCGAAAAAGTTCTACTTGAGTAAGGCAGCCAAAGCTGATCATGATATTTAGCTATCTGCAGCTTCTCTCATCTTTATGAAGTGAAAGGTAAGCAATAAGTTTTCATTGTTCTAATGTGTTTTTTGTAAGATAACAAGAGTGTGAATTAAAATAATTGTAATGAATTATCATTGTAAACTGAAGACAATTTTTTTAGAAGAAATGATTACTCGTAAGAATTGTTCTCCATTGAAAATTTATTTATTCCAAAAAATAATTACTTGTATTAATGCAATTTCTTGCTGTTTTGTTGTTCTTATTGCAGGTAGATCAGCTCTTGTGTTTATGACCAAGCTGAGAAGTTATGTATTTGAAAGTGATGACGAGTATCTTCTTGGAAAATGGATGTACCTGCTTAATTCATTCCAGAAGTGATTCTAGAAATGACTGTTTACTTAATGAGGTTCTGTTGCATAATGCAACAACTTTATATCTTTTTAATGAAATATTTAACTTATAGTTTTTGTATTATTCAGTGTTTTTATTTACAATGAAATAATCATCATTCTAAATGTAATTCGTTGAAATCAACAAAATACCATCTGAAGTGATGGTTTGAGAATTCCATGGAAGGAAATTGATCGTATCTTTTTTGTTTTTGCATGACAACCAATACTCACCTGACAGCACGATTTATAAATCAAGCTGAGATTTTAATGCTCTTTAATGGTTTAAAAATTCAAGTTGTTTGAAGTAACTACGATTATTTTTAAGGTTATATAGTGCTTATTGATCAGAATAAAATTATTTCAAAAGACAAATCTATTTACACTATGTTAATATTCCTAGTCATGCATTATTATAATGATTTTGTACATTGAGATACAGAAAAGTGGATGAACTTCTGCTAACAGTTCCAAAATTTTACAGAAGCGAAAAGAAAAGGGGGAACAAGTTTTAGACTATACCTTCTTTACAGATGAGGCATGGTTCCACTTGTCGGGCTATATGAATACAATCTTTCTTGATCCAAGGTACCAGCTGATATTAACTGAGGAAGAAAAGCAGGACTAAGGCTCACCTTACCAAGCAATGCAGCATCATTGAAATGATGTTTGCTGAATCAGCAGATCAAGAAAAACACATTTTTAAAAAGCGTAATGAACACTAAGGAGAAAGATGACAAACTTAAAATTTTTCTGTAGAAAAAGAGAATCCAGAAAATACTCTGTAAGAAATGCATACTAACTGTTTCAAGGTTTATGTAATCATAATTTTAAAATGTCAATTATTTAACTTTTACTGGTAAATGAAGTTAATTGACTCATCATTATAATATTAGAATAAAGATAATTTCATAATTCAAAATTATAATAATCAGAATTTTCGCATTTGTTAAAATTTAAAATCACTGGTATGCATGTAGCAGCAAAACAATAAAATATAATTTTCAATACAAAGTTTTCCTTTGTGATTCACTGCATGAAAGTTATCATTTAATGTCTCAACACCAAAGTTGAATGACTGCTAGAAGTACATATTAGTATTATCAGTTATCAGTTTAATCTTGAAGTCAAATTCAATAATTGACTCAGTATTAATCATTGGTTTCTAAAAAAGTAAAAAAAAAAAATTTAAGATTTCTCTGTAGTTTATTAATCTTCAAATTAAGTTATTCAAAAATATTTTTCTTAAATGATTGTTATTTTTTTATAATATATACATACTACTTTCACTAAAATAAAAAACAGCAATTGTACAATAATATATTCTCCATTAGTTATTATTTATCAGAGAGAAATTATGAAGTTAAAAGGGAATGAACTTTGAAAATGAAGCAAACAAAATATTAAAACTAAATAAAAACGATGGAAATTTTTCATTACAATTCAGAGACATGGCAAGAATTTCCAAAGCTCCTTCAAATCTTATACAGTCTGGTCCATTATTATGAATCTGCATTAAAAAAAACTTGAATGTGAACTAAAGTTGGTTGTCTGGCCAAAAGTTATATATGTTACATCAGTGATGAGCAGCCTTTTCTGGATGCGGGCTGCAAGTGAACTTCATAGGCTTCTGGTGGGCCACATGCATTTTTTCTTAAGGAGTTGTAGGCTTTAAGCCTAGTGAGTACCAACATACTCCATAACCACCCCTTTTATGACACATAAAAGTTATTTTTATGCCAAAATAAAAGAAAATACATATTGTATGACGATTTTTATTTATACTACTTTTTAAGCAACTTAATGCGACACTTGACTCTTTTTCTTTCACAAGTCTTTCCATGTCTGGCTCGATCTGAGACATTGCAATGCGCAAGCAGATTTCGATGCTTGTTTTTCAGCATCTGCATTTTTGAAAAAAATTGCTCACAGATGTAAGTGCTGCCAAACAAGCTTACCATCTTCAAAGCATGGTTTGACAATTCAGGAAAACTCTTCCTTGGTAGGTAGAGCTTGTAGAAGTCAAGGAGCAGCACATCGCGGAATTTTGCTCTTAGTTCAGTGCTACACTGAAGATCAAGAAGCTTCATTTGAAGCTCTGGAGGTGCACTTTCAGTACTGACATCAAATGGAATGGAAAAGATGTTGAAGGTATCCTCGCATCTTCTGAAATCTTGAAAATGGAAGTGAAATTTATCTTAGAGTTGCCGAATCTCTTCTGCATTTTTTGCAGAATCATCTGGATTGTCTTTTCCCAATGTTTCAAAATGATGAACAAGGTTATTGGAGTGAAGTTGTGATTCCCACAGCGACAACTTGGATTCAAACGCCTTGATCTTGTCAAAAATGGCATGGATGAGCTGATCCTTTCCTTGGAGACTCAGATTCAGTTCATTGAGGTGCTAAGGTCGATCAAAAACACAAAATCGCACATCCATTCACGATCGCCAAATTCCTTCACTGGCTTCCACTTCATATCTTAGAAGAGTTAAATTTCTTCCTTCAAATCATAAACTCGCTTGAGAATCTGACCATGGCTTAGCCATTGCCATGTCACTCAGCAACTCTCTGAATTGGTGGTGATTCAATCCATTTGATCTGATGAAATTCACAAGCTTCACAATAACTGCAACATTTTACATCCCCAGAGATTTTGCACATAAGTGCTCTTGATGCAACAAACAGTGACACAAAATTAACTCATGACCAGTCAGAGCCCTTGCTTCTTGAGAGAAAAGAGTTGTCAAGCCAATGTTCTTTCCAATGATTGATGGGGCCCCATCAGTTGCAATGCCACTCAACCTCTCTAAAGGTAGTCCAAACCGCTTCAGTACTATCATCAACTCTTCTTTCAAATCCGCACTGGCTGTTGTACCCATCATTCCCACCATGCCCACTAACTCCTCGGTTATGTTAAATTCGGCATCAATGCCTCGAATGAAGACAACCAGTTGAGCAACATGGGACGCGTCAGTGCTCGTCTAATGCTATGGAAAACCATTTGAAATTTGATGCTCTGCATTTCAGGATGTCTTCAATGTTCTTTGACATGTCATCAACCCTCCTACCCACAGTAAATCTTGACAGGCTAATTTTTTAAAATAATAGCCGCCTTCTCAGGAAATGCTACATCAGCCACAGCTTCAAGGCATTCCTTCACCATCACCATCTTGCCATCACCAAAGAGCTTCATACATTTTGCCAGGATTTTGGAGACCAAATTACCAGCATGCACTGAAATGTCTGCCTCAGCAGTGGCTTTCTTGAAGAGATTTGGGCCATATATTAGGATGTCACGGGCCGCGGGTTTCTCATGACTATGTTACATGTAAATAAGATTTTATTATGAACTTGCATATTATAATATAAATAAGTTTTCAGGTCCCAGCAAGTACAAATTTGCATAATTTGATCTGGTATAAAAATCAGATTCGTAATTTCTAGTTAAACTTTCAAATCTCTAGTTTTTGGTATCAGTGTTTCAAGATGATGGTCATGTGAACATTGTCTTGTCACTTTTATACCATTGCCACATCTATCATGTAAGCTGTAAAAATCATCTTGCATTGTATTATCCTGTAACTGCTTACAATGCTAATGTTCCAAAAAAGACAAATATGTAATGTCTAAAAAATAAATAAAAGGGAAATGAAGAAATTTAACTGATCATCAAAAATATAAATCATTTCTTTGGATACCAAATGTTGTAATCAAATTCAGCTTATGGAAAAATTCTGAAATTAGTCACAGTAAAATTTCTCAAATTTACTTCCCAAAAGAGAGATGTTCTGAAATGTGTTCAGTGGTAACTTTAGAAACAGAAATGTCTTCAGACGTCTTGATGAAGTTGGTTTATCTTTATGAGCTAGTTCACAAACGCTTGTATCACAACTTGAAGGATGTATCAGAACAAATGCTTCTAAAAAGAGGCAGCAGGTTGCCAAGAAGAAAGGCCTTCTTGAGAATCAGCAATTACAAGTAAACTGATGAAAAAAATTTTCATTTATCTTGTAAGAAGAATTAAGCAAAAAGCAAATGATGTAATGGAGAAAATGATAAGTAAATGGCCTTTGCCTTCCTTGCTGTGCAGTTATACTGAGAACAATGTTTTCAATGCAGACAAATTGGAACTGTTTTGGAAAGTCCTCCCTAAAGATGCAAAAATTAATGGAACTGATGTTTGTCCAGTATTTCCAAAATCATGTCTAAAAAAATGTTTCCAAAAAGTGTTGCATGTAATTTGCTTTGATGATGCAGATTTAAAAAAAAGAATAGAGAAAGAGATGAGCTAGTTCCAATCGGAGATATATTTGACATATAGGTGTCAAAATGAAAAGAATGTTATGTTCCTTTTGGTGTGATAATAGATGAACAAACTTATACCTTACCACCCAGAAGCAGATTCCATCGAAGCCCTGCAAATATGGAAACTGTGTGACAGTTAAATCTGTAAAGAAAGCAATAATTTACCAGAAAATAAAGAACGAAAAGTGGCTAATGATCCTGTGAAAGGAATAGAAAAAAAGTGGACAAAATATAACATGACAATTTTTTGATAAGCAAACCAGTATATGATGATTTATTGAAGAAAAAAAAATTGTTGGAACACTTTGAAAACATTTATCAGATTATCAGAATTACCCAGGTGTCTCTATGAACTTCAAAGTTTGCTGTTTCATATTGTTGAAAATGAAGACAAAAAAATGTTCTCTTGCTGAACAGCAATCATTTACAGACAGAGACTGACCACCCTAAAAAGAAAAGGCTGCAAATCAACCTGCATTACAACATAACAATTGTAGTAGATAGACTATTTGAACCATCTGGTCTAGTGTGTGAAAAGGATGACTGGTAGATGGCCAGCATGATCAGTGTGAGCTTCATAAACAGCTATATTATTTGACATTCTATGAATACTCATCGCTGTTGGAAATGACCCAGAGATAACACTAAAGAAAGCCAGCATCAAGGCTACTGCCTGAAAAAGCTCTCTAAAGTCCAAGTTCAAATTGTTGGTGTTGAGAGATTTGTCCCAGAAATGCTCATATGAAAACAAAGAAAAGATGTAAACACTGTGAAAATTTTATAAATTTATGTAGTCAACACTTACTAAATCTATTCACAAAATGTTAAGTGATGATAGATGTAATTAATTCTTGTCTCTTTCATGTTCTGAAAAATTATAAGTGCAATATTTTTACATAAAATAAATTCTGATTTTATCACACTTTTTACATCTTTTACTAGAAAAACTTTTAAGATGTTCTTAAAAAGAAAAAAAAAATTTGTATAACTACAAATGGGTCAGATTGACTAAACCCATTGATACTGGGTTTACATAGAATTCTGTGATACTCCTAGTGGTCAAAACCATCTACTATGTACATTAAAGACTTGGCATTGGTCTTTATCCTGCTGACACCTTTGCTCTGTTCCTTTAGCTACTATCACCAGTGCTTTTGCTTCAGTAAAACAAACGCCATGACCTCATAGCTGGGTGATGCAAAATGGCTGATGGTTTCTCTAGCCCAAATTTTCATTTTCAAAACTTAATGTAAGGTGTTCCACCCCTGCCATTGTGATTGATAACTTCACTTAATTTATTAATATTACTTATGTGTGTGTGATTTATTAAACATATTCTATAAGAATAAAACAGTAAATTACCATGACTTAATATCTTTCCATTAACAATTTCTATGTATTTGCTAAATGTTACTAGCTCTTGTACAAATTGTTAATAAGCTTTTAAATTTTATATAATAATCAATTCATCGAAGTTGGGTTCAAATTGGTAGTTCAGTATTAAGGGTAAATAAATACTGGTGTTCGTTTCTTTCTAAACAATGGTTTTTTTGTCTCTCTCTACTGTGTCGTCACTTTTAATTACACTTTTTGTCTACATCCGGGTTCTGCTCTTGCTTTTTTTTTTTTTTGTGTCTGCATTCTCTGTCTATGGAAAGATGCAGCTGCCATCAGTGATACTAGTCTCTCTCTTCCTGATTTGCAGACGCAATCTAATGGATATCGTGCAAAAAAAGGGACGAAACGTCTTTACCGAATAAACTCCTGTGGAAGTCGGGCTGTCTGAAACATTCCTTTTAAGAAATAGTTCCAGCATAAGTCCGAGGAAAGAAAAAGAAAAAGAATACCCACCAATCCAACCAGCATCCATTTTATGCGATGTGGTTCCTGTCGTTGTTGCAAGATGACCGAGATCTAGAATAATTTTTCAGTAAAGAATTAATCTTCTTTTTTTCTCCTTTTTGTTTTTGCGCCTAACAACTGATTCCAAACTAGAAAGCTTCTGACTGCGAAGTAGTAAGGGCGTTACCATTCGTTTGCCGTTGTATATGTCCACGAGGGAAGCCATAGCTATGGAAGTTTGTGGGCCTCCCAACACTTTGCCTAGGGACAAGTCTTTTTTTTTTTCTCTCCCAACATGTCCCTATCTGACACAGTAAAGAAAAAAGAGGGTCTGAGGAGCCCGTCCTAAGTCGAGTGAAGTTTTAGTTTCTTTTATGAAAGCTTGTGTAAATGGGTGAGAATTAACTTTTTGGTGGCCTAATGTCCGGTTGGTTAACCATTTTAGGTATCTTCTGAAAGTTCATTTGGCTGGAGTGGATTTGCCATCCTGTGGCTACTCGCAAGCTGAGACCAGTAAGTTTGAGAGGTCATCCGGGACAGATTACGTCTGTGCTGAAGACTTTTTATACCTTGAATCAAAATTTGTACTAGGTCCCACATGTCTTCATGCTGCGGACAGGTAAAGACAATGCAATGCAGTCTATGAGGCATCTGGGGACGGGTATATCAGTTTCCGTTTATTTTCCCTTGTAAGGATGTATACTCGTCTAAACGACAGTGCTTTTTAGTTGTTCCACAGTTCCTTCCATCGAAGCGGCGCAGAGTTAAGACATCCTTCCCATACCACCACCACAGTATAGTCTGGCTCAGCGACTGAGACCAATGCTAGACAAAAGTATAAATCACATCATGATACAGCTATTGTATAGGTTTGTTTATTTCAGTTATTTTCCTGTGGGGATTGTTTTGCTTTTCCTCTGTGCTTGTAAACTAGTTTTGTGGAATCTGCTGAGCTTGTGGTGGATTGCCGCATGGTGTGGCTATCCCCTTATCCATATTAAAGGCTATAGCTATCCGATTGGAGAAAAATATTTGCCTGTTTTTTTTGTGTACTGCGTTATCTTCTGTATGTTTTTAATCTGCTCAGTACCTATTTTGCTAGTTATAATTACAATGTTTAAGCCACCCAGATCCCTGGAAAGGTGGATCACCTGTTTATTCACCATGTGCCCTTGCCACAAGAATTCAACCAGTTAAGCGTTAATGGTGGTACGCACCCAGTCTGGCAGTCCTGTGGTTTTACTCCTGGACCATAGAGCAGCAGTTACTAGGCTACTGGTTGCAATTTCCTTATCGACAAAGCTGAGGTTATCAGCTCGACAGCCCATTAACTTACTTTTAATATTTTAAACTGGTTTCTGCCGCTTGTCCTTATCTAGGTTTGTGTTGGGGGGGGGGAGACACAATACCAGGAATCTCTATTCCCTAGCCCACCCAGCACCAAAACGGTTAGGGCTGTGGTGCCCTCTCTCTGAAGAGAGCCCAACCACGATCCTTCTGTTTTTGTTGTGGATACTCAAGTTTAAAATCTATGAAGCTTATCTAAGATTTGTTCTACAGTCTACGGACAATTTACTAATACCAGCTAGTTCAGTCGTGTACATAGAATGAGCTTTCCCAAAGGTGTTTGCCTTGATTGAAAAAACTTTAACGAAACAAAATATATATATTTTACGTTTTAATTTTAAAAAAAAATCCATCTAAGTGAAATTGTATATGATTAATCAAATAAGGAACCTGCAATAAATACACAGGTTTTAATTTTTCATAACCCCCCTTCAATTTGTGTCGACATTCTGTAGGTACGCGGTTCAAAGAAAGATGCAACTATACTAAATACTGCGTCAATCTATAACTTATCCTTCTTACTCTGAAACATGGCTACGATCAGAATTTCTATGTATATAGCAGTGATGGTTGCAAACTCACTGATGTTCAATGAATAGCTTGTTTTAACAGATGAATGGTCTCTCTCATTGCCAAACAGCATTCACTTTATACGTCTTATAATAATTTGCAAGAAAAGAAAAGTGGGGACTTCTGCTCTTGCACGCACTATCACCTAGCAATTTAATAAATATAGTTGAGAATATAATGGTTTTAGAATTTTGAAATGTACTTCTGATAACAAACTATGCCCATTAACTATTCTGGGTGTATATCAGTATGAAAGTAATTTTTGTATAAATCACCTTGCCGAACACGCCATGGCCAAAATGGACTGTATAAAACCAGTATTTCTCTAATAAAAAATTATAATTTTAGACTTACAAGTACATTTGGTAGTGCTCTGTGTAATTAAATTGACAGGAAACAAAGAGTTATTTTTTTAAAAAAATAAAGACTTCACAGCCTTTAAATTATTTACAAATTATTGAAACCTTTCAATGGCTGCATAAAAATAAGCTAGGTACTATGCTAGTTGTTTATCTGTTTTCATTTCTAATGAGAATTCTGTATGGTTTTTTAATATTTCTTAAGATAGAATTTTTGATAATATTGGCTTTCTGCATGTGAGGATCAAGTGGATGGTATCCATGAACATGTGCTGCCATCTCATGTATCATTGAAAATCTCATGGAAATTTGTAATACAAAGTTGTAGTTGGTGTTTATCTGAAGAATTTTTTTGACAGGTCACAAAATCCAGAACATGCATTGTGTGAACAATTACATCTCTGAGATATAATGAAGATGAAACCAAGAGAAAGCCCAGGTATGAATTTTACTAATTTCTTGTAGGCTGCAATTGCATGAGCAGCATTACCATTTATAGGAATAATTCTTTAAATTTTGCATCTGTAACTGGCAATAGTGAGCTGACTGTCTGTGGAACGGAAGAAAAAGTGTATCTACTGAAAATTTTGGTAATTTCCAAGATTGAATAGTAATAATGTAGGAATTGTTGTCTTATAGACCAGTTCACAAGTAACAAAATCTTCAAACCAAAAGGGGAGATGTCCAAGGATAAAGAGTTCCAGCATTGCACTGCAACTAATGAGTTAGATATATAACACATTTGGGTTGTGTGGAAATTTGAGGTGAGTCTGTTCTGTTCAAGTATAAACTAAACAGGATGTTTTTATTATAAAAATTAATTCTTTTGAGTGTGCGATATCTTGTATAATAGGTATAAGTGTACTTAAAAATGTAAGTTGTGAGTACTGAATTAAAACAGAAAAGCTTAATGAAAAGTCTTTATGATGATGGTTATGCACCAGAATAGCAGAGTTTAGCACTATTAACACACACAACTCAGTTGTAAAGATCAGAGTGGATGCAGATCTTGAGTGAATAATAGCACATTAAATAAATAACTGTTGAAACAGAAAACTGTTTTCACTAGATTCTATAGACATGGGGCTTACTTACCACAAAAGTATTATATGAAATAGACAATAGTGGGATATGTTACTGTTAGACAAAGAAATTCTTACATCTTTAGAGTTTAAGAAACCAATACTGAACCTATTTAAACAGGGAATCCTGAAAGAAAAAAAAGAAGTTATAGTTCAAAGGCAGCACTGGGAATACTTGTAGAAATCAAAAAGAGTTTATTAGATTTTGTAATTTCTGTCAGTCAGTTAAATAAGGTGAAGGAGATGTATTTCAAATTCCTGAGTCAAAGAATTGCTGGATGCTCTAGGGACAACCTGTTTTCTTTTTTTTAGACTAGGTATTTCCAGGGGGCTATAAATATTCAGATAACTGACTTAAATGCACAAGATTTTTTTTCTTCAATCTATTTAGATGATATAGTGATCTTCAGCTCTTATTTTGGCACTTATAATGCCTGGATATTTTTAGTCTACAAGAGTATGGTTTAAAGCTGCAACCAATAAAGTACCATTTCCTACACAGTAATATCAGTTCTAGGGGATATGGTATTCACAATGGCCCTGGAAGGACAAAAGTTGTAATTGGCTAAATGTGCTTTATCTCAAGAATACTGGAATTTATAGAGTATTTTGACTTTCCTAGTTTAATAGATCAATGAGCAAGCATCACAACAGATTACAGATGAGAAAGAGACTGGTGTGAGCCTGACCTCTATAAATACTGTTTTTCAAAAGTTAAGCAACAATAAAAAATATTATTCACAAATCAACAAAGTTCTCTTTATGTAATACAACTTTTATCAAAGAAATGTAAATTACAAATCATTTTAGGGGGTGTAACATGAAAGAAATTCTTAGAAGTATAGAGGTATTCAATAAGGGGATATAGTCACCACATCCCCTGATGGCAATACATTACTTACAGCAATGTTCAATGGGAGCAGTGGAAAATAAAATACATTTTCTTATCAGAGAAGCTTGCAGCTCAAGGAGTGATCTTTAAGGTAAGTGATGTGTTTTCCAAGAGTATCCCAAAGATTCTCAATAGGACTTAGTTCAGGAGAATATGCTGGCCATTTCATATAAGTAATGATTTGATCTCAAAGATATTTACACATGCTCTGTGTGGATGAGTGCTATCATCTAGAATCCAATTGCAACTGCAAATGGTTTAGTGTAGAATTCCAGGATCTCATCCTTACACCTCAATGTCATGGTATCTCCCTGGAACATATACAAATCTGTACCCTGCCCAATGAAATTCTTGCTGAGACCTGCATGCCACCACTACTGAAGTGATTCCTTTCCATGATGTTTGTACCCATGTTTCCTCTAAATTGAAGACTAAATCTTGACTTAACAGTAGAAAAAAAACATAGCTCTAGTCATGTGGTATCCAAGCAGTGAAAAATTATCCTTGGCACCATTAATTAGCTATAAATATCTAAAGTTATTGACTTAATTACTTGAAAAACAAAGTTACTCACTGTTCAGGTTAACTCAAAATAAGTAGCTGGTTGCTATTAATAGCCATATTTTATACCTATGTGCAAACAGCATGAATTCTCTTTGTTTTTCTGACAAGATTTCACAGCAAACAGAAAGAGAAGACTGAGAGCATAAAGTGTTGTGAGGTCATCCCATGACAGGAACAAGTCACTACATAATGTTAAAAAATGTATTATATATCTTTGTACTTTAGTAAAACCTGTTTTCTGTGCTGTTTATTATTCTACAGGATGTTTAAAAAGTAACAGTGCACTGAAAGAAATACTTATATTTCATGCATTGAACTATAAATTTAAATGCATGCTTGTTTATTTTGCCTGTAGCCTGTATAATAATTGGGAAGTGTGTTGTGTTCAAAATGCTGTCACCCCAAAGGTTAGGAATGATGATGAAGCTGACCTAAATTGCCGTCTGCTACAGCAGTATTCCTAAAGCAACCCATAAAGAATGGTCCTTACATTGGAAGAAAGCGTGTTTTTTGGTGCAGCTTGCTTTTCACTATAATGGGAATACACTACTGATGTGCAGGATTTGTTTTGAGAGAAATTTGGGGAAGGACAATTGCTTAATCAAAATTGTGTAAAAGCATTAATTTAAAAGTTTCAAAGTCTCAAAGTGGTCAGCCAGAGGTACTGATGACATATTGCAGGATACTGGTAACCGTTTGCAAAGAAGCCCAAGAAAATCACTTAGACACTTGTTGCATCCAGTCAGTGTCTCATTAACCTCTTCATACAGAGCTGTACAGAGTGAAACTGTTTTCCCTATTAAGTGCATGTTTTTCATGAACATGCACCTTGAGATACAGAAACAAAAAGAAAAGGGGAAACAAGTTTTAGACTATACCTTCTTTACAGATGAGGCATGGTTCCACTTGTTCGGCTATATGAATACCCAGAACACCAAGATTTGGGCCACAGAAAATTTTCACGTAATACTGAAAAACCATTGCATAATCAAAAAAATTGGCATATAGTTTGCTCTCTCCAGAAGACATGCCAATGGACCAATATTTTTTGAAAATACCATAAATTCTGAACAGTACATTAATGATATTCTCCACCACTTTTCCAACAAACTGAAGAGAAGATGGATGGTTCCAGTAAGACAAAGTAACTACACACATGGCGCATAGAAACATGCATGCAATCAGTACAGTCTTTGAAAATTGCATCATTTTTTCATGGTTCATGGCCACCCTGTTCTTCCAACTTAATCCCTCCAGACTTTTAACTTGTGGGGAAAACTCAAAAAGGCAATCTATGCAAACAATCCCCATACAATAGAAGAACTGAAAGATATCATTTCAGAGGCTATTCATGGTGTCCAGGTGATTTGCAGCAAGTGTCCAACTTTTGATACAAATCAAAAGGGAGAACACACTCTCAGAAATTGCTTTAAATTTGCTGAAAATGTTCAAGAATTTACAAAATTAAAATCAAATCTGCTACCTTTTATATGATTTTTTATATAATAAATACTTTTCTCTGAAAGACTAAAGACATGTCTTTGCATAACGCTTTCCTTTAATGTACTGTTACTTTTGAAACACCCTGTATTTCAGAATCGTCCATACTGTTATTGTCAGAACATAGTAAGGGAATGGCTGGCATGCTATGTGCAAGAATATTTATAATTAATCATCAAGAAATATTAGCCGAAGTGTTGTTATTGTCATTTTAAATTATTTGGGTAACAACACATGAAGTTATAAAACAAGTCTAGCATTCAGACATTTTAATTTTCTTCGTTTTTGTTTTTTTTTTATTTTAACGTGCTGGTCTTTTAAGATTACACCTGCGTTCTTCTACATCCGGGTTCTGTGCTAACTTGCTGGTCTTTTAAGATTACATCTGCGTTCTTCTACATCCGGGTTCTGTGCTAACTTGCTGGTCTTTTAAGATTACACCTGCGTTCTTCTACATCCGGGTTCTGTGCTAACTTGCTGGTCTTTTAAGATTACATCTGCGTTCTTCTACATCCGGGTTCTGTGCTAACTTGCTGGTCTTTTAAGATTACATCTGCGTTCTTCTACATCCGGGTTCTGTGCTAACTTGCTGGTCTTTTACGATTACACCTGCGTTCTTCTACATCCGGGTTCTGTGCTAACTTGCTGGTCTTTTAAGATTACACCTGCGTTCTTCTACATCCGGGTTCTGTTCTAACTTCTTTTTTTTTTTTTTTGGTCGGGACAGACAGAGGGAGGGATCCCCTGGTCCTCCAGTTACGACGCACGTCGTTCGTCTGCCGCATTGTGTTTGGAAAAAGAAAAAAAAAAGGAAGTGCAAATATATTTCTCTCCTCTCTACTACCTACTGATGATGACTTTGAGCAGAATGAAAGGAAAAAAAAGGTGAGATTCCGGACTTAACCACTTTATCGGTTCCACAGTGGGGTGGGGGGGGGGGTCCGGTTAACCCGCCCGCGATCCTCCGCTAATGGCAGGCAGGCAGACGGGCGAGCAATGACTTAGAACTGGCCGGACGACCGGCGTTAATCCATTACGAGCTCTGCTTGCTGTCAGCTTTCTGAATAAACGACTCCGGGCCACTGACCGTCTGCAGACCAGGTAGGTTAACATATTCGGCAAAAATAAAAAAACCCCGTGTGGCAGGGTTAGGGGAAACGGGTATAATAATAATAATAGTAATGAGAGGGTGAGGTCGCCTGGTATTTTTATGGAGATCCAAACAGAGACATCCGTGTGTGTATATATATATTAGAGAAATAGTTTGAATAACATGAGCGGGAATCGTTTCCGGTGTTTACCTGATAAACGTAAAGGAAAGAAGGAAAAAACCAACGACAACTTACATCCAGCCAGTATCCATCTTGTGATACGAACCCCGCCTGGTTTTGTCCTCGCAGAAATAGGCGGGAAACTCGAAAACACCGGCAGACGACCCCCGGGTTCTACATAATTTCTGAATAAAAAGAACTGGGCCGACGGTGGTTAAATTCATTGTGGATATTATTTTTGTGTTTTTCATTTATTTTTGAAATGCATATTATTGTCATCGAGTGTTTAATTAACTTATCGTGATTTCCAGTTCAGTTGTGTATAAATTGAATGTTGATGGGGAAAAAAAATTATGAACCAATAATAATATTTTTGTTTTATTCTTTGAATAAATTCTAATTTTATTGGACAACCTGTATGCACAGATTTGTTTGGGTGCTTGTAAAAAAAAAAAAAAAAAGGAAACAGGTAAATATTAATAAATCATACCTGTAATTTCCTGGTATACAATTTCCCTTTTATCTTTCAGGTTTGGATGATGATAGTAAGGATGCTTTTCTGTGGTTTTAAAAATGTTGCCAAGTATGGTCTAATAGTCAGGCCACAGGAGAGAAATCATGGATCCTGCTGCACTTCCTGTTTCCAGGTCTCACTTGCCTCCTTCCCCACCTCAATCATTTCCCCTTTTTCAGGATTCACCGGTTAACTTCCTTTTAGTTTAAGCTCTTCATGTCCACTCATAGTCTCCATTCATTTCAAAATGTTCGCGGTTCTTATCCATCCAGGGGCGTAGCTAGCGTTTGTGCCGCCCGGGGCGGTCGTAGAATTTGCCGCCCTCTAAATAACGTAGAATTTCAAAACCTCCAAAAAATTCATTTTTTATTTATTTATTTATTGAAAAAAAAGTACTATTAGAAAATAAAAATTATCAAATATATAATGAGAAAATATTGATATTCAATTCAAAATTAATTAGAAGTGACTCACTTCAAGTGAGCAAATTTTAGAAAAACTTTCTTCCTTTCAAAAAACTACCATTAAAAATTGAACAAAAAATTCAGGAAAAAAATAATATCTGGAAAAATAGAACGAAAAAATACATTATATATGTAACATACTGTCCTGAACTAAATTTGACAACCAAAAAATGCCGCCCCCCCAAAACGTGCCACCCGGGGCGGATCGCCCCTGCCGCCCCCCATTAGCTACGCCCCTGTATCCATCCATTGCCGATGTTGAGCTGGTGTGGCTCAGCTCTGTGCCTGAGTGTATGCGCTGTGAAAGTGCTTTTTAATGATGTTCGCCCAAGAAACTAATTGGACTGAACATTCATTGGAACATAAAGAGACCAAGTGAAAAAGGGGGGGAATTTTTATCTGAAACAAATTTAATATTTCGATATTTGAGAATAAATGACACCAGGAAAAGAATTAAGCTTTAAAATTAAAGTGTGTCTGAAGGAAAATGCTTTTTCCAGCTTTCATTGGCAGCAAATAAATCAGTAACATTATCAAAATTAATATTTCTTGCCAGTTCATTCTCAGTGCTTAAAGTTCTTAAATAAACTCATCTTTCGTAACACATAGTGCTTCTCAGATGATTCTTTGTCAGCTTCAGCTTACTAGAGGTTCTCTTAGCTAACAACATAACAGTCATGGGACTTTCAAAAAGATATGCAGAGCCATGCACATGTTAGGAAATAAATCTTCCAACTTCAGCTTTGTATAATAAATTTTCAATGGAAAAGAGAAAAAAATTACATTGTAACTGACCTGACACTCCAAAATTGAACACTACTTTTGAGTATTCAAAAAAATGTTAGGAGGACACTCTGTAAGACTTCTTTCTTCCTCGGCCCATTAAATTGATAACTGAGTCAGATGACACCAACTTCTTTTGTATGTTTTCCTTTTCATTTTCAGTAATAAAAGATATACCAACCTGTGACCACAAAACATGGTTAGAATAACTGAGGTTACTTTTATTAAAAAATGGCCGTGCTCAGGAGATTCAAAATTAACTTTCTGACAAAAATTGTAATCAAAACTAGTTTCATTAAGAAAATTAATATTGACTACTCTTAATGAAAATGATCATTATGAGATCAATATTTCCCAATTTATCATATAAAACATGCTCGGGTGACTTCCATTTGTCTACATGATGGATAAAACGGTTCCTTACATATTCAACTTATTCTTAAAAAATTCAAGGTAAACTTGTTGAGAATGCTTCATAATGATTTAGCTTAGTAAATTGGTTTCCAAAAATTAAGCAACAAAAGCAAATATATAAATATGTAAATGAGTTCCATTTAGCTATGTGCTGATTATTAAAATTCATAACAGAATTTTTGGCCATCTGTTACTGTGGAATCAGAAATATACTCCTCTACACAAGGTATCATCACAAGTGGGAAAATAAATAGGTCTAAAGAGCTTCCCTCCCCTCTTTCCCACTGGGACAGATGTGTACATAAAACATCACATGTCCAAATTTTATTCAGTCACCCAAAATCTTAATAAAAATTTATTTGCTAATGAAAATTAAAGAATAAAAACACCCTGAAGTGTTCAGTTCATGTAAACCTTGAGAACTTTTGATATATTGCAACATTCTGCCGATATATTGTTTTGATGGAAGAACAAAACAAAGTTACAGACTTTGAAAAATGTTTAAAAGATGGTTGGAATCAGAGATGATCATTGAATTCAGTGCTTATATTGCACTGGATTATTGTTAAAATACTCTTGCAATATACGAAAATATATATCTATATGCAATATTTTTTTTCTTTACAAAAATCTAAAATTGTTTTGATTATAGAACATGCATATGCTTTAAATTCTGAATTTAATGATGTAGAAAGTCTTCCCACTCTTTGCCTAATTCATTCTTACTATTGTGTGTGTTGTCTGATCAGATATTGTTCTTTAAAAAACTTAACAAGCTGAGTGGTCAAACTGCCATTGTGATCTTTCTCTTATGGACAGGGGCGGACTGAGAGTATTATAGGCCCTCGGGCATAACTGTTGGGCCACTTAGTGCTGATGTCAGAGGCTACAAAGCGGCAGATAAGGGGAGGGCGGTTTGGGGGTGTCAATTTCAAAAAAAAAATTAAAAAATTGGTTGTCTCAGACTGCATCTGGAGTATATTGGAGTATTCATTTAATATAATTTATATGGGAATCTTTTGCAGCTGTGGGCCCCTTGTAGCTATGGGCCCTCAGGCAGTGCCCGATTGTGATTGACCGATGGCTCAGTCTGCCCCTGCTTATGGACAGTATCTAACTGGGGTACCATTGGGCAGTGTAGGAAATGTACTGCAATGAGAGCCACATGGCTTCTGCTTAAGAAAGGTAAACTATTTATTGTAGCTGGGGCTGATAACCACAGCAGCCTTTGTTAGTGAGGCTACAATACTTAATTAATCAGGGGTGATGTAGAACTTATATTGAGGTTGGTCTGTTATTTTAAAAATTGAATACTGGGACCGGTCAGCTTTTTCAGATGCTGTTTAGCTAAGTTAGAACTGTGGCAGGCTGACCACTGATACACTGCCCATTTCCAGACAAGTTTCTAGGCACATATTTTAAATGTGGCGATGACCTCAAAAAAACTTTGTACAGAATTATTTTGTGATTCAGAAAGATTCCATCAAAACTAAATGCAAGCTAGTGGAAAGCTATGAAGACATTTACAACTACTAACATGATAAACCATTTAAAGTAGAAACAAGCCATCAAATAAAATTCAGAAATCCTTCAGCAGAAAGAAAAAACTCCTGCTGCTGCTACTGCAAAGGGGAAACAGGAAGAATGCAGACCAGGCTGTAGCAAACATGACCATGGAGAAATCCCATTACAAGAAAAAGTGAAACATCAAAGAGATGATTATTGTTGACTTACAAACTTAGTTGTAGCAGACAATGGATTTAAAACTACTAAATTACTTGTTTCCTGTCTATAATATACAGCAACATAACATTTTTAGTCTAAAAGTAATACGAGATATGTACAACATTGTTTTCAAAAAGCTCTAAAAGATGCTTCAAGAGGAATGACAAGTATAGCATTGATGACAGACATCTAGATAGCTGGTACTGCTGGAACACTATTTCTTCGTATGACCAGTCATTAGGGCTAATATGTGATTTGGAAAGGCACAGAGCCACCCTAAATGTGTTTCCATTTCAAGAAGCAAACAGTTGACCACATAAGTGAGAAAATCTGTCTGGTTTTAAGAAAACTGAAATACCACTGGATAAAATCTACTTGGGCCTTGGGGAGAATGCTGCTAACATGGTTTGCTGGATCTCTCAAAACCAGATTATCATCATTATTTTGTTTTATCCATACTCTACAACTATGCATTAATGATGCCATGTTTAGCCAACAAGCAATAAAAGATATCTTTCATATTAATTAAGAAATGGTTGGTCATTTCAACCATTCTCTTGCTATCTCACAAAAGTTAAGTGACCTGGAACAATTGAGGATTCCCAGACACTGGTATCTAAAGGATGTATTGACCCATTGGAACAGTTCATATTATGTGCTATAAGATAGGCATATGCCATAGACCAGGCATGTCAAACTGAGGGTCCCCCGAGGGCCACATGGGTAACGTGTTGTCATGAGGGCCACACACGACAACCAATTGCACACATTACAACTAATTGAAGTCATTTAATAAAATTTATTGCAGAATATTTTTGTTGCAAATTAGTATCCTTTGTGCAGGCCGCAGGTGTGCTTGTAAAGGGCCACATGTTTGACATGCTTGCCATAGACCATAAGCTAAATCTAACTATCGATGGATTCTATCTGAAAAACTTGTTTAGCTTTTAAAGCCCATTATAGAGATCACAAAAGTTGCTAGTCAGAAGAATGCAACAACTTCCATTATAATTCCATAAATTTTGACCATAGAACTCTTTCTAGGCAAAGGTACTACTACTACTACTACTACTACTTTCAAAGGAATCTTGATTACTGGATCAGCTAAAAGCAACCATGCAAAATGTTTACATTAGTTAGCAAATATAAACCCTGCATTCCCACATGCTAATAAATACCCTTTCTCGAAACTGGTGTTCCAAAGTAAAGACATGAATATGGATAGAATAAGGTATTTTTTGATAGAAGAAAGTGAAAAAAATGGGAGAGGCAGATTAGTCAAAGCTCCAGAAGGAATGTAATCACAGACTCTGATACACGTTTTAATGATTCACACAAACTTTAGCTGAACTGCTGTTATAGAAAAAAGAATCAAGAAACATCTTAACTTGCCCTTACTATCCAGGGATGATGTTCCTTTATGGTAGAAAGGAAAGGCTAAAAACCTGACAGGTGCATTTGTGTGCACCTGCATCTTTCACAGACAGTGAATGACTTTTTAGCACCAGTGGACATGTGAGCCAATAAGAAACTGCCTCAATCTAGAACATAGCAAATAATTGATGTTTCTGCATTATAATTTTTAAGTTTTTGATTTCAAATACTATTGTTTTTGGTCTGTTTGTATAGCAGTATTACTTTCAATACTTAGGTTTCTTTGGAAATGGCTATCATAGAAAAAATTTTGATAAGAAATTTTTATTGTATTTGGATAGCCTTTAGAAGTTTTATAATATTCTGACTTTTAAATCCATCTAGTTATGTATTAATTGGAATTTTGATGTACAAATTTGTACTGAACTTATGAAGATTCCGGTTTCTGTAAAATTTTCTTTAATTGTCATAAATGCCTTAAATTTTGAATTATGCTTGTAGACCATTATTACTTTACATGTGGAAAGGGGGAGGAGTCTGAGGCAATTACCTTCCCCTCCATTAATTTATGCTGAAATGTGTATGTCCATTCTCTCTATAACATGGGGGAGGTGATGATGGGATCTACCATCTGCTCTCTTTCAACTTCAAGCTAGATTGATGCCCCAGGTTGTCTTAAACTGATTTTTTGATAAAACCTAGTGTAATATGGAAAGCACAGTAATAATAAGTTTTCCATTCAATGTCATGAAACCTAATAATTAGCTGATCAATTCACTAACACATCCCTAGTTCCAGTAGAAATGTGTAAATTATTTTTTAGTATAAAGATATTTTTAAAAAATTGGCTGTTGGGATATTTGTTTTGAAGGACAACATTACATATGGTGACAATTGTGTCACCTTTTCCTTGAAGTAGAACTTCAACACCAACTCAACTGCTGATCTCTCTGCAGCCACAGGGAAGAGGTAGCTGCTTAAAAGATGGTTTTCTGCAAGATGGCTTATAGTGTGTATCCCCTTGACCTGCCCCAATAAACAACAGCAGTTGAACATGTCGCTTGGACACCACAACTGGAGCTGTTCTTACTGATAAGTCAAGATTTGGCCTTCAGTATGACACATAGCATAATATTTATCTAAAGAGAACATGGAACAAGCAACCAGCTCACAAGCATCCCAGAAAGGAATCACTATGGTGGTGGTGGTGTGGGCAGAAAGTGCAGATCTGCACATTTCAGTGGAGTTCCTTGGCTGCAATGAGGTATAGGAAAGAGATTCTGGATTCCTGTGTCAGACCATACACAAGTGCAATTTAATTTTAATGGACAATAATGCTCAACCATACAGAGCATGTGATCAACCAATATATTCAAGATCAAATAATTATCCATATAATATGGCCAGAATGTTCTCAGCTAAATCTTAGAAAATTAATGGATTGGTCTAGGAAGACGTGTTTGCCTCCTTCCAAACTTCTATTAAGATAATGACTTTATTATCCAATGCTCTCATTGACAGGATTATGAGCAGCATGTATTTCCAGGGTGGGAATACATCTCCTAACGACTACATCTCATCAATTTTTGTTTGCGTTATGTTAGAATTCCTGCTTTAAACCATATTTCTTTGAGAAAACTTGTGTTGATTATTTGATGAAATATTAACAATTCTGAAAAGTTTTGTTTTTTTTTTTTTGTTCTTTTGCTTAAATGTTAGAAACCAGTGTAGTTACAAGGAGGCAGGGAGCTGTCATGGCTATTCTAAGGTTCTCCTGGATTAGAGAAATGGGCCATCAGCATGCCCCTAAAATCAATTAGCACCATCAACATTAACTTTGCTCGCCCACAATTCTATTAATACTAAAATATTTTCCAATATCTATCCATGCTGAAATCTCAGCTAGTTAATTATGATTCTCTCATAATTGTGATCATAGGTATCAAAAATCCAGCTGTAAAGATTATGGTGGGAGCTAACCTGCTTACGGTTAAGGTTTCATGACACGACTCCATCTGAAAACTGCTGATGTCAAACCTGCATGTAGTCTCCTGCCATACTGAAATACATTATATGCTGTTTTCATATCAAACACAGAAATTCCTCTGTACATTTTTCAGCAAAATTGATTTTAGATGGCAAAAAATATTAAGTTCCATATCATTCAATGTGCCATTAATTTTTTTTTAATGGTTGATTATGTTGGCAATCTGTGTCAAGATACAGAGAATAAATGAGAGTAAGTTATCCCACTGAGCATACATTTCTTGTTCTTTTTTCCAAACGTTCTGCATGAAATATGATTTGCGAGTGCCTTGTATGGCAGATGTCCGTTTAACTTGCAATATGTTAAGTACACAATTCATTTCCAGCAGTATTAACAGAAACATTGTAGGATGAAGGGAGATAACTCCCAACTATTACAATTAAATACCTAAAAAAAATAATTAAAGGGGAGTCACTTAAGCCACACTTAGCAAAAGATTAATTTATTACAAGCAAAACTCTTATAAACCATTAATATTCGTACTGGTGCACATTAAAAAAAAAACAACACCATCTCAGGTTTATTTCCCACATTTTTTGTCCCTCTATCCCGGCCGGGAAAAATCGTAGTTTCTTGTCTTGAAAATAAACCTGAGCTTTCTCTCTCTATATATATATGCCACGAATAAACATTTATCCTACGAAGCACAATTATTTCTGAACCAGCATAAAGTTTCGTTACACTGACTGTTATGTTTACAGTAGACAGCTCAGACTGACCGTTCGACTACTCTCTTGGGGCAATTTCCATGACTGCCCTTTTCAAAGAGTTTTTCAGGTATCCCAAGAGGCGATATTGAGTGTCCCAGTAGATCCCGATGTTCTCACCATGTGTGGGAACAGACCCCCCATGAACGTAAAGTCCATTTAAGTTACTGCAGCCACACCTGCTAAACCACCATCCACCGGACAGTTCTTTAGCACAGGTGAAATTCAATCGAAAATCATTATCTCGATTGTAGGTAGAAAATCGCATGCCTGCATTCAACCCTGTTGAACAGCTGAGTGCTGTCATACTATCACCAGCCGAACTGCTAGCATTATACTCTGCTAAATGGAGAAGGTAGTCAAAGAGTTCGGATTCAACTCTGAAAACGTTGTAGTCTGCAAACAACTCCAAACCACTCCACTTCGTTATCCGAATCCGGAGTTTGTAAGGCTTCTTAGTGGTAAGCCTGAACAGAGCCTCGTTTCCAATCCAGTATTCGCCCTCTGAGTTTCCGAACCCATTTTTATAATCATTCCAAGATCGGTTAAAATTGACCGATCCATTGATACGGCGAGATATTACCGTCCAACCTTCATTATTGATCATATTGCAGAATACTTTCACTTTACCCACATGTGGTACAGTAATACGGTATACATCGCTTTTGGAATCCCTTTTTTCCTTTAAAATGTTAAAGCAGTCGTAGATTCCGTCTTTTGGAATATCAACTGAAATAAAGATTTCTTTATTAGTAAAAATATAATCGAATATTATTATGCATTTGAGAATTGGGTTTGCTCAAGATTACACATCTCATTAATACAGCTATCGCACGGATAAATACCATCATTGTGTAATTTGTCCAAATAATTATCAAACAATTTATACCGAGAAAACATGAACTGCAACTGGAAAGTAAAGCTTTAAAGTTATTATCTCCCTTTAATTTAACTTATTCCTCCCCACCAAAAATATTAATGGCAGGGATTCATTTTTTTTCCCCCGCTTTGACAGCAAATGTTTTAAAACTAAACAGACCCGCATTATTGTTCTGGCTCAGTTCGCAGTTGGCTCTTTATAAGAAAATTCTAATTCCTGTTATGTTTATTTCCATTTTTTTTTTAAAAAAAAAAGAAAAACCCCAGTGAGGCGAAACCTAGGCGGCCTTTCTCAGATAATAAAGTAATTTTTTTTATCATCATCGCATACCGAAACACAAAAACTAATTAAGGATAAGGTACCTGATCCGGTTAGAATTCGTGTGATGTTGTCCAGCTTCTCTTCCAGCACCAACAGAGGTCCCTTCAGTCTTCTGACCACTTCAGCTGCCACTAGCTCAGCGGCGTTATCATCTGTCACTTTGTTCCACGTATTCAGGAAACAATACAGCTCTTTTACTTGGCTTCCAAACACAACAACAAAAAACAAAACCAGGCCCGTCTTCGCCATCGCGGATTAGCTGTTATTCCGTTTGATTCTGGCAAAATAGGTTCCTGGCAAGCCGACACGAGCGTTTTAAAGTATCCCGCATCCGGGTTAATTTCGCTGACATCATGTATTTGCTTACATTCAGCATTGTTTTCGTTCAGCCCTGACCTACTTCTCATATTGTTCGGATTGGGAAGCAGATAACGAACAAATAATAAAATCCCTTTAAATCTTCATGTTACAAAATTAAAACCCATTGTACGCTGATATTTAAAGCAGTTTTTAAAGAGAATCAAGGAATTGCAGGCAAATACTTTCTTTTTTTTAAAAAGAAAAGCAAAAACATACATCAATAATAAAATATTAATACATATCATTATTATTCCTGTTTCAATTATAATCCCATTCCCTTAATATGCTCTTAGATTTGTCCTTCCCCTTCAGATAAAACGCATGATGTCCTGGTGGTTTAATATCTAGGGTACACAGGTTCGCCAAACGAGGGCTTGTGATTATTCGTCGTTAAGAATGGCCACCTGTACATCGAAAACTGTCTGCATACCACGGGCCTAAGTTGTCAACGCTAAACCTTGAGCCCTTATTCCGCTGAATGTAATAAACACGTGTGTTTTTGTTGTTGTTGTTCTTTTTTATACTTTCTATACGACTTAGGTTTTCAATTGTTGGACAGATGATGGGGCCTGCTGTAATTCTGTAAAGCACTATTCATGAAATGCATCTTACGTTCACAGGCTTATACCAAAATAATATTTACCTCTCTAGGTTGCCACGTAAAGGTAAGCATTGGATTGGGGGGGGCAACTCAAATCCAAGTACTGTCTTTAATTTGATGTTAATTTTATGGCCAGCAGGTGGCGGCAATTTGGTTTTTTAAATAATTATAATAAGTCGTCAGGAGATGAGAAAAACAAAATTAGATACAGGCGAGTTTATAGATTAAAGGAGTGGGGAATACAAAAAAAAGAATTAAATATAAACACAGTTGGGCCACTAGGTTTCTCTTTCTCAAATATCTTGGTAAGATATACATGGTGTAGTTGGTCTGGTTCCACGTCTGTCCGCCATTTCTGTTTACCTACGAGGTTAGCGACCGAGCTCCGATATCCGAGTACTTGCTTCGGATATGGTTTATTTTCTTCTTCTTCCGGGTCCTGCCTGGCAGCTGGAAAATCTGGCGAATCTATAGAACAGATAAGGTGTTTTTTTACATAGAGTTCACAAGATCTTTTTAAAAAATAGAGAACAGGTGCTCTTTTATACATCTCGTATTATAAAAGCAAGCGATTGGTAGTTTTCGTCCCCGATCTGACTCTTGAGAAGGAAATTTCGTATAATTTTATTTTAATATGCAGAATTAATTTACTTTTTTGTCGGTTGTGTGTCTAATGCATGGGCTATTCTAATACATATTTAATATGCACATTCCTTACAAACTAATAACGCACAACAGCTTATGATCTAATTACTACCGGTCCGAAAAGTACCTCCGCCAAGAGCAATGGAGTAGCTAAACATATACAGTTATTAATCTCGCTTGTAAATAATTCCGGTGTATAACTTCTGCCCCAGTGAACCTATTTGTGATACGCGAATATACCAAAACCATATAAAACTTCTTTCTTTTCACTGATAATGCTAATTTATAAAAATTATTCATATTATTTAAAATGTATATTCTAATTAAGTTAATGCCCAACGACATTCTATTTCACGATAACCTATTTTATGCACTATTCTACATGAAAAGTTTAAAGAATTTTCTTGGAGTGAGCTCACTGAGCCCCCCGACCCAAATCCTACCCCCTCTTGCGACCCAGACCGTCCACCGTGGTGGTACGCCGACTTTTGGTGTATAAAAATAAAAAAGGTTGGGAGATGCATGCTCTAAAGCCTGTGTGGCTACTCCAAAGTATCCGATATCTCCGTTCTTTTTAGCCATAAAGCCGAATAAGTACTTGTGCTACTTGCTCTGTATTGGACCAAATGTTGGACTAGGTTCCATATTTCCTTTGTCTGCAGACAGAGAAGTAGAAACGGAGCCCCACGTCACCCAGTCTGCCACACCGTGTAATAGTTTTAATCTTTGTCCGCTGTCACGCAGAATCTTCCAGCCTATGTCAGAATTGTGATTCTCGATTCGACTATTTTTATCTGCTTTCAATGAACTGCTATTTGGTAAGTAACAATTTATATTTGTTTTTATGGTAAGTAAGTAGCTTACACTTGTGCTTCACGCCAATAGTTAAGCAGAGACCACAATTTTTACAGTGGTCAAATAATTTTGATAAGCAATGTGTATGATACGGTTTTAATGTTAAAATTACTAATCATAAATTTTGAGTACACAAAAAAATAACTAATTAAATATTCTTACGCACATCGATACTTTGGAAAATCACTATTTTGTGTAACTGTTTTTCTAATATCTCATGAAGTGAGAGTAGAGGGAGAGTAACGTCAAAATACGTAGAACACACCAGTTTGTACAGTTATGATGCAAACAGATCTGTTAGTAGTCTTTTTTGACAGGAGAGCTATAGAAATCTTAAGTAAAATCCAATCATAATAAATATCATAAAGAAAGCTTAAATGGCTGCGAAAAGAGCCAGCAACTCTAACTGGGGAATCAGATAAAACTTACAGATTTAATCAAACTGTTTTCAGAGGTTTCCCAACAAAATATATACACTGTATAAAAAAATTTTAATAAGTAATCTAAAAGTTACACTCTCCTGAAAAAAAAAAAAAACCTTAACGCGAGGCCTTTCTCATGGGCCACTTTTTTTGTCAGAAAATAAAATGTCAAGTGTAGAAACTTATAAGGTGTCACAATCTCTGCAATTAATAGCCAGTGTGCCATCCCTTATTGAGAATTACTACAGCACTGCACTCTGGCGTAGTCTCAGTAAGCCATCTGATCGAGTCATGTTTTTCACTTTTCCTGCAGTAATGTCCACAATGATGCTTCATCGACATCGCAGACAATTTCCAGGACTTATGGCGGGTTACCCCATCAATGTTAAAAAAAATCCTTTGTCATCTTTTTTTTGCGTCAAGCAGCCCCCCCCCTGCGCATATCTGAGGTGTTTTGATCTGCATAGCGCTTTCCAATCATTCTAAGTCCACCGAGTGAACAAGAAATCCAGAATAGACTGCCCATTATTCTGTCTATCTCCAACTCCATCATAAAAGATGTAGTCTTAGACATTAATCTCTCCCCTTCAATGTTTTACATTAGGAACAAAAGCTTTCATTCATTTACTTTCCCCGTCCTCTGTACAAGAAAATCCTCTTCTTGTTGCCAAATAGATTTGTTGGTGAAAACGACAGTCTGTCATTGCTCAGTAGTTCAGCTTCGCGTTGTTTTGAACTATTTCAGCCAGACTTCTTTCTACATGATCTGATCTTAGAAGTTTCCTGGACAGCAACTCTCTTATGTAAACCTGTTTCTCCGAGTCTTCTGGCTACTGTTGATCGGGAAAACCTTAGCTACTCCGGGCTCAGCTGATTTGCAGGTCTCGCGATGTCTGACAACGACATCGATCTCATCCATGCTTATTTCCTATTGCCAGTTGATTGGAACTTTTTATGAAGTAAGAAACGGATCCCTGGCTTATTTTAATATTGTCCAGTCTTGCCTACGCTTTTTCTTGATTTGATTAATCCCTTATTCGTCTTCATGTTAACTGATGTTCATCAGCCTTATACGAAATATATAGTGTGAGTAAACGAATAAATTAATAAAACTATAGTTGTCCTAATTTGCATACCTGTAGCAATTCAAGAAAATAAACATTTATGAATTCTTTGATATCTAATATAATTTTTATCGCAAGCTGATGTATATTAATACAAACCTATGCTAAGCCATTTTTAAATTCTGTATTACGTAGTCTTATTCTTCCTTACTCATATAATTTTCACAGGCGCTGTATATTGATATATGTTAAAAGTATGAACTTTAATGGTTTTTAAGAGTACCCAGCTAAAAGAAGCTCTGTTAGCTTATTTGATCACAATGTAAATCTTTTGGATTTGAAGGTTACCTTTAATATGAAGAATAAAACAACTTTTCCGTTTTCAGTGTCAGACTTTTGAATAAATGATGGCAGCCTGTGTTGCACGAGTGTAAAAGTATACATTAACAGCATGAGTGGTGTCAGTAAACTAGTCTCAGCCTCTTATTGATAGTAGCATATCTCCTAATTTCTATTCCCTACAATTCGATCCGAACATCCACCTTAAGTTAACTGAATGTCACCTTTGACATTCCTAGAAAAATCATTCAATATGGCGGATTCCGCAGTCTTTCGCCGACTGCGCTGTTGAGGGAAGGTCAGCCGACCAGCTAAACGTTGGACCATTTTTTTTCCCCCTTCCTTTTCTGATTTGAGGGGGATATTTGATACGACTGAAAGGTAATTCTGTTAGTTTTATCTATCATCATCAGTTCTGCGCAAAACCAGCAGAGAGTAACTCTAGTCAAGGGCATCCTGTCATCGCCCCCAGGCCTCTTGGAAACCAGCCATGAGGGGGGGGGCGCGCCTTCGACGTGTATTTGTTCCTCTCCCCATCGTTTCCTAGTCACATTATCCAGCGATTATATAATTGGGGTGTGCAAACATCCTGTTTATTGACATTGCCAAGAACTGGCGTTTCCATGGTATCAGGTTCCATCCTAACTGTTACGCTAAGCATTCTGGGCTGGTTTTCCCCTCTGGCGGTCCCACGAGTTAAAGCTGAATAAATACACTTTACTTAGTATGGAGAGGAGAACACTCGGCGTCAGTTAACACGGCACAGGTCAAGTTGGTCAAAACCATAGAAACTAAAATAAAAATAATAATAATAATATTATTATTATTATTATTACTATAATGCACCCATCAGAATAGATAGATAACATATGTTGCTGACTTGTCCAGCCACAGGAATCTGGACCAGCGAGATTTGGCACAACATTAAAAAAAAAAAAAAAAAAAAACAAACAAACAAAAAAACATTCTTTGGTTCCCATTCAACTGGGCGAATTCCAGTTTTTTCTACGTATCAATTTTTTCCCTTCTCTTTTCCTACCAAAAATCCTGCTATCTCTGTGTGTTACCTGAAGCAGATTTTCACAGGTGCGCTTCTGTAATGAACGTCTAAACGGAGAAGGTATGTAGTGGTTTCCTTTTTATCGCCGCATCTTCGACAAAAACCATTAATTTGTCCCCGGTAATTACTTCGTACATTTGGGCTGTTTGAAGATATTTTAAATCCCAGCCTTTAACTGACAAATTTGCTTTCGCAATTTAGAAACCAGAGTACATTTAACCGTTTACCCTCGATTCCTCCTATGAAATCTTTGGAGATTTCCCCTCATGCTCTATATACCTTCGATGGGCTATACAAGTATTAAAAATCTAAAACAATATCTTTGTATGTATTAATTTTTAAATTGTTTTGAAATACATTTTCCATCAAAGCACAGCATTAGAGATCAGTGGATGGTGGATCTGAAAACTAGCTTGTTCGTAAAATCGATATTCCAGTCTAACTAACTATACAAGTATTAAAAGGTCAACCAAGCTTACTAAGTTTGTTGTTGTACCCTATTCTTTTTATTATATGCCAAAATGAAGTGACAGGTAATGTGCTACTGATAGACTTGATATTCCAGAAATTGGATATGAAAATTTAAAAAGAATTAAGCAATTTTAAAAATTATTTTTAAAGTAGCTAATTCTTTGATACGTTAATAATCTTGATATCCACTGATCACAAGGAAAGCTGAACGTACAGATGTCAACTGTACGACATTATAACAATGATTTTGTACAGACTTGTTTTAGTAGTTGTAAATGAGTTTAGATCACTCATTATTGATTTCTTTCAGATGGAGTTTACTTCTGCTATTTCTCTGACCACAAAGCTGAAGCCTCCTGTCGAGTTCTTTATCGCTGCACAGCAAAATGATCTTCTCACCCTGAGAGCATACCTGTCTGGTGACTACAATATTGATGCAAAGATGGAATTTGGAGCAAACAGCATAACACCACTTGAAACGGCTTGTTTGGAGGGAAATGTTGATGTGGTACAGGAATTGCTGATCAAAGGTGCTTGTGTAAACACAACAATAAATTTCTGGAAGATCAGTCTCTTACATTTTTCTGCAAAAAAAGGATTTTATCAGATTGTCAGTTTGCTCATCAATAGCAAAGCTGAAGTTGACCAAGAGGACAGGAGTGGAATTACACCACTTATGTTAGCTTGTGAGAAGGGACATATCGATATAGTAAAATTTCTTCTCAACTCTGGGGCAGATGTTAATCACCAAGCTGGATATGAAACTATTCCTTACACAGCTCGTAAGCTGATACACTCACCAGCAATTTCTGAAGATGTTTTGGAAAGTATCAAAGAGATGTACACTAAAAATACATCCTTGATGAAAGCATATTATGCTGGTGAGGCAGAGATAGCAATTGAACTTCTGAAACATGGGTGTGATACTGACACAAAAAATGAAAAGGGTAACACTGTGCTACATATTTCATCAAGGGAAGGCAATTTAGAATTTGTGAAGCTTCTTATTAAATGCAATGCCACAGTCGATGTGCAGAACAATAGCCATGAAACATCTCTTGCATTAGCTCTGCAGGGATTTTTCAGAACTGAACATGTGCGGACTGCTAAACGTTTCCTCCTCATTTCTGAAAAGTTGATTCAAGCTGGTGCTAATGTTCAGCTAAAAATGAACAATAAAACAATTTTGTCAGACATTGTATCTACAAACAGAGGAAAAATGAGTGAAAAGATGGAAAGATACAGATCCAGACTAATTTATTTAGCAGTATCAGCAACCTTGCACATACAGACAAGTAGCATTATAGAATTGAACAGGGAAACATATGGAATGCAATCTGCCTACAAGGATCTGTTGTTATGGCTGCAAAGCCTGAGTAATTCTCCGATGACACTTCAGCATTTGGTGAGATTTTGTGTAAGGAGAACTCTACCAAGAGAAATAAGTCAGTCAGTAGAATCACTTCCTATTCCCAACTCACTGAAGGCTTACATCTTATTTCAGACTAGATGCGCATAAACTCTTGACCTTCAATATATATATTCAAAAGAATAACTTTTGTTTTATATCAGTTGTGTGTATCAATAATTAGCTGTAATAAAGCTTTTTATTTTTATTTGTAACTTTTATTTTAGTTATTTTGGTCATCTTCTGAAAGTCATGCTCTAAAAAAACAGATTCCTGAACATTCTCATGTACCTTTGATTAATGACATTGGCTTTGCTGATTTTCCTAAATTTCAGCAAAAAGTCTACTGAAACAACTTAAACTGTACTACTATGCCCAACTTAAGCCACCTTATGAAAATCAGTCTGGTTTCATCCTATAGCCTTGTTTCTATAAAATATGACAGTTATGCCAGACTGATTTTAATGAGATTTTTAATATGATATTTGGATTTTAGTCATATTTAATTTTTTCACAAAACCATCCTGAAATCTTCCAGATTTTGCTTGGTGAAAGACCTGTTTGCATTTTAATCTAAAACTACCAATAGATGATGATGCAACAGATGTTTGGATCCACTTTTCCATAGTTCTTGGATTGCGGGGTTTGAAACCCATTTACTAATTATATGTAGCTGTTTATGTCGTTAAAAAGCTCATGCTACTTTCAATTATTGGAAAATCAGATATTTTTTGTAAGATGAGATAATTCATATGTTAGAAACACTTTCGCAGGAAGCAAAATGGTAATTTTCCATACAAAAATTGCTTAAATTGTTTTTGTAATGTATACGATAAAGTAGAATTAAACAAGTCACTACAAAAACTATCTTTAAATCTACAAGATTTAAGAAATTTAACAAAATTTCTGGCCTGAGGATGCATGAACATTTTATTGCACTAGTAGTGCTTATTTTCTAAGGCAATTAAATTCTGAGCATCTTTGAAAGACTTAAAACCTCTTGGGGAAAATGTCTGGTTTTTAGCCTATTTAATTTAGTTTTGTTTTTTTTAAAATTATTTTTTCAGATGGATGTTGCTTCCAAACAATTAGCCATCCAAAAGAAACTGGAGCCACCACTTGAGTTTTTTGTTGCTGCCCAACAGAATGACATCCCAACCCTGAGGCAGCAACTGTCTGGTGACTATGATGTTAATGCAAAAGTGGAGCTCTGTGGAAGCAGGGGGTCACTTTTGGAAACAGCTTGCCTGGAGGGACACTTGGAAGCAGCACAAGAACTGGCAAACGCAGGTGCTGATGTGAATACCAGGATTAACTTTTGGAATATTGGTCTGCTCCACTACGCTGCTGAAAAAGGACATTACAATATCCTTAATCTTCTTATATCTAGTGGAGGGGAGGTAGACCAGCAAGACCGGAGTGGTGTGACCCCTCTTATGGTGGCTAGCGAGAAAGGACACCTGGATATAGTGAGACTGCTCATTGAGGCTGGTGCAGACATTGAACACGAAGCCAGGTATGAACCAATACCATTTGCTGCACGGAGACTTGTGTACTCACCAGCAATTTCTGAATCATTACTTGATCAAATACAGGTATATTACACTAAAAACACCCCATTAATGAAAGCATGTTATGCAAATAAGATGGAAACTGTTCATGAACTTTTGAAACGTGGCTGTGATGTGAACAAGAGCAATGAGCAAGGAGAAACTGCTATGCACATCGCTGTCAAAGTTGGGAGTGTCAGGTTGGTAGAACGTTTCATTGAATGCTGCTCCACGATTGACATGTACAATGAGGATGGTGAAACACCGCTTGGCATTGCAGTCCACAAGTTTTTTGAAATTGGACACTTCAGCAAACGTGGACATGTGAAAGCTGAATTATTTCTCCAAATCTGCAAAATATTAATTCAGTCTGGTGCCAGTGTTGAAGTAAAATTAGGTGACAGTGAAACCATTCTCTCAAGAATCTTAACTATGGGCTGGAAAGGGGACGAAGATGCCCAAATAGAAGCTTACAGGTCGCAACTTGTTCATGTGGCAACATCTGCAATATCATATATACCACGAAACTGCCTTCCAGATGGGCATATACCAATGCAAGAAGTTCCTGTTGCTTACAACAATCTGTTGCTTTGGATAAAAGAACTTGGTTCCAAGCCAAGGACTTTGTGTCACCTTGCAAGGATTGCTATACGGAGAACTTTGTCATATGGTATCAGACAGTCTGTAAGAGGTCTTCCTCTTCCAGAATCTTTGCAAACCTACATTTTACTCCAGTCATAATTACAAGATATGAAGGGATTTCTGTTAGCAGCAGAATAAATGTGGCTTATTTATAGTATATGTGCTTTTAAACTAAGTTTCAAGGATAACCTCCCTTATTCCCCAAAAAAACAAAGAATATCTTGTTTCTAAAAAAGTTAACACCCTCATAAAATAAAAACAAAATTTGTATGTGTCATGTGGAATGAAGTTGTGCTGCTATATTAATAAACACAGGAAGAGGTTTATTCTGAGACAGCAAGTTAATATTTAAGGACCAACTCAATCCTAAACACACTCACAGGCATGACAAGTTTTTTTAAAATGCTTAGTGAAATCATAGATGTGGTATATTGCTTAGTGTATGTACTCTATTCCTAGCAGTTCAAAATGAGATCACTCATCTGGTAAGGAATAACATTTTCAAACTTACAATCCTTCCCAGTTTCTGAAAAGGCAAGTAGAACAGATTATTATTACTTGTTTAATCTGTTGTCTTCAGACAATCATCCTTTAATTTTGAAAGATTTTACAAATATACACACACAAACTCATATATATTTTTTTCCCCCCAGCATTTGTGATATTTATTTGCATGAAGTAAATAGAATCACATCCAAAATTAGTTGTGTGACTGAAATATCTTAGATATTCTGATGATTTGAGAAATAGGATAGTTTTGCACTACAAGATGAGAATTTAGTATAATCTTTTAAAATGGGAATAAAACACTTAAGTTACAGTAATAAATGAGTTTGTATTCAGCTTTCAAAATGATAAGGCAGAATAATGAAAATATTCAAAGAAAATAAGTTAGAAAGAACAATATGGAAAAAAGAAAAAAAAATTGATAATGTAAACAATGATTTCAACTGGAACTTGTTTGAACTCGAATACATTTGTTTTGTTAAAAAAACAAATGCTATTGATTTTAAGGCTTGTTTCTGTTACTGTTTTCATGTAAAGAACTGAGAAAGGATTTTGATTTCTTTGTTGGATTTATAAGCTAAGAATTTCCTGTCAGAGCTGTTCTGATTTACAGTTAACAGGTGTGAAGCAAGCACAGATTTGAGAAAGTCTGTCTGTGAGGAAAATTTTCTTGCAGAGAGTTGGAACCACGTTAAGAGATTGTCTTCTCTGGTTCTGAAAAAAAAAATTTTCTAAATAGGTTTGAACATAAATTTTAATTCCAGTATAAATCAGACTTTTTGCTAAACACCAGGTCACCATAACGTCCTCCAGGGTCTGTGCGTTTTTTATGGTGATAGAACACACTTTGGACCAGGAAGGACTTCTTTAACTGTAACGTTTGCTGATGAGACGGCTAGTGTGACTTCAGCCAGCTTGTACAGTTCAGGCTGAGTGTTTCTTTGCTGAAGCCAATATTTCAGTGTGTTTTCAGTTTTGCTTAGTCAAAACTTAAAAGAGTAAAAAAAAAAAAATCAGGAATTGTGCTGTTGTTGTTTGACAAATTGATGACGAGACAACTTGTATTTTACTGGATTCTCTTTTTCTACAGAAAAATTTTAAGTTTGTCATCTTTCTCCTTAGTGTTCATTACGCTTTTTTAAAATGTGTTTTGCTTGATCTGCTGATTCAGCAAACATCATTTCAATGATGCTGCATTGCTTGGTAAGGTGAGCCTTAGTCCTGCTTTTCTTCCTCAGTTAACATCAGCTGGTACCTTGGATCAAGAAAGTTTGCAGCAAGTGTTCTCTTTTCATTAAGTTCAGCAGACTCTTTGAGAAATATGCTGACAGTTCAGCCATATGCCATAAAGTTTCCCAAAGTTAGCCATTCTGTTGCTATCTGGCTGGTATGAAGGAAGTAGGTATTTGCTTAATGGTGTTCCAACTGCCATCTGTGATATTAATTTGATGCTGATATATTCTGACAATTCCTACAACTCAAGCATGTCAAAATTTGAGTGCCATCTTGTGGGGCAGGCTAAGATTGGTATCTTAAGTTTTAGTTTTTTTTTTAAATAACCACATATGTCTGAGTTCTATTTTTTTTTTTGCAGACAGAACAAGTTTTAGCAACTGTTTGAGCAATACTCTGATTTTTAAAAGCATCATTAACTGCTAGCTGAAGAGTGTGGGTTGAGCAGCAAAGACTTATTACCGCAACACCAGCATCAAGTTCAGTCAGTGTTGCTTGTTCTAGTCCATGTGACCAACCTCTTCTGCATCAACATCAAGTATTTCTTCGTTAGTATCCAAGGTTTTCCTCACCATTCATAGGTTGGACACACACACAGTTGTTATGCTGTATATTTTCTGCACACTAATATCATAGTGTAGGTACTTCAAGCTTGTTCTTGAGATTCTGGGATGTTTTTTCCTAATTTATTTCATAGCTATGGTATGCACTGCAGTCTTATGTTTCACAAACTGGATGTTAATATCCAAAAGTCATCTAAATGTGTACAGTCAATCTTAAAAAAAGGGTGTGACCATCTTTCACTCCTATATTGAACTGGCAAGGCTTGACATTTTCTTCTAATATTATGTTGCATCTTTTTAAAGCTAGAGTTTTCCATTAGGCTAAAAGGTCTTCCAAACAAACAGCTGAACTATGAACAGGTAATATTTTAAATTGACTCAGCTCCATTGGATTAACCCCTTTCCCACTCTAATTCAGTTCTGGTTTAGTTTGACTCCATGCTTCCTTAATTATCTCAAATCTGCATTGGTTTTACGTTAACCGTAAATCAGAGCAGATCTCCTGTTTAGTTTGACAGCAAATTCTTAGTTTATGAATCCAACAAAAAAACAGAAATCAAAATTCTATTTAAGATTGTTAATACCAAAATGAGTGCCTTAGAACTGATGTTTAATTTCTTTAAAACAGAACAAACATTATATATACTAAATTTTTAACAAATTCCACAAATCTGAAAACATCTTGTTTAAAGTTACAACAAAGTACCATGGAGTCAAAACAATGATTTTGTAACTTTTTTCTTGTAATTTTGTTTGTTTTCTCTCATTGTATTCAAATTTGTCAAAGTCAGCAAAAGCTCTTATTTTTCATGGCTTAAAGGTGTTTTAAGTCAGTCTGTTTAAAAGATTATAATTAACACAAAGTCTTACTTAACGAGAATTTTCAAAGTAATTCTGTGCTAGTACATTAACAACAAAACAATACTGGTAATATTACAATATATTTACATATTTTTATTTCACATCTCGCAATATACAGTACACAGAAATTAATTACAGTCATTTCCTATTAAATCCATACACAAGTTGTTTAATAGCTAGTAATCATCTAAGTAATAGACAGCAAAAGAAAAGAGAAACAAATGCATTCTGTATTAGAATAAAAATGTGATATGCATCAGAAACAAGTTATATTTATTTTTTAATCTCTCACTCTATTAGAATAGTCTCAACATTTGCCAACCATTATGTAAAACTATAATACAGTTCTCGGAGTTTAAAAGTGTAGAGTAGTTCTTTTGCTATCGGTAGAACAAAATAAGAGTACATTTATTCTGCAAGTAATGTATGTTCAGATATCAAAATGTTACAGGACATGCCTGAAGACAGTATATAGTAATTTTAGATCCTTGTTTTCCAGAATGGTAATCTTGAAATAGCAGTTACTCTGAGAGAAAATAGACTTAAGAGCAGTCATTTTTAAAGACCACTGTTCGTAGAGACCACCCTGAACACATGCATACCAAACTTTTGAAAACAAATACATATTACCAACTTCCAAAAATTTGGTGAGAATACCATGATTACTTCATATCAAAAAGTCTGTGTACAAAGATTACGTTGACTACTACAAAAATCTGCCTTCCACAACCAGATTAACTAAAATCATCTTTAAATTGTAAATGACCAGCATGGACTCTACAAATTTCTTGCTAGTGGACTTTTGAGATTCCCAAACTAAAGATGCTCAGAAAAGGAAATCTCATGCACGTAAGAAAAAAAATTAATTAGTAAATTTATTTTATTAAAAAAATTCTTGAGTGTTAAGCTTTTCATCTAACTTATGTAAACTACTGGCAAATTTACATAGTTCAACTTTAAAATATAAATAATAATGACAAGTATTTTATTAAAAAAAATGATTATTTATATAACTCTATCAGAAATCAGAAACAGAAACAAATCTATAACTATGAGAAGTAGGCACTAATTTTGAAGCTTGGGTTTAATATATGGAATCTGTAAGATGAAAGACTGATGTGGATTTCCAAACTTTCTTGTGTAATCTGGAATGAATATACTTAGGAACAATCAATCATGAATTTGTACCTAGAAACTTAAGCTTTAGCAGCAACCACAATCCCTGTCTGGTCCTTCTTCACTGGTTCTTTCTTTAGCGTCTTTCCCAGGTACTCCCTGCAATAGTTAAGGAATAAGAATTGTATGAATAAGTAGTTAAAAGGCATCTCATCAATGTTCACAGCAGACATCATGGAACAGAAAAGTACACTGCTTTTTGTTTTTACTAACACTGGTGAGATGCATTGCACAAAACAAAAAAAAACAAACATTACTTAATGATACTCATAATTTAGCACAAATTCTATAATGCCAAAATTAGCCAAAGCAATGCTTGTAGTAAATAATCTTTAAATGTGTTAGCACAACAATCCTGCTGTTTTTATGGACTGTTGGTGAAACAACTTGTTACCTTGTACTTTCCAAGCTTTTCCTGTTGCTGTCCTCAGAACAGCCTGATACTTTTGGGCTAGGTGAGGATAGCTTTGTCAGAAATCTTGATTTTTAATGCAGGCTGGATTTAAAACCATGAAACACTAATAGTTGCTAATTGAAATCTTTATCCAGCAGACTGAGATCATCAAGGTCTTCACTTAATTAAGCATTTTTATCATATTCAAGTTTGAATTTTAAAAAGTCACATTCTGCTAAGTTCCATACTGAGCATACCTACCAGAGAAGATTCAAATCTATCATGTGCCAAAAAAAAACCAAGATTCTAACTAATATCAGAACCATCGATGTTAATGAACTCATGGATAACAAGTTATCTATGTGTAAACCATCGGTCTTGTGACATATCTTTAAAATCACTCAATGTATGTGTATTGTCTAGTTTTTATTATTACTGACTGATATCAGAATCAGACCCCTAAACTTACCAGTTATGAACCATTAGTTTCTGTACTGCTATAAGTGCTTCATACCGCACATTGGGGTCTTCATGAGTAAGGTACTGCATCACCAGCTGCTTGGCTCCCAGTTTTTCTATCACACTGGAGAAAAGAGAGAGTGATTTAATAGGTGGCATCATTCAGAACCTCACTAATGTCAGCCAGTAACCTTAAACAATAACAATGTCCAATCAATATCATGCCAGAATGTTATTATGTAACAAGTTTCCAACATGCTCAAGCCAGATAATGGCCAGCATATTGAGAATCATTATACAAGTAGTTAATTGACACTAAACACAAAATCTAAAAAGAAATTATTTTTGATTATTTTCCAACACCATTACCATGCTTAAAACAATTACAAACAAAAGAGAAATGTGTGTAAAATACATCTGTGTGATGTAATCTCTTAATTGCTTTTACATTTCTCTGTGATGAAAAATAGTAATGTTTCACAACAAAATTTATAAAATATGGTGCACATCGTTTGCTGCATCTGTGAGGGCCACAATACTGAAAGAATAACAACGCTAGCAGTAATGTTGTAATGCTTCTTATCTCAAGCAACTGTGGAAAGGATTCTTGTCAAGCTCTTTAAAAGTCAAACCAATTGATTCATGTGCTACAGTAAAGCTGATGATGCCAACTTGGTAGCAGCAGGGTCACACACATTCTGCTCATGACAATGCATTTTAAAATAACAACACTTAACATGATCGTTTAAAACCATGCACAAAATCTAAAACAAAATAGTTATGGTTAAACTGCTGCTTCCATTTCATTCTAATGAAAAACAACAACAAAAACAATTTTAACTCCTATAAATGTCATCACAAGACTTAGAGAACTTGAAATACAAGCAAACTTAAAAGCACAAGATAAAACATTTAGAGATAATTTAGAAGCCTCTTTGTTAGAGCTATCATTTAATTAGCGTCTGACAATAAACATATTTGGAACTGATAAAAATTCCAAAGAAAGAAAGAAGAATTGCAGACTAATTATAGAGATGCAGCATTACATTAAAATTATATTGTTACTTTGGTGTAATATGTACCAAATATATAATAAACTTACTTCTTTCCTCTGGGGTAGTATCTAACATATTCACCAATGTCATGTGCAGCAACAGATAAAATCAAGGGATCCTTACTAGTTTCCAACAATCGAACCAGAATTCTTTAAAAAGAAGTCAAAATAAAATCAGGTATTTAACATCTCTAGTGGATACTGACAGTTTCTTTAATAGCACACTGATTGTTAAAATGAGCAATAAAAGAATACATTCATCACTGATGACTGAAAACCTGTATTTGTTAGAAGCAACCAACCATAATGGAACATTCTAATGCAGCTTCAAGAAAAACATTTGAAGAGATTTCATAGCATCATTAAAGAAATATTGTACATCCAAAAAGTTGTAGGTGAAAAATATTCAATTCCACTTCTAGGAAAAAGTTTTGCTTTAGTACAAAGTCAAATTATGTTTCCAGGCTACCATCTTTGTATTAATAGCCTATACAAGAGATAGAGAGATTAAAATAGGTTCAGTAGTGAACCTGTTGTCAAAGAAATAGTAAAAAGTGAACAAACTTGAGCATTTCATAATTCTTTTCATTCAACCTCATTGCATTCTCCCTCCAGAAACGGTCAGACTTATGCACTGGGCTCCATTCTAGACGGCCAGACTTCACTTCATTTGAATATTCATCAAAAGAACTACAGAGTAATAAAAAAAGATTAAAAAAAATTCACAATCAAGAAATGGAGAGGCATCTAAATAAGCTTCACCGGCAAGTTGGCAGTCAGTTGGGCATTCCAAACAAACAGTAAGGCAGTTCTATCTAATCGAGTGTTTTCTGTTCATCTCACCCTAATAATCTCCAGGAGAATTTTACCAGGAAAAACGTGAATGTTTCAACTGTAAAGTAAGATAAACTAAACTGGGAAACAAAGTTTGTGGGGGCTCACCTCAGACAGAATTATGGAAATATTTTATTTTAACACAATTCTTTAAAAAATTATTTACAAAAGTAATAAGTTTTAAAGTTATCTATTGGATTAGGATTTAAAACAAGATTGAAGATAATTTCAGAAAGCTATTGCATGTACCAAAAGATGCTGTGCTCATTTCTGCCATTTTTATTCTCCTAAATTTGTCACATACACAGTGATTCAGACAACAGTTCTGGTCTGTCAGTCAAACCCGATAAAGACATTTGTAAGATACATTTTTACTGACTGAAACCAACCATAGTTACAATTGTTTTTGGAGTAGAAATAATTTTCAAATACTACACTGAATTCAAAAACTTACAATCCTTAACAATATCCTATATCCCCAAAAAAACACAACAAACTAAATAAATAAATAAATAAATAGGGAGCTGACTGGGTTTCTAGAAACACAAAATTAATTTTCTTAGGCTCAATAATGTCTTTTTTGTTGGGGGGAGAACAGCCCTTCATACTAAATTCTAACCCAAAGTAATACCGAGTGAAAATAAACAAAATTCAGGGCATTCAACTAAGCAGCTCACCTGAGATCCTGCACTGAAGCATACAGTTTCTCCAGAAGATATTTTAAGTCATCATCCAATTCTGGATCTTCAGGTTTGCGAGCTTCGATCAGCTCCAGCTGCTTAAGGACCTTGCATCTCACCATGGCTAGAGCATGCTCCTGGACCACCTCCATGTCACATGGTTTCTCCAGTAAGTTCTGAACAGAGTAATTCCCAAAACACACACCATAATTATAGATCCACCAATGAAATATTCCCTATAAATAATCAAGTCACACAAACACACGAACGAAAATTTTTTTGTTTGTCACCAGAAAAAATAGCTCCAGAACCAACCAGAAACAACATGGGCAAAAAAACAGATTTGTATTATTGCATTTAACAAAGACAACCATTCTCAATGTGTAATAGCTCAACTAGTAGGAATTTTTGTTTTGTCAGTCAGGAGTAAGCAAGATATCTGCTAGGGCATAGTCATCTTCAATAAGAAAGGGCATGAAAGAAAGAGGAAAACAAAATATGACAGGGTAATAAAAGAAAGTCTAAATTAGTACACAGCATTAAAAGCTGACCAAATGGCATTTAAGAGTTCAGCTTGATTGAGCAACAGAGCATCAAGATTACACAATAAGTCTGAAAGCAACATGATCTCAGTTAATCTACGTTTGATGATGATGAAGTTCTACAACATACAATTGTAAATTTAAATAATGCATGAAAATATGTAGATGTCTTGCTTATTACACAAAATCAAGCATTATTCTCCATCTAAAAATATATCTAAAATAATTAGAATGCAAATAACAAAGCATAAATCAAAAATCTTTATATGCCCAACTATCTCTTAAATTATAGAGATGAGAAAGAACTTACAAAAGGGAGAGATGTGTAGCAAAAATTCACTGGCTTTAACTAGATTGTCTAAAACTAATATTAATAATAATAGAATTTTAAAAACCTGGTAACAAATTTTAAAGTATCCTTTGCAATGTATGCAAATTTTGAAGTTGTTTTACTAAAAGTAGGACGACATACTAAAAGAACAAATTATAACAGGCATATTTCATCCTCTTTTTGTTATATTCACTGATGCAAAATCACCTGGTTTCTTTCAAGCTAAAAATATAGTAGTAGATAATATTGCTAAAATCTTTATAAAATGTATTTTAAAAAGTAGTACATAGTTATTCAATTCTCAAATATCAAAAAAATAGGATTTATACAAATAAAGATCATAAATTTTATATTTTCTGAATTTTGTCATATCTATGAGGAATCTTCTATTTTTTGTTGAAGGAGACCATTGTCACTTAACCGGTAAATTTGAAGGAGCCACACACTGTAATTTAAACTTCAGATACCCTAATGACATTCTTGTAATATTTTATAATTTATCTAATTATGATGTGCTTATCTTCTTTACAGATCTGGCAAAAGAAGTCTATCTCTATTATACCAAAACCATCATTTTCATTTAAAAAACCTGTTGATAGAAAGATAACACATGATCAAGTATGATAAAGTAATAATCAAATATCTCAAAATTATATTTATATTCTTTTAGATTTACAGAAACAAGTTTTAAAAAGTTAGAGACAAATGTAAAACCAAAACAATTTATGCATACAACTGATAATACTGTTAGAAGAAAAGGTATCTTTCCATTACTCTTTTATTGAATGTTTTACTAAGTAAATTAAAGTGTACCTACTAATAAATTAACAAAAGGTTTTTATAATCAATTAGATAAAAAGGGCATGTCAAACATTGATGTACAACATTCAAACAATAGGAGAGTATAATGATATCTATTTAAAATCTGATATTTTGCTTTTAGCGGATATAGTTGATAACTCTAGAAATGTATGCCAAAAAGCTTATAAATTAGATGTCAGTTGTTTACAGCCCCTTCTCCAGCCTGGATGTTTATTTAAAGATAAGGTATATAATTTTATTTTAGTTAACAGATTAAGATATGTTATTATTGATAGAACAAGGCATGAGGTGGAAGTTCTATTGTACCACACAAAGGTTCTTAGAAGCAGTGTACCTATATAAATATATCTAAAGATGATATAAAATCTCTTCAAGTATCTAACATAGGTGTAACTGGTGGAGAGAAGAGTATCAAAACTCCCCTTGGAAATGTTATAAAATTAGATAAAAAAGTGTAAAGTTTTAAATATAAATTATGAACTAATAAAAGAAAATCTTATAATATTTACTTAGACAAATAATCTTTACAGTTGTTCTGTGCATCAACCACTTCCAACAGATGGATTTAGGTGGGTAGAACCAAAAGATTTAGAGCATTACAAAAGAAAATCAGATTCACCGATAGTTGGGATGTGTGACGTAGAATACCCTAAAGAATTACATAACCAGCATAAAGACTCCACTAGCTGTAGAACTTTTTTTAAAAATCTTTTTGTGATGCTTGCGTGAGGGTGCATGTGAAAGTTCTTGTATCCATGTGTATCTCCGAGGAGAAGGGAGTGGAGGTTGGTGGCCGAAGCCGTGTGAGGCTGAAACCCGGTGTGGAGCAAGCTCCCGTTAAGGCCTAAAAGGCCGGGTTGAGGCGACGAAGCGGCCAGAGTTAGGGGCGCAAACGCCCCATGTTAGAGTGAGCACTTCCCCAGGCAAAAACCAATCTTGGGTAAAAAGGCCTCAGCACGTCAAGTCCGAAAACTGGTCTTGATGCACCTAACCTTCCCAGCCAGATAGGCAGACCAAAGGCAAAAAGCGCCTCTCGCTGGAGCCACTCGGTATTTGGGGTTTCTGGCCGTATTAAAGTAAAATGATAGAAAATAAACTTGGCGTAAATTTACTGTGAAAAAAATTGTTAAATACTTTTTTTATAATAAAAGGAAAATTATGTTGCATGTTATAGAAATCTTCAGCTTTATTTGTCTCCATGTATGAAGATAACAAAAAAATACATAACTATTACTCTTAATCAGTCTGCTTGGTTAAATACAGAACTAGGTCTTCTAATGATTCTGAAAGTCAAAGAATAATATCTTTATGGTAAAACAATGGGGAATATAAGAGAACCAATAGATGGGAAAGTCAGAAAGTAGCTCATTAATAAAATTATCCAATACTATTAACAAAAACCTAGTTCTTTCACATATAAAAAATAAAGTTATCAACTTTAAGAAACTATTTTAGTTAGGAATGTGCATTTTAGATTATTTAAAATATTTAGGTGATTTTCACTTTAATGTTATGAAATCAAAATAGGTACAGATTCTCCATACTATCACACAAAAACAGAAGATATGAAAGATATAGATCTTGAATCAAAAAAAAGTTTGTAAAAGAATTTTTAAAATGTGTAAATAAAAAAGAATTAAAACTAAATTATATAGATGTCTTACATAATATAGAACACACACATTAAAATGTAGGCTTAATTAGGCCGAAAAAAAAATTTTATATGAGAGATCTTACAAGTTTCATCTCCGTTTGACGATAAGATATCAGTTTTACCTTACGGACACTTGCCCTCATTAAACCAGTAACAGTGAACATTGTGGAGACAAAGTAACACCTTTAATGGAACCAGTTTGCTTTTGCTCATAAAATGATCCTAATATTTCTTTTCCAAATAATAGTTCTAATTTATGTCCAAGAAACAGTTATTAATTTTTAATATCTCATCAGTCCAATTTTTAGTATATACACTTTCTTAAGTTTTTTTCTTTTTATATAACGATATATTTGTACTGAACCATTAACTTTAAACTGACTTTTTTTCCAACTTGTTTCTTTTGGTGACAGGCCAACAGATCTGGTTTTGTTGTTATGCTCATTAATTTATCTAAAATGCCAATCAATCTCTTTTAGATATTTTTTATCCATACTGTACACTCACCCTTTCTAATGCATGTAATCACTAAAGAGTATATTTCCCCTCATATTGCTTTATTTAGTAATTATTTCGCTGGTTATACAGCTTCAGTAACTAAACAGTCAGTATAAATTCCAGACAAAATATTTTCCATAGAAAAACAGTACTATGCACAGGAATATTCAGAATCTCTGCCCCCCCCCCACACCTATATTCTAACCATCAGCAGGATCCCCTGTGGTACCAAATTATTCAGATAAGAATTGTCATGCTACTATGAATTTCTAACTAAATGCAGCATCAGTTTTAAATACTGAATTTGAACGATGTGCTACTTACTCGAAATGTAGAGAGAATGATTCTACTGACTTTCTCCTTCACAGACTCACTTAGGATGTCTGCCATTATCTCAATAATGTTGTGCCTGAAAACAAAAGGGAAATGACCATCAAGTCCACAATATTGATATCAACAAGAAATCAGCTGCTTTCTGTTTCTAACGTTTAATGAGCTTGCTTCCTGCCAGCTGAGAAGATGGTTTTCAAAAGTTCTTTGAGCTGGAGAGGATACTGATGCTTTACCTGTTCATCTTCTCAGAGAGTTGTGGGTTAAAGGTAAGAGACCAGACACAGAAGATAAGCTGATACTGGATCTGAAAGCCCACCTTGCTTCCAGCCAACACAGTCACTATCCTGGAAAAAAAAAAAAAAAAAAAAAAAAATGAACAGAGTGGTTTTGATATCAAGAACCAAATGCATATATATTAACATTGGAATTCTCTTAAATTTATAAGTTCTGTCATAGCAGACAATACATATTCAGCTTCAAGATCTGTCTGTAAACTGCACTTGTAGTCAGGTTGCAATGCAAATCTAATAAATCATCTCCCATCACTTCATGGGTTAGTAACTCTTGACTGAGCAGACTATACAATAGATATTACGAGAATAAATGCAAAAAAAAATACAAACATAGGTATGATCAAACAGTCTGAGCTTTCTCATCACTTATTAATACTAATACAACTAATGAACCTATATTTTCAGTAAGATTTCCCTGTCACAACCACTGGTGCAATAGGATGAAGCACTGATTGAATTATTACATTAAAAAATTTAACAAGTTGAAGGTTTAAGACTTAAACACGCCAAAAAAATTAAACATGCATTGGAAAACAACATTGCTCACCAAGTCAGTCTCAGAGCTAAACCCTAATGTCAATGCAAGATCAATGAAACATAGATTAGTTGCTATTACTCAATTGGTGATGGGCCAAGCCTGAATCAGCACTAACTTCTTTCACTAGTTTTCTGCAACCATGAAAATGTTATAGCATGCGAGTGCACTTACGTTGAAATTCCATCAACATCCACAAATGCCTTTCTGTAGGCATCTATTCGAAGCATCATCTGCAAACATCTAGCAGCTGTCTGCAAGTACTCATTACTCTGAAATAACAAGAGATGTGAAAGAGATTCAATTATTTGCTGTAACATTTGTATCACTGTCTTCATAGCCAGGTATTGGAAATTCTAAAGTTAAAGTATGAATTTTTGTTATAGTAATTTCCATAAAGGCAAACACTTACCACCACTCATTTCAATGTCAAGCAGACTTTCCAGAACTGATTCACCACAAAATTAGAGGGCAAGACATCTGTGATCAAGCAGTATATATTGGTGCATGTTCAGTCAGTGTTCAACACATCTACCGAGCTAAAAATCAGCTGATGAATAATTACATTATTTTCTAAAAGTTTAAATGTCCATTGTTGCCTTTTCTGCATTTATTTACCTGAGAATTTGAGGAAGTCAAGTCAAGAAGTATGTAAGCTATAATCAACAGGTATAACTAAATGTGAACCAGGAGCAATATACTTTAACTTGGCTTAAAATAATAATTAAGTGTCTTTTTGCTATACCTCTGTTTTAATATTTGTGCCATCCCCCCACCTAAAAAATATAAAGTGCTTAGTTGTACTTACAGGTAACTTGAGTTGGTCCTTAAGCCAGTTCAGGTAAAACTGTAGATCATTCTTATCCATAGGGTCTTTCCCCCAACATGCTATCTTTGCAATGATTCTGCTCGTCTAAAGAAAAGTTAAACTCTCAAGTTTATTTACAAATTTGCCAACGTAGTTACAAACTGATTGGCAAGAGACAAATCCAAACAATAATTATAAAACATCATTATTTATTAATTCCCCAAAAATAGTGCAATAAAATGATAATTTTAATAAAGGATTCCAAGTAACTTGTAAAAATACAAATCCCTTTTAGTTTAAAAAGAAAAAAAATATTTTAAGAGGAAAAAAAAGGGGGGGCTGTATAAGACTTTACAATTCTAACACCCAGTTTCTATTATCCCAAATTACAATGACTGGATATTTAATGTTGCAACACAAAAAAATAATTCAATAATTCAATGATTTTTCTTCTTTTTCTACCATCAAAAGCAGAATTTTATTCACATTTTTATAGCTATTTTAGAAAATGCACAAAAATGAAATCTGGGCACTTCAGTTTACTCCCACAGCTAAACAGAAGAGTTCTGCTTGCTTGGTCTGGTTTCTGGAGAGAGAGAGAGAGTCGGGTGGGGTGGGGGACTGGTCACAGTAATAGAAGCTGGGTGGTCTCCACCCTGCTGGCACCAGAGTGATTATTACATCACAAAAAAGAAAATGAAAATAAAATACAGCTTAAAGAAAGAAAAACCACCTTGCATGACAATGATGGACTGTTAACATGTTTCCAGTTGTTACCAAAGATCAACTGCTAACATCTTAACTTGTTATCAACTGACCGTCTCAAAGACGCACCTGATGAGACAATCATAGGAGATTAAACAAAAGGATGTGTAGTCCCATAACTTTTTTTTTTTTGCAATGAGGTGTATTTTTTTTTTGAAAAATTGCATTTAAATTTGATAATTCCTCCTCCACAAATTTATTTCTTTATTTAAAGAAGTGCTAGTGACAAATAGTCCACCATAAATGCGGTTAAGACTAGTTTCCAGTCCAAGAGACGGTAATGAGTATTCTCTGCTCTAAACAACAAAGAGAATAAACCACCAGCAGAGAGCTAGCAATCAATGTTCATGTGATGCTCACCGCTGGTACAACTCAATGGCTATAGTTATATGTACCTTACAGCAGAGGTAATAGCACAGAAACAACGACAAAAATTAGATCAAGAATGATTCTAATGTTGGAATGTCAATTTTATCCAGTTACATAGCACATACCTGATTGACAATAAATCTGTCATTCCTGTTGAGCAGATGAAGAAAAGGGCTCCACACAGATTCCCTATTCTTTCTGGCAAAATCCCTAAAAATCTCTACGTTAGACTTATCTTCCTGTTAAATAATTAAAAAGTTTGCATTACTTTTTTTAAATGCAAAAATCTACCCTATCCAGCTAAAAAAAAACATGTACATTTGGGTTTCTGAATAATGAAAGCTGAATAGTGTATTTACAATCCTCTTAGCTGAGGTTACCTTCTACCAGACAGAAAGAAAAGTGTTATACAAGAATACCCCATCTTTCCGTGAAGCATCATCAAAGTACTTTATAAACTAATTGACAAACTCCCCATTGTTGATCAGCTTTTTATAATTCTCTTGACAAATTTTAAATAAAAATGTTGTGATTTCAAATTAATGGAGCTGATGGCTTTGTTATACCTGCAATTATCTCCTATCTTTATATTTACAATTATATATTAGGTATAAAAAATAAATGATTTGCATGCAAAGACCTGAATAACAATTTAAAATCTCTTTTCAAATGTAAAATGTAATAAAGGTTTCTTTAAAATGAATCTCTCTTTTTTTTAAAAAAAAAAAGATTAGAGTTGATTTACAAGGAATCAAGACTTTTAAGCTGCATACACCTACATATGCAATTGTAAGTTCAGCTGGTGGTATATAATTATCTTTAAAACAGATTTAATATTGATACAAATCACACATTAAAAAATCAATATATAGAAATTTTCAAACAGAGATATTAACAAATCAATGAAAAAAAAATGGAAGTATACTAGCTACAGTGGTTCACAAACTTGCATGTGCTAATCTTTCATCATTCCCTCTAATATGAAGTGCAGTCTCATTGGAATGCTCTATAATGGTTCTCTCCATCTGTAGTTGTTAAGTTGGATGAACTACTCAGTTTCTTCTCATATCCCAAGATTATGACCACCTCTCAGTAAACAAGGAGTCTGTAGCTCTCTTTGAATGCATGCTAATTAAATATTTTTTTTAAAAACACACCATACTGTATTGATACTTTCCATGCAATTTGTAATTGTCATAATTTATAACAGACTTTATAAATACTGGTTAACACTAGTTACAAACTCTGTATGGTTAGATCAAAAGTTTCTTGTTATCTATGTGACCCAACAGTAAAAATTCTTGCCCTGAAATTAATTTAAAAAATCTTTAGCTGTGCTTTCTCACAAAACTACTGTACATAAACACCTTTTTAAAATTAAGAACACTTGCACCTAACCAGCCAACTTCAGCAAAGGTACAAAATTCCTGATAATGATGGAAAGTAGATATTTATAAGTAATGGCAATCTATCCAACTGACCTTGAGTACATCATCAACAACAGTCAGTACATACTGTAGTGTCTGGTCTTTGGCGATGTGGTTCATGAGGTTGATAAATGTCTTGGCAAACTGAAATGAACAAAAATTCTTGCAGTTATATCTGTTAAACCTGGTACCAGTTTTCATTAGCAAATCTTGATAAAATTCTAACCAGAAAAATTAATATGGGGCAAAAGATTCACCTGTACGCAACTAAGGTATGAATAAAAATATTAAATGATAACCATACACTTCTAGAAATATGCATCCAGTAAATGATTTAACCCTCTGACTGCATTGAATTCAAGAGTAACATTACTTAGAATATTTTAAAATTTCAGGAATGTTCAAAAAATATTTTAAAATTCTATTTACAAATAATAGTTCATTAACATGAAAATTTCCGAGAGCCCAATATTTTAGTGTTATGATATAGCTTTATAAAACTCAGCCAAAATGCATACCATTTACAAACATTTTTCTCAGTTGTTAGTGAATGATGTATTTTGCTTAAAAACCTAAAATGTTGACACTACAGATGATATGATTACTTTGTTATGTAATGTCCATCAATATTGTGTAGTATAAGCAATCATTCTTCAGCTTCTATCTTATCTTAAGGAAAAGTCAATAAGAAACCATTTTCAGATTTTATTAAATGATTTTCTTCTCATCTGCTGTTGTTGCTTTCTTATAAAACTTAACAAAAGTACTCAGACTCCATGCAAAAGATGCTTTAACAATTTTAAGATGATTACTAGGAATTTAACTAGATTTTTTTAAGATTCACAACTTTTTTTTTTTAATACAAAAATCAGCAAACATATCTAATGTCATGTGACTCGTACCATTTACCCATCTGCTCTCCCTTCTGAACTTGCACACCATTTGGTTTTTTAATTTGTTTTTAAATGGAAATATCTGCATCTTGAAAAAAAAAAATAATAAAAAAGAAGAAAAATGTTTGACTTAATTTTTGCATTAATTTCCTCCTCCTAATTCACCAGGCTGTAAAATATTAACAAATTACTACAAGTAAAGAAAGTCACTCATTTTAAAACTTATTTTCTGTTTTCAGTATGAATGCATCTAGTCTCAAAAAATTAATTAGCATTTATTTATGAGTAAGATGAGCAACAGATTTTGCCAGTAGAGAATTCAGAATTAGCCTTACTCACTGATAAAGATGTTATTTTTGAAAGACAAAAATAGGAGCAATTTACCTGCAACGGATTCTCTGTAAGTATACGATTTTTTACCTCAGTACCAGCCACATCAAACTGTGAAATGAACACAAAGTCTTCCTGTGAAATCATTTGTCCTCTAAAATAAACAAAGATGCAAATAAACACGAGCAACGATGAAAAAATGTAATAGACAAAAATAGTGTTGTAATGCGTACAAGAAAAATAAATTCTCTTAGGGCAGCAACAGGAGCCCAGAAAGGAAAACCACCAGCCATTAATAAAAACAAACGTCAGCCTGTTTTTAAATCAAAGAACTATGCAATTTATAGAATTGTATAAACAGTTTATTATTTTTCAAAAAAAAAAAAAAGCTTCTATAAAGCAACGATGTCATTATACAGAAAAGAACTAAAGATATTGGAAGAGATGCTGTACAAAAAAAAAAAAAAAGTTAAATTGTTTCTCTGAAGTTTTTTGTGCAGAAGCCACATTAAAGGGGAACAACTCTGGCGTAGTAACAATTCTCAAGTTTGTTTTTTGACATTTTTCAGCACGCAAATGAAGTAGTCATGCTCATGGCAACTTGCAGAATATAGTCTCTATAATTTGATTTTTTAAAACAATATAGTTTTTAGTTCCCCCTTCCACAATAGCTTACTGTTAAAAATGTCTGAGAGACAGCATGGTTATTTTATTCATTGTGTTTTTTTTTTGTTTAATTATGCAATCAACTATGGCTGAAAGTGAATTTTGCTTATCTTTGATCAGCACATTTTAAAAGAAAACTTTTGGTATTGCAGTCCATTCCATGAGAGGCCTTCCACTTTTGAAGGATTAGATAACAAACCTATCAATCATCAACAGAGATGCACCCTTCCTGTTAGAGTCACAACAGCAATGTAATAAACCCATTTTACAGATACATTTTTATTGTGCTATATAATTTAAATCTGTGCTGAAGAGTTTTTAGTGATTTTTTCACATGTTCATAGCATTCCAGCAGTCAGAAAGGGTAGCTTGGAAAGGATGCATAAACATACAACCATCTTTAAAATTCTCCTTGTAAACAGTTGGTCTGGTCTTTTTTTTGTGTGTGTGTGTGCTTAATGGAATCTTTTTCATCAGTAATCAAAAAAAAAACCTGGCTATTTCTAAAATTTTAACTCATTTTTTCAATTATTAACTTGCTAAGGAAACATATTCCTTTGAAAATATTCTAACACTTTTCAGTCATTTTATGGCAGTGTTGTAAATGCTAACATTTTTTTCTTTTTTCATGGCAAGACTTGTAATTCATTGGTGTAATGCATGCAGCTGGATCACTCAGTATATTTATAAAATTACCATCTCTCTGGTTCATTTAGGAAAGATATTAGGATTCTTGGTTTCAAGTATCTGCTGCCAGAATTGGAAACTAACTTTATAGATTACAGAATAATTTCATTATATAGAAAAAAGTACAACTTTTATGTATGTCATAGCACATTCAGAAAGTTTTTCATTTTCATAATTCCCAGTCCATAAATCAGTATCAGAAACATAATGGTAAAAAACAACTGGTTGAGACAGAACTAAAAAAATAACAACTAAAAAGTGGATATACAAATGTTCAACCATATGTGCTTCTGTAAAACCTAAATCTTTATCTTTCTTGTGCTATCTTAAAATTGAAGACTTGTGAAAGGAAGAAAGTATCAAAACATGTTGTAGAAAAAGCACACAGATGAGATCTAGTTGCAGTTGTTTTGTTCTTAAGTAGCCCAGCATGTGAATATTTTATAGTGAGACTGGAAATACAGAGTGGGTTTGCAAGATACTGGAAACCATAGCTTGGACAAAAATGTCTGAAGTACTCTTAGAACCCAGTGGGAAGAAGCAAAGTGCCCAAAAGCCCATGGGTGGCAATGCAGGAGAAAGAGAAACCACCTATAAACCAGGCTAAATGAAGGCTGAAACAATCATTATGACGACCAATGAGCAGTATATTGCACAAATCCACCACTCATACCAAGAGTAAATGGTTAAGCTGAGTAAATAAAATTGACATTTGGATGGCTATTTAGTAATGGTGCACATTTTGAGTCAGTATTTATTTAATTTTAACTGATAAACTGCTTTAGTCAACATACATTATGCTATTTTCTGAGTGACTAGTTTCTAAAACATTAACTTCTGTTATTTCCATAACTTAATGTTCATTCCTGTTCTAAGATCATACTAGTATTACATAACACCAGAAAGTCACAAGAACTTATCATAATTTCATATGGAAAACAGTAAAATTCTCTAAAAAGTATTCCAAATTAAAATTAAACCAGTTTAATAGTAATACTGGACTAAGTTTCTAAATTATATTTAAAGTTTTTATGACCTAAAAGAAATATAACTTACCTTTTTTGGATAAACTCATCTCTGTTAATGATGGCTAGTTGCCCTCAAACTTCAACACAGATTATAGCTAATACTCTCTGATGATGCAATGTTTGTAAAAGTGTATTTGCTTCTCCTTTTGTATACAACATTGTCTGATGCCTGCAGGTCATCTATTTGCTGGTTGTTGCCATTTGCTATACAATTCTTTGAATTCTGCTCATGAAACTGTCAAATTTATAATCACTACGGTATCATTGGCAAATGTTGGAAGTGTTCTCGATGTCTGAAGCAATCTTCTGTTAGAATTTATTTATTTATTTTCTGGTACCTAAAGTCCAATATTATCCAGTTAATAACCCAGAAATCCGGATCATTTTAAAATTAGTTTTAATTACCAGAAATCATATCTGACGGTCATTAAAGCTGAATATTAAAAAAAAAAAAAAAAAGCAAGGGAGCTAATTCAAGTTTCTTTAAATAGATGTTTTGGGGAGCATAAAGTAAACAAAACAGATAGATTCTTCATTTGTTAAAAATTTAACTAATTTATCTTCCAAAAGTGTTTTTTTTTGTTTTTTTTTTGCAATATACGTTTTCAGATGTTTTTTTTTTTTTAAGCTTAACAGTTCACAGGTAGCGGTACTCACTGCAGGTAGGACTGCCAATTGACTCTGTTAGCTCTGATGTCATTGGCATGACGCTGAAGAGTACTGGTTGCTATCTGAGCACCTGCAAAAATATAGATATATAAACATACCATCAATAAGAAAGCCAATTAAAGTTATTTTCCTATAATTGCAGGTGTAGAAAGAAATTTTTGTAAACATTAAAAAAAAAATTAAAACTGCAGGAAATTATACAGTTGTCTACTAATAATCGTCTGGTAACCAAGTAATTGTTACAACACTATACGGAATTATCAATGCGGTTTTCATATACAACAGGTTGTCCTCCTACACACGGACTGTGGTTATTCAGATTACGAAGGAGATGATACAAATTATCTATAAAATTTATACACAGAATTATTAAGATGACTTAAGACTAATTTGTTTTTAAAATGATTAATAAAAAGATTTTTTTTTAATTTAAGCCCTTTAAAGGTATTTTGAGATTTTAAATTAATTCACATATTCCTTGGTTGAAGGGCAGTTACAGCATAAGTTATATCAACACGAAAAGAATGAATTAAGTGTTTTGGAGACTCTATTGTTTATGAATGCTGGAAGAATTAACCATCTCAGCACCAAGGTGTTATTACCTGCTCAGGGATACCACCTAAGCAGCAAGGTGTTATTACCTGCACAGGGATACCACCTAAGCACCAAGGTGTTATCACCTGTTCAGGGATACCACCTAAGCAGCAAGGTGTTATCACCTGTTCAGGGATACCACCTAAGCAGCAAGGTGTTATCACCTGTTCAGGGATACCACCTAAGCAGCAAGGTGTTATTACCTGCACAGGGATACCACCTAAGCACCAAGGTGTTATCACCTGTTCAGGGATACCACCTAAGCAGCAAGGTGTTATCACCTGTTCAGGGATACCACCTAAGCACCAAGGTGTTATTACCTGCACAGGGATACCACCTAAGCACCAAGGTGTTATCACCTGTTCTGGGATACCACCTAAGCACCAAGGTGTTATTACCTGTTCAGGGATACCACACAGAGCTCATCAGTGTCCACCAACTGAGAAACCACCCCCCCAAAAAAAACCCCAAACAAACTGTCATTACCCTTTTCGAGATCCTCGATGTTCGAAATCATGCCGCCAATTTTCCTCTCGTCGCTCAGGGCTGTCATTTTGCGAACTTCAAACCTAATTCTCACAGACAAGAAGGGTCCGTCTCCATTGACCGAGTCACGAGAAGACGAAAGTCTAACGGAAGTAGTATTACTGTCTCGCGCACAGAGACGAATTAAAAAAAAAAATAAAAATATTACTCATTTTTCAGGCTCGTAAAATGTATCGATAAATATTTCTGAAAATGCAATAGTTTTTTTAATCGAAACGCAGGTTAAGCTGTTTTGCCTTCTCGGAATTCGCACGTTCGTGCCATTTCTTCCTGACTTCCGTTTGTTCTAAGAAATATGGCGTCCGTGTTAGGTGCTGGGTTCAGTCGCTACGTATTGTTTTCTGAGCGCGAAAACGGTTTTAATGAACTAGGAGTTCTCTCGACTAAGAACTTTTCAGACGTCTGTTCTTTATCTTAGTATTTTTAAACCCAGGGGTTCGTGTGTGTGTGTGTGTGTGTGAGGGGATTTTGGCCGTCGTCTTGAGAGGAGGAGAAAGAAGACATCATGTCTACCACCGCTATGGACGCCTCGACCAAAGTCAAGCAGATGTCCGGCTCTCGCTCTTCCTCATCCTTCGCCTTGATGAGACACGTGAGGTGGGAGCACTTGCTGGCGGGCATTAGTGGCGGAGTCCTCTCCACGCTTGTCTTGCACCCCTTAGACCTGGTCAAGATCAGGTTCCAAGGTAAATCGTTTTTTTTTGCGTTGGCACCGCCAGGGAGGAACGTGAAACCTGGTCCCCCCCCCCCACCTAACAGTGTAATAATTACTCCTTTTTACTGTTGCTTAGGTGACAGAATTTTCTGCGAAACGATTTCACGATCAGAAATACTTGTTTATCACCCGTAGCCGCAGACTTAACCAACAGAGATATTAACAAATCAATGAGAAAAAAAAAATGGAAGTATACTAGCTACAGTGGTTCACAAACTTGCATGCGCTAATCTTTCGTCATTCCCTCTAATATGAAGTGTAGTCTCATTGGAATGCTCTATAATGGTTCTCTCCATCCATAATTTCTGTCAGTACTTTACTCTGAAAACTAGTAATATTATTAATCAGTACATGCTAGTATTAAAATGCAACTACAGAACTAGAAATCTTCCAAGAGGTTGGGTTTATACGTTGGCTAACATAGTCACAATTTGTATTTATGAAAAATCAGAATAATTTAACTTCTGTTTTAAAAAAAAAACAAGCAACAGCTCTTAAATGTTGTGGATGTTTTAAAATTCATCTAATGATGTGTTATTGGTGGATGAGCAAATGTTTGCAAAATTAACTAAATATTTACTGGCAGTTATTTTTATTTATTATAAAATTCTTGAGTTACATTTGAAATAACTGATTGACATTTATCTTAATGTAATGAGTAGTATATTACCTGATTAAATTTAAGTGTGTAGTATTGGCAAAGTAGAAATAGAATTTTATTCACAAAGTAGTCAGATGCACTTGATTTAAATTTTGATAGAACAAACTTGGTATTTACACAGTAATTGCAGACACTTGATTACTAACTCGTTACGAGGTTATTCTTTGCCAAATCAAATAATAGCTTTAGCATAATCATCTCAGATTTTTTTTTTTCAATTTAGACAATTTACTTGCACCGAATAAAACAATATAGGGATTGGGGGGGATGATTTTGTTACATTACAATGTTTCCATGAAATTATTTTAAAACCAAAGCTAAGTGACTTTGCCACAAATCATGGAAATAATGGCTATTCTGGAATTGGTGTACCATTGGCGAGCAAATCCATAGAGGTATGGCAGACATCATCAGCTGTTTACCACTTAAGATTTTTACAGGTGGAGTATTTCTGCAGTTAGGGAATAAAGTTCTTCATTATGTTTAAGGGAAAAAAAATCAGAAAAAACGTGAAAATGATGTTTTGAAGTGATATTTTTCTGAAGCAAAAATCTATCATGACTAGGATTTTCAGCCACTTTGTACAGGGTGCGGCAAAATGATCTGACACATTTGTATTTTTAATAAAAGCCAAATAGAGTAAAGAACGAAAAATTTTGTTTTTATTTTCAAAATGTACATAGAATGCCATTTTGTTTCATTTGGTTTTAAAATTAAATCACTCAAGTGGGTACTGTTATTGTTCAAACAATGTCCGAGGTGTTCACGAAAGTTGTCCATAACCCAGCAGGTCATTTCATGTGGAATGGCAGCAATTTCTTGGCGAATGACATCTTTTAATCGCTCAATAGATCGAGGGCGATGAGTGTATACCTTTGATTTCAGATATCCCCACAGAAAAAAGTCGCACGGGTTCAAATCAGGTGATCGGGCGGGCCAACCGATGTCACCACGCAATGAAATCAAATGGCCGGGGAACATCTCCCTCAAAATTCCCTTCGCACGTCGAGAAGTGTGGGCTGTTGTCCCATCCTGTTGAAACCAAACATTGTCCTTACCGTCAAGTTCATTCAATTTGCGTTTCAGAAAAGTCTCTAGCATCACACAATATCGATCAGAGTTCACAGTCACTGTAACATTGCCTTCTTCGAAGAAGTTAGGACCCCAAATGCCAAATTCTGCTACCACACCATACGGTTACCAGAGGACAATGCAAAAGGCGTTGGTGCAACTCACGAGGGTTGTTCTCGGCCCAGTATCGTAAGTTTTGCTTATTCACGCTGCCACACAGGTGAAAATGCACCTCATCATTGAACAACACAACAGCTGCACAGGGGACATGTTGTTGAATTTCCAAATGATGCTCTGCGAGTTTTAAAGTCTCTTTCGCTGAGTTGTTGTGCCAACATCATTTTGTATGGATGTATTTGCAGTTCCATGTGAAGAATTCTTTGCAAACTTCTATCGGAAAGGCTAAGAGCAGCGGCGTGTTTCCGTGCCGAACGTCATGGAGACTGTTGAACTGAATCTCTTACCGCTGCCACATTTTCCGGAGTTCTGGCAGTCCGAGGTCGGCCGGTTGATTTTCGTTTCAATGCTGATCCACTAGCTCTAAAGTTGGTAACCCATAACAAAATCGTGTTTCGAGTAGGTACGAGATCATGTCTACCAAGCCTGAAGTGTACACAGAATGCTCTTTGTGGTGCAATTATGGATTCGTTGTTTTTGATAAAGGTTTCCACGATGAAAGCGCGATGTTCGCCTGTCCAATTCATGTCGGCAACTGAAAACGAAATGAAACAAAATGGCATCCTATGTACATTTCAAAAATAAAAACAAATTTTTCGTTCTTTACTCTCTTTGGCTTTTATTAAAAATACAAATGTGTCAGATCATTTTGCCGCACCCTGTACCTGTAAATAGTCTGATGAGATAGTATACTTCATCCTTTTTTAAACTGTTTTAGTGAATGAGGGTTATGGTGTGGCCAAGCGACCTCAGTACCAAGGGATCACTCATGCTTTCCGCTCAATTGTTTGGACCAGTGGTTTGTCTGGACTTTACCAAGGAGTAATTCCTAATATCTGGGGAGCTGGGGCCTCCTGGGGCCTCTATTTTTTCTTGTAAGTAGCAGTCAAAAAAATTATTTTTCAAATTTTCTCACTAACTCAAAATTGGTACATTTTCCAACTGAAGAGACTCCGATGCGTTTTCTTAGCTGCTGTTTTCTTTATTGATAATGTGCTTTTCAATGCTTTCTGTCAGAAGAACCTTTTATTATTTTTTCTGTAACTTGAGTGAGCATAGCGACGAAAGGCTTTTCAGGTTATGTTGTAGCAGACTTGAAAGAAACAAATTGAAATAACGCATAGTATTTCAGGACATCTGATAAACACTTGTCAAATTATAGTTAACAGCATTGAAAAATCTAGTATTTCAAGATTATGGCAAAACTAGACTTTCACTGTACATGGAAATTTCAGTGTTTAGAACTGTCATCTTGATTTAATATCTAGATAAATGACCCCCCTCCTACCAAACAAAATTTTAGTCAGAGGTACAATTGGGTTTTGAAACTTATCTACTGTTCCCTTTGTCAAAAAAGGAAGCATCATCCAACAACAATCAGCACTCCATTTCAGGATGCAAATATTGTATATGCCTAATAAAATTATTACTGTATCCATATTTTTATCTAACTTTATCATATGACCTTTTATGATGTGCCACTAATATCATAACATCTATTGTAATGTTTTTGGAGGGAAAAAAGACAAAAACATTTTTTTTTAAATGCTGTAGCAAACTAGGCATCTAGCATCATTTTAATCTCCATTCTTAATATTATGCAAGGTTATTTAGTTAACCAGTTTTTTTGTTTGTTTTTTTTTTCCTGTATTCAGAATCTGGTTGATAAATCACAAATGTTGCATCTTCAGTTTATAGCATTTATTTTTTAGCTACAACTCCATTAAGACATGGATGCAAGATGGAAACAGCAAACTGGATCTTGGCCCCACCAAGCACATGTTGGCTGCATCTGAAGCAGGTAGATAAGCTCACTTCTGACTAAGGAGTGTTGGCTAAATTGTAGTGAGAGGAGAAAACATTACTTTGACTTCTAAAGGAACACCCACATTTATTGTCAGAATGAATGTAATCTTACTCTTGAATGTTTTACTTTTGCTCATTTATCTTTATTATTACTCAACTGCTGTTGAGTAGCAGGCGAGATAATTTTTTTTTTAGAAATGCAGAAGTTGCCTATGATGGCTCGGGTTAACATTTAGTGAGATTTATTACTGAATACTTTTACAGTTTGACCTTAACCCTAGCTCATCAGAAATAGAAATGTTACAGCAATATAATACATAACATGACCACTTTTACTAGGTTTGATAGTAGTTTGATTTAAAAAAAAAAAAAACATTGATACATTTCTGAAATTTTCTTTTTATAAAGTATTAATTGTAGAATATGTGTCTTGTGATTTGATTTTATTTATTCTGTATGCAGTTATGTTCTCTCAGTTGCACTTTTGTGGTTAAAAATTTTGGATACTGCATAGCAGATTACTGCTTTTTTGGATAATACACTGGAACAAATTGTTCAGCTGCAAATGAGACTGACAAGATTAGTTTTGGATGATAATAGTGGTGTATTGTTTAAATAAATTACTCAATTTGGGCTTTCCAACCATTTAATGTTAATTATTTGTACTTAAGCTGATTGGGAAAACCTGAATTACATTTCTAACTTCTGTAATATATATGTTTCTAAATTAGTCAGATGGATCAACGGTTTACAGCATTTACAAAAATCATTAAGTAAATGCATTGCCTACTGCAATTTTTATTTACTGATTCATCATAATTTGGTACAACAGCAACTGGACTAAGTTCACCTTTTAACTGCTTTGTTGAATGGAACTAAAACTTGAAAAATCTCAGGCACTTTCTAATCTGGATACCAGTTATTATCTGTATAAAGTTTATAATGACTCCAGTATATGGAAACTATGGAAAAAAATAATTTTCTTTTCAAACCTGAAAAATGAAATTTTTAGTAGAGGTTTTTAAAATATTGAACATCTTAATTTTTATTATTATGGGATAACTAAATATATTAAGTTTTTATTAACATTATTACCACTGTGCGAAAATGTGCATGTCAGTGCAATCAAGGCTAAAAAATGTAGAGAGAGTTCAGGAGAAGGGTAAATTTCATTACAGTCATGGAAGAAAGAATGGAATGAGTCACTGAGTCATGGGAAAAGTTGGGGGGGGGAGATATTATATTTAATGAAAATTTCAATATGTTATATTTTTTCATCTGTTTGACATTATGAGCATGGCAGGTTATGTCTGCCTTCCAGTTATATTAGGAATATGGTTTAAAGGGATTTGTAGCCTAGAACTACTATATGGAATCTGTCATCATCTTTTAGCTTGTAGTATGATCTAATCTGGGACACCTTTTAAAATATATGAATATATTTATATCAGGTTATTTCATTTCTGTTTAACCTGATTCGAACGAACAAGTTAGCTATTGTCACTGATATGTCTGTCACTGCCCAGAATTTAAAATTTTGGCAAAACATTCACCAAACTTTGTATAATAAAGGTTTCAATTGGCTAGTAATAGACTTGTCTGGCATTTTTTATGAAATATTTTTAAATAATTTTTTTTGTATTCCATTAATGAACAATTGGTTGATTCAAGTAAATAAAGGGTTGTCACATCAGCTGGTATTGCAGTTAAACAGACTTAATGAATAGTGGACATATAATGGAAGATACATTAAAAACTGGAAGTTTGGTTAGAGAAATCTGAAAAATGAGCAATCTTCATTTGAGCTGGGGTATACGGTAACAAAGCCAAAACTAAGCATCAAAATATGATGCAGCGTTCTGCTGAAATAAAGTTTATGTCCTCAAAACAAGAAAATGAAAAAGCTTGTTTTCAGTTATTCAATCTAAAATGAGCTTACCATTTTATATAGATATATTTAATTAAAGCAGCTAATATCAACTCTCATACATGACACTGGTCGAGAAGTCTTCTGGGGAATACTTTAATCTTGCTTCTCAATTCAAGTTAGAAGAGAAGTTACATGATATACTTGATAGTCAACCCAAATTGTGATGGCTCTTAACTTTTTATTTATATAGTTGTCATGGTAACTTTGCGAGTTCATTGAGTATGTGAAACCACTTTGACAGTTTTTTCCTCATGTATTCACCAGAATTGAGTAATTTTTAATTTTAAAATAAATTGAATGGAATGTCAAGAGGATATTTCATGTTTGTTAGACATTTTAAAATTTTGGAAATTAAAATTTCTCAAGTTCACCCAAAAGTTATGAAATTTTCCTGCCTTTGATACGCATTTTTCTTATCATTTTATTTTTAAAGATTGTTTTAGCTTATGACTTTCCTGTTTAATTCTGAATTGCTGACCAACTTTCAGAAAACAAGCATTAGGAATGAGAATTATGCATTTTTTCTTTCCATAGACAGATGGAAGTATTAATTTAAATTATAAAAATACTAAAACACAAGTCATTTGGACCCTTAAAATTTTAGGGATGATGGGTTGTTGCCAATGTTTATCCCTGAATTAACATTATGTAATGCAAGAAAGGATAAAATGTTATATTTTTGCTTTTCTGTTTTGAGAAAAATGTCACAATTTATTTTTCAGATTGTTTATAAATTCTGTTGATTTAGAAGTGACTGACTAAAATTTTGGGAAAACAAGGATAATGATAAAACTAAATTCTGCTTGAAATAATTTATCAGCTCATCCCAAATTTTAGGCTGCTGCTGTTCCCAGGTCCTTATAGATTTGAAATTTTTTCAAGGTCATTTGCCATGCAGTGAATAGCAGTTTTCTGTTATATAATTCCCAGTTCATTCAATTCTGATTTAACTGTTATTGGTTTTTAATTTTTTCAAAAACTTTTTTTTTAAATCTATGGAAAGCACGGTATTGTGTACAATATTGAAAACAAAATTATTGAATTTGAAAGGGCTTACATTTAATTAAAACTGTAAATTCAGGTTTCCCATTTATGGTTTTTAGTATGATGTTTATTTCTGTGTACAAGATATTAACAGAAATTCACACAGGCTATATTTTCCTTATTGTGAATATGATTGCATGGGCCTCAGGGTTTTGTGAGACAATGTCCCAGCCTCAGCGAAGAGTTGGTGACCTGCTGGCAGTTCTTTACTGCCTTAACTGAGGCTTTGTAGAATTGATGGTATTTTTACTGCAGGCTTGATGACACTGATTCTCACCAACCCTATCTGGGTAACCAAGACCAGGCTGTGTCTGCAGTATGAGAGGTCCATGGACCATCCCGGTGGTAAAATGTATTACACTGGCATGTTTGATGCACTCAAGAAAATCTACAAGATGGAAGGATTGAGGGGACTTTACAAGGTAATTATCTGGATTTTTGTTATTTCCTGAGCCAGAATCTAGGGTGCTATGAGAAAGTAGTCAGAAAAAACAAACATTTTCTTACCATAAGCATCCATTTTTCAATCCATACACAATAATATATATACTTATGTTTCTGTGGTACAGAAAAAAATTCGTAAATTTTGTTTAATATTTTCAGCCCTTTTTCAAAGCACAAACTGATTCAGTTAGGTGAGTACCTGACACGTACTTGCACAAATTTGGCTATCGTGTGTGATTATTTGTACCACTGATAATTTACCTTCTTATTAGCAACTAGTTAGGTAAAGCCACAGCAAACTAAGTATAACCCATTTCAAATATTGGAAAACTAAGTGCATATGTTCTGCTGTTGTCTGAGCAAACTGAGTATACACTTCATTCCAGTTTTAACCTAGAATTAATTTAGTTGCTTTATTTTGGTTTACCAAGTAAACCTTTGTTTGTTTACAGGGATTTATTCCAGGTGCATTTGGTGTTTCTCATGGCGCCATCCAGTTTATGGTTTATGAAGAACTAAAGACCACATATAACAATTACTTTGAACAATCCTTGGATGTCAGACTGGTAAGAACTCAACAATCACATAAGGTTACACTTTAAAGTTGTTATCTGCTTTACTTTATAAGCTTTTGTCATTTCACATTGCATAATTGCAAACTTGCTGCAGTAGGTTTTGAGTCCAGTCAGATCATAAAAATATTTTAAAATATGGTTTTGAGGCATGTTTACAATAATATCCTACAACTTTATGATTAGTGCCTACATAATCAACTAATTCACCTATTATGGGTTTTTCTCTTTTATTTTTTAAAGAATTTTTTAAAACTGGTTATTGGATAGATGTATGTATTGTAGGCTTGTAGTATCTTTTATCTGAAAGGTAAATCTCTCTTTCTATACCCAATAGTGGAAATGGGTATGAACACACCAAACAGAACACAAAAATAAACATGCAACTGAAAACCTACTGTTTATTCAGACAAGAAAATGTGTCTTTGGACCACACATGATTTTAAATAGTTTGTGTGAATTTCTTTAGCTGAAGATTGGCTTTAACTCAGTGAACTATTGTGGTATTTCATTTCAAATCTCTTGTAGTACTTGTCATAAACTTGCTGCATTAGTAACAATTTTTGAATGCATTCAATCCATGTATTCTCATAGTTGTATTATATTCATATTAGGGCTTTGAGAGACCATTCCATTTGACAAGACAGCAGTGTGTTTGGAGTCATTTTGTTGTAAAACAAAATTTCTGATAAGAATTTGTTTGTACACCTAACCAGTCAGTAAAATGTCATCATAAGCTAAGATTTTTTCACTATGGTTAATGTTAGGCATTGATTTAAGATCTTTCTCTGACTATCCTGTGCTGCATACAAACTACCTTCATGTGCTTTCAGAAAGTTTGACTTTTGCTCCAATTATTAACTGTCCAGGTCTTGAATTTTTGCACTTGATTCTTTGTTTGGTTTTCTCTTTCTGGTGAAGGTTTACAAGTAGCAACTCTGAGGTTCATTTGCCATGTATACTGTCACAATTCAGTGTTGCTGATATTTTATAGTTCTCCAACTAATAGTATATGCACAATTCATTTGTAGATAATGAAAATGTTGTGAAAAGTTTGGAAGCAAGAGTAAAGCCCTATTTTTATCTGCAGGTGGTCATCCAAATATTGAATATAATTCGTCACATTTTTCTTGTGCTTTGGTAGTTAATGATCATATTATTTGTATATATAATTAGCATTTGTGCATTATTTTTTCTCTTATGCAAGCATGTTAGTAAGCCTTCTATTAAGTTCCATAATTTTTGTCAGTACTCTGATTAGTTTTAGAAATATTTAAGTAATTAAGCCATTGTTTTTATTTTTAATCCTATCATAATAAAGTCTAAAATCATTTTTAAGAAATTAATTTGTAGCCACGGTAAGAAGTCCTTAAAAATAAGGGTGCATTAGTTGTAGATTGCATGCTGCACTAATATTTGGATGTTAATTCTAAGTCTGTATGAGTTTTAGGGTATTATAAAAATTTTCTTTTTTTTTAGATTGATTTTATCATCTAATCGTTGGAAAAAAAGAAAATGTACTAAAAAAAATGTCATCAATGCTTACAGAGAGATTACTACTGATATCAGGAAATAAAATTTCATATCTGCTGTTTTCTTGAAATTACAGAGTTCTTTAGAGTATGTGACATTTGCTGCCATTTCAAAGATTGTTGCTGCTACTTCTACTTATCCATATCAAGTTGTCCGTTCACGACTACAGGACCAACACCGAGAGTACAGTGGAGTAGTGGACGTCATCAGACAGACTTGGAAGTAAGTCAGGGTTAGGGCTTTTTTTTTTTTAACCTTTTTGGCTGTTTTTTTTTTTTTTTTTTAAACTTTAAACTGTCTTGGTTGTCTTTGGTCCTTTGTTGGAAAAGGATTTTAAAAAAAATCCCTGTATGCAAAGTTATGTTCTGTGCTGCTCAGTTTTAATTATTTCAGGGTAATATGGAGAGATTCAGGAAATTGTATCATATTTAGATCTGACCCTGCTGGCTGCTTCATATTGCTTTTTGTGTATCGTGAGACACTTCATGACCAGTCCCCAACTCCATTCGAACAGTGTTTTCGTCAGTGGTATCTGGCTACAGGGGGTGGCTTGGTGTCGGGTGTCTCCAGAGATGACAAGTGTTTGCATGACATAACAGCATGCAAAGCTCACTACTCACCATCCCTAGTGAACAGAATCTGAAATCATAGTTTGTATTATCTAGAAGTTAGTTTATTATGAATAAAAGTCCAACGTCTGAACCATCTGTTAAGAAGTTGTTTAATTGCTCTAGCATTTTTTTTTTTTTTCCAGCTTTTATACAATTTATTTTATGCAAATGTAAGTTTTTAAAATGGACTGTTTAAATTCACATCATGACAGTAACATAAACTGATATCTGTTTTGGAAATAGTTGGTATAGATTCTTATGTTGTCTTTAGAAATACATTATTTGTAAAGAATCTCTCTTTTTTTTCAAGTTTCTTGAAAACAGAATCTTGTATTTTTATTTTGCTTTTCTAAATGGATGAAGGTTATGTAGATGAGGAAAAAAGATGATGGAAACCCTAGTTTTTAACTCAGTTCATGTGAAAATTTGATAGTGTTTACAACATGATAAGACTGGCGGTCTTTGTTTGTCATTTGAGCCATGGTAAGGATGCTTCAGCTGGATTGATAGAGATTAAGATGTTTTATTCCACATGTATTTATTATCTCCACTAAACAGAAGTACACTTTGATGGGGAGAAAAAGTGAGTCAATACAAAAAGTTAGAATAAGGGAGAGCATAAAGTAAATGCCAAATTATAAAAAAAAATTATCTTGAATGATTTTTAAAATTAAAAAATTTTTTTTACTCACATGAATTAATAATTATAAGCAGGAATTGTAACCGTATCTTTCTGATTGATTATTTGTACTGGTGTATTTTATTTTAAATATATGTTGGTGATGTTGAATAATTGTTTCTTTTGTCAGTCCAATTCATGGTTACTATACTGCACATTTGTGCACTTAAATCGATTTTTTCATTCTTTTGTGCTTTGTTTTTATTATTATTTTTTTTTTATTCTTAAGCACTTTGTCAGTATAGCGTGTAATGGTGTAATTCAAGTTGGCAAAGAGATTGTGTGTGTGTGTGTGTAGCTAAATGCAGAATTCTTGTGGTTGGTTCTGTCTTGCCATTTGTCTCAGTTTGCCACATAGCCTTTTTTTTTCTGTCTGTCTTTTCAGGTTTGAAGGCTTACGGGGAATGTACAAGGGATTCAACGTGTACCTCTTGCATGTTACACCAAACATATGTATTGTATTTCTTGTGTATGAGTACTTCACATCACTTAAACTAAACAAAATCAAACAGATAGAGCAGAGGAAGAGATAAACTTTACACAGTGATGGTGAATTTGCTCCTCTTTTGACTGAGACTGATGGAGATGCTACCACAACTTGGAGCAGAATTCCGTTTTTTCTTTTTCTAAATCTTGTTTGATTTTGTATGTTAATCATAAAATAGAAAAGGCATATTTAACGTTTGTTCACTCATTGTCCTTGTTGTGCCAAGACTTTTGGTGTCATAGAAAAAATGTAATGTTTGGTCTAACACACAAGATGACCACTTTATCAGTTTCTTTCTTGTAATCAGGCAATAAGTTCTGATTGTTATTTCTTTTGTCTATGTTTTGCCATTTTCCATCATTGTTTGTATTTATTAATATTCCATCCATTGTCTTAACAAGACAGTAATATTTTGTAGATTTTCGAGAGGGTCTTTTAAGCGAAAACATTTTACTTTTAAGTTTTTTACCTTTTATTTCATAAAATGTACAAGGGAGATAAATCCCCTCAAAATATAAAACAATATTTTAATGAATATTGTAAATACCACACAACTATATTTTTAGATTTGGAATCACTTTCATTATGCCAAGTGCCTCTTTTATGCTTAAGATTGCTGTGTTTGGTAAATTGGGTATTTGCCTCATAGCAATATCTTTATTTTCTTGTGGATTAACAGTGAAGGATGTCCACACACACAATTGATTTGCATTTATTTTAGTTTGGTTCAGACAAAACCCCAATCAGATGGCTGATATAAGGCTGTCATGGTAGGGAATGTGTAAAACTAGTTCGTGTTAGTAGTAAGTATTGTTTGAACTAACTCATTCCAATTACTCTCAATTCTGTTGCTTAAAAATGCTAGAACTACTTCCTTAGCTAGTTTATAATGCCATCTAGTACAGTTAAACTCTATTAAGCTCAAAAGTGGTCTTAATAGTGAAATCCATCCTATAGATGGAGATAAGTTTGAATTTAAAAAAAGAAAAAAACAGCACATTTATTGATGCAAAAGGTAATACAGTCAATAATAAATATAATATAAAACTGAGGAAATAATGAGACAGTATAAGGATTCATGGCAGTACATATAATGTCTCTGTTTTTTAACACACAGGTACTTTTCATTTAAAAAAATATCTGCTTAGCATGGCATCTGATGTCCACTATGACTAAATTATTCTTATATATAGCTGTATCTTGTCCTTTGTGCAGACAGATCACTCACTATCTTCAAAACTCTCAAGAATGCAATTGTTCGCTCAGCACTAGTCTTTGCGCTGTCCTCCTCATTTGGCTGGTTTTTGTATCAAGAATGTTGCTATAATTGGTTGCTTCCTGCAGGTCCTCAGTAGCTTCATCCTTGAGAAGCCTTGCCCATCTACTCTTGGAGATCCAGTGGATGACATTACACTGGCACTATCCTTCATTTGGTGATGGATTTTTCTTAACATCCATTGTAATCTTGATATTTAGCATGATTTTTTGATCTGGCAAACAAGATCATTGGGTTTACAGTGACAGCTTTTGCAATTCATGAAGACAAGCAGGGTGTTATCTAAAAACACGTCTATCTGTAGTTTCATTTTGTGGTTGCTAATCCAAATCTCTGAATACCATGGATGTCATTTAACTAGTCTTCCTTATGATGATATATCAGTGACAGCCTATTGACGTTCGTGATCTTGATTTCTATAATGGTGGTGATAGCAAAGTAATGAGGTAAAGCAATCTTGCTAACAACTGCATATTTTTCATGAATAGCAGGAGTTCTAGTTTGGTAGGGTGCACAACACTAGCCCCGACTGATTCTTTGCCAGATATCCACACACGTGCTCAGGAAGTCTGTCATTAGTCCTTAGTAATGGTATGTTGGCATTTCCCCTAGCTGTTGCTGATGTGTCTGGATTTGAAATGATGCATATTTCTTGACTTGTTGGATCAATACATTAATGATGATCACTTCCAGTTTAGATTATGTTCCTGTAGCTAAAGGCAGCACAGAATCTCCTCCTATTTTTAACTCATTCTGTTCAAAAGCATTGGTGTACTCATCCTTTCTTTTCACAATACAGTGTTGGTGAGTTTTTCCAATACCTTAAATCTTTTTTTGTTTGTTTTTTTTTTACACTGTTTCCATTCAGCTGACTTTTTACCCCAATGACAGTTCTTTATAAGCATCATGTACCACTGCTGTCATACTTATAACTGATCAATTTGCAGTTAAATGCTACAATATATAAATCACTTCAAATATTATCAGTACAGCAAGCATAATGAACTGGTAAACTACATAGCTTGACTTTTTTAAATAGCAGAGAGGTGGAATTTCCTTATTGTTGCTGATGCCAGTAATTTCTCCTATTGTAACTGGTGCTCAGCTTTTTTAATTGATAAATTTAGGGCTATAATTATGTATAGTTGGATTAGAAGGTGAATGATTGTATTATTTGTTGATCTGTTATCTTGAAGACATGGTCCATATTGTAGTGTTTATCTGAGGGATGATCACAAAATGGTTTTACTTTCTTTTTTTTTTGGATGATGGTATGGAGAAAAGTAGCCTACTCACAAAGCTGATGCTAATTTTAAACACCTAAGATAAAAACTCTAAAATTTCTAGAGAAGCTGCACTACTGTTTCCAAGATTTTCCCTTTTTTTTCAAGGAATACTAGATGTTCACCTGTCAGGTGTTTCAGAGAGATTTTTGAAGGCCCCTTATCAAATTTTGTTGAGAGTTCCATTGCTTTTGTATCTATCTTGCTTGACCATTGTGAGAACGGGCTACAGTTTGTTTTGTAGCCTGGAATTAATCAGCCTCCAGTGGATTCCAGTAGTTTGTCTAAACATTTGGTGATCTGAAAACTGTCATCACTAAGATAATGATAGTAGAAGCCTTTCCTGTAGCTTGTGAGGTCTTCTGTTCATGATTTATCAGCTGCTAAATGATGTATTTACTAACTATTAATAATAGCCTTGACTCATTCTTGTTATCTCTCTCGCTCTCAAAATTCAGCTTAAACATGTTATTGTTAGGGGATTTTGTTATTAGGTGTTTACAAGACTCTTGTTTTTTAAAATGTGCATTTGCTAGACATTTTCTATGTAACTTCAGTGTTATCTGTTATGCCCAAGTATATAAAGTGCAGATTTTGGAGCACCTGTTTGAGGTGGTGGTACCATTCTGAGGAAATTGGCCTTTTTTGTGTTATCAGTAACCTAATGCAGTCTTTACCTCTTTAGCCAGTACCTTTGTTTCCAGATATACCAACATGTCTTGAAAATGGTAATCTCTCATCTCTCAGAACATTTTTTAGTTTTTTGGTAGGACTGTATAGCACTTTTAGTACAATTCTCAATGGGGTTTTTCTGCACAAACCATTGTGATGATCTGGTAGAGACCATGTTTGCCCAGCCAACCTGACGGAATGCACTTTTTTGGTGTGAAATGAAATCCATACAGCTAACGAGTGAAGAACAGTCGTGCCGTGAGATGCAAACTTGAGCTCTTGATCATAGCAGTTTAACAGTCCAAACCCTTGACAACCATAAAACGATTATTGATGGCATGAACAGGGAAGTGGGCTGCTTAGCATTGCAGGTCTCTGCCAATGCTGCCAACAGATGCAACTCAGCTTCATTGACATCTGATTCTCTGAAGTTAACATCTTTCTGATTCATGGTTTTACATGTCATCTTAACAAATATTCACCTGTGTCAAATCACTTCAATTATGCTAAATCATGGGTGTACCAAGATGATGGAGAGAGAAAACTCATCTTTATTTCTGGAATCAAACTTAGTTTGTTGTAGCCATTGGCGTTGTTTGTTTTTGTTTTTTTTTTGGCTTTTATTGTGATGGATGTTAATGGATTCACACTCCTGCTGTGTAGTCTACTTTTGGCTTTAGCCTAGATAGGTGTAGTTTCCTCAGGAATACTTCTTCTTTAACACCAAATGCAATAATGTGCTGAAAACTCAAATGATTTCCAGATACCTTGATGTAGCTAAATTGATGATTGTGTTTTTTTTTTCTTTTCATTTTTCTGCTTTTACAACAGCTCTATATTTTGTGGGAACTACTTCATTACACTGTTCAGCCATGTTTAATCTTTGCCTTTATATAGAGCAAATACAGGCCACCGCACTTTTGTACGAACAATAGAAATAACCTTGTATGATGTAAATTTACAGATTAATTTCTAAGAACAAAGAGAACTCCCACTAATTCAGTATTAAAAGATAAGTTTTTTTTTTTTATAGTAATGAATATTTAAAATGCTCAGTGCATAGAAATCTATTTTGTAAAGAACAAAAATATTTTGGATAATGATTATTTTAACTAACTCAGACAAAATCTTGTAGTAATACAAACTAATGATGTATTATGGCAATGGTGACTTTAATGACGGATTAGAGATTATTTTGAAATTTTCACCAGTCTCCAGCATGCTTCAGTTCTGGTTTTAAAATCTAGCATCTCAGCGATCATGTCCAGCATTGTTCATCGGTTGACATTTTTGTAAACTAATATTCTCACTGCATTTCAGCAATGCTTATCTTAGGGCATCATTCTGTATTGTATGATGTGCTCTATTTCTACTGTTAAAAAAACAAAGAGAGCTTTTATTTATGTATTTTCACATGGTCTACTCAGGTCTAATGTCTCCACATATAGCACAAAAACTATTTCTTGACAAATTGGTGGTAGAATTTATTAAATTGTATGATTGTAACCCACAGTGTACGTAGTCTTTGACTTGGGGACCGCCCCTCCTCCAAATAATTAGCTTTTAGATGATGATGTAAAGTAATTAACCATTCAGAGAAAATAATGACAATGGTGGGTTTTTCTTTGCATTTAAAATAAGTGTTCTGGATTAATCTGTCAACATGGCTAGCCATTTTAAATTAGGGGTGATGACCCTGTTGCTATCTGGTGTATCAACACTGGTAACCTCTACTGATCAACATTTTCAAACAATGAAAGTAATCTACATTCATCTGGAATTTGTGCACCTGTAAAGTTGAGAGTTTATTATATGGATCTGATGTTTTCACTCCATTGCCCTTAAAAAAAAAAACATTAGTTTAAATAAATATTTGAAAAGCTGTTGTATTTTGTTACTGATTGCCAGGTTTTATTAGAAGTATGAAATAATTATTTTTCAGCTACTGATTGGCTATATCAGTATTCCTACGGTGATGGCGTGTTTCAAATACTGCACTTTCCCAAAGATCTGTGTTTTTATAAAATTTGTGGGATGTGTTTTAATCTGTTTGTGAAATTTCATTTTTGTTTTGTTTATAATGATGGTCTTGGTGATTTTAGTTTAGGGTTAACTGAGTAATAGGACAACTTGAATGCATACAATTTTTATTTCATCTTCTGAAAATAGCAGTTTTGGAAAGAATGGTTTACATTGCAGCAGCTATTCTATAATACTTTAAATTGCCTTTGACAGCCATTGCTTAAACTCTTATTTTCAGGTTGGGACAATCTACAGAAAGTTGTTTCCCTTTGTATCATGTTTGAAAGATAGAACCAAATAATGAGGGTTTTGGAAACTTGTGTGGTTAGGGTTGACTAATGAGCACACCGTCTGAGACAGTTTGAGAGTCTTGCTCCTCGCCATCACATGCCCTGTTACTGTTTTCTTTCTTCCCTTGTAAAACATCTTTATGACTTATTGGCTTCGTCTCAAAAATGATCGGCTCATATAACTAATGTGATATAGTTCTATCCTTGCATTTTTAAAATGTGGAATAATGATTACTGTCTTTTAAAGTAGTTAGGATCTGAGCAGTTAGGTAAGGGACTTGTTTAGAACATTTTGTTCATAGTTACTTTTCTTGCAAAAAATTCGAAGTTGAAATAAAAGGTAATTTATTAAATAGTTTGTGGGATTGTTTTCTGTGACAGTATTTTAAATTCTAGAATTTTGAAGATTTTCTATGTGCTGTAATGGGTGAACATGCCAAGTAGAAGGAATGTTGTTTTTTCTGAGTATGAATGATGGACATCCAGTTACATAGATGTGCATTTGGACTGGATGATCGTATAGAATCTATGTTGGATCGATCATATGCCATGCTCTGTTAGAACAGCTTTCCATAAATTGTTGTACAGGTCTTTTTTATTATGCATGAGGTAGATCCTGTTTTTGTTTTTATTTCTCTGGTTAGCACGCTCAAAGATTTCATGTAATTTTACCATAGATTTGTTGTAACCACATGGTATTTGATAGACTCCATAGTCAGGGTTTTAATTCATATGTGAGACATTGGCAGGGATTTGTACATAACCTGAAAAAATGTAAGAATCGGACTGTTGTAGATGATGAGGTCTTTTGTGTTTGATAAGGGAAATTCTCTCTCTCGTCCTAGTGGCATGGGGACGTATTTGGTTGATGAGTGAGCAATAGATAGATCATGAATTTTACAGCAGGAAGATGGCTGCTGTTGAAGTTCAGATATTTGTCAGCACACCGAGAAACCGTGATCTAATGGTTTTCTCTTATTCCATGGTGAACTGTAAGTACTCATGTATTGGATTAAGGTGTTACAGAAATGCTCTGAGGTTCTTATCTCCCCCCCCCCCCAACCCTCAACGTTCCCAATTGACAGTTGTATCAGCACCATGGCTAAGCCACATTTTTTACTTCAGTGATCTAACGCAACAGTTCCCCTAGGTGACAGGCAATGTTATTTGGAATCTTGGTAAACAGAGGGAGAACATCAGAACTCACTAGAATGGTTTAAAGTGTTGAGAGTTGCATACATGGGTTGAGGCATTTTTCAAATGTTGTACTAAATATTTGGAGCTGAATATACTGTAAGTTTGAGAATACACCACTTTTATGAGCTGCCAGACTACCATATTATATAATGTTAATTTACAAAGTATACATTGATCCAGGTCTTCAGCAATGTACAGGTAAGTAAGTTTTTTCAGTCTTGTTTTCTATTTTGTGAAGAAACACTTTACAATGCAAATTGTCTTATGTTTTAAGTCTTATGATATCATTTTTCTTAGCTTTTTGAAAAAATATCTGCTATTCTGGCTTTAGTTATAATAGCATTAACCCTACAGCTGCCACTTTCTTGAGATTTGAGCAAAATTCCTTTTTTTTAAAATCTCTTTGACAGCTTCCTTCCTTCACTTGGTTTAACAACTGTTGCATCTGTGGCTATAAAACTTTGTTAGCTAAACCTAGTTTCAGAATAATCTGAGACAAAGGAAATTAATAAGATCTACTTCACTGGCAACAGTTAAAAGAATGCTGCCTTCTGCATCAATCTGTGGAAAAAACAGTTCTGTGAGTGTGAGACACTACAACATAACCAGTTGTGATAAACAGCAGACATTGTCTTATTAGTCTTTGGTACCTTGAGAGCGTCAGAGGCAGCTCTAGTCAAAGGTTAGTGAAAATTCTACATTTAATTTTTTTGTGATGCTTACTCACTAATTTTAGATACCTGGTACCATTTCACTTTTCCAGACTTTAAAATGATTTACTATGGTTCAAATGAAACATGGCTGAAATAGCTTTGCTGTAATGGTGTCCTTTCCCTGGTTTTATTTGATTAACATCTCTAGTAGTTTGTAAGAAAAATTCAGGTTAAGATATTTAGCACTAGTATATTTTACAAGCTTGAATTCTATTTTATTTGGCTTATTGTTAATCGGATAAGAAACATGTTAATAGTGGGGTAGGTTTTTAATATTTTTTTTCTTCCTTATGTTATTATCCTGCTATAACTTTAAATGTTCAAAATATATTCAGGTAATCATACATCTCATTCTTATGAAATGACTGTAGTATCAGCCTCTATGATGCCATCTGTGTCCACTTCAGTGTTTCTTAGGTGGATTAATGTTTGAATTGCTTTTATCACCTGTTTATCAATTTCTGGATTGGTTTCTCTTAAGGAACCATTAAACCGTATTTTTGAAATTTCAGTTTTCAAGTCTTATTATGTAGATTTTCAACTGCATTAAAAAGGAGGATGGGTGGCCATGACATTGTATTCAGGTAGGATAGTTTGTTATCAGGGTATCGCATCCTACTTTTTGTTACCATTGACTTTAAGGAGAAAATATTGATGGCCTAATCTGGAGAAACTGTTCTAACATTAATATTTTCTAGACCACATTATTTATTGTTCACAAACATGATTGGGGTTTATTGATCTGATGTGTGCATGTGTGTTTAATTTTTTGGAGAAAGTATTTAATAGAAAACTGAAGGTTAATGCATAATAAATCCACACCTAGTTCTTAAAGATCTACAGAAATTTCATTCATTTAAATGTATTTAATAGATTTTTTATGTTGGAAAACTTTTCTGTTTTGTACACTTTAATTTTATTAGCAAATACAAGAAACTGGCATTAACATGCCCTCTCATCAAAGAATTAACGGGTCCGGTATTTACTGTGTTGTGAGTCCTTCCACTTACCTTTAACTGGCATGCTCTATATTTGCACGTCATCCGATGTCTAAACCTTTTCTAGCTTTCTTAACATTGCGATCACTAGGAATAGCAATATCGATGAGATTGCATGTTTTATCTTCATGATTCTTCACAACTGCATCAGGCTTAGTTGCTGATGCCTTTCTGTTAGTGTTCACCTGTGTATACCGCACTCTCATTTTGCATGTACTTCACTGACATTAAATTATTCTCTACTTACTGACCGTGATGGTTCAGCTTCACCCTTGAACTCTCCATTAACCAGCCAACCAGCTGTGACTTTGCTCTATATTGATGCTATGCATTTTGATTCTTATGCAGAATTGGTTGTGCACAATGTTTATTTTCCATTTACCAATACATTTGTCAGGGATTTTTCCTGTTGATGACATGATTTTACTTGTTTTATGGGACCAACTGCATCACTAGTCTCTACTGTGTAGACTCCACTACTGTCTTCAAGGCACCTATTAATGACTTAACCGAAACCACTGTGACGTGAAAACAGTATAAACATTAACCATTAAGCCATTTTGCCTGCAGTATTTAAACTATATTGTCATTAGACCTGCAATTTTGTCATGGAAATCATGAAATTGAATTAAGTCCATGAAATCTTGGAAATGGCTGTCAACATGCATTAGATTAGGTGCTACATTTCCTTCAAAAAATGCCATACTTCATGTGCTGTAAATACAAATTGACGGTGTGCATGTAGAGCCAATACGTGAACAAATGGCCTCAACAAACAAAGTGGTAAATATCACTGTTGAGCAGAGAAATGAGAAAATATCCAAAGGGAACATTTTGTGAAAGCTGTGCCATGATGTTTTGTGTGGTATATAACATTCATGTGGACTACAAGCAAAAGGCAAGCTACAGCAAACATTGATAATGCTCTACATAAATGGAAACTACAAGCTGTTAAATATGCATTATGAAAGAAAGCTAAAATAGAAAAATCATGAATGTGCTGTTTTCTGTAAACAGAATAATAGATGCATCGTAGAACAGAAGTTTACTGATTTACAGAGGCTTTTTGCACCATTAATATTCACTTCTCAACCTAGACAATCCTGCTATAAAAGCTCTTTGATCCAAGCAAGGTACAATACTGATGTTTTTCAATTCCAAAAAGTGTACTACTTAATGAAAATTCTTGAATGACTGTTGGACTGAGTCTGGTAGCAGACTATGAGGTCTGTCGAAAAAGTATCCAATTTTATTTTTTCCCACGGGAAGTAATGACGTTAGGGGGGCAAAAGTGTGCATAGTGGAGCTGCATGCGTGGTTTTTGGCAGGCTTGCTGGATGCTGCATCAGTCGCTGTCAGGCAGCCAGCTTTTGAGGTGCTGTACTACTTGTCGCATTTTCATTTCACCCGTGATGACGGAACATGTGGCACAATGATCTTGCATAAAGTTTTGCCAAAAGCTTGGAGAGATACCCAAGCGGAAACAATTCGCAGAATTCACTGGTCTTTTGGTGATAATGCCATGGGTGTTACCCAAATAAAAGAATGGCACAACAGATTCAAAGATGGCCGCACATCGGTAGAGAGTGACCAGCGTTCCGGGAGGCTGTCAACAAGCCGCAATGCAGTTATCGAGAAAGTGCGGACCTTGATAATGGAGGATCGTCGTTTGACGGTGCGGGAAATTGGTGGCAAGGTTGGGATCAGTAAAGATTCTGCACATGCAATTTTAAAGGAGGATTTGGGCTTGTGCAGAGTGGCAGCGAAATTTGTGCCCAAGCTGCTTTCTCAGGAACAACAACAACTTTGTCTTGAGATTGTGCAGGACCTGCTGGATACTGCCAACAGAGATCCTGAGTTACAGAATACCATGATAACTGGATATGAGACTTGGGTGTACGGGTACAACTCGGAAACCAAAGCTCAGTTGTCACATTGGAAGCACCCAACATTGCCAAGGCCCAAAAAAGCACGTCAGGTACAGAGCAAAATCAAAGTGATGCTGACTGTTTTCTTTGACTACCAAGGCATTGTGCATAATGAATACGCACCAGAAGGACAAACAGTTACTAAAGAGTACTATCAGGAAGTTCTCCGACGTCTTCATGATGCAGTTCAGCACAAGAGACCGGATCTGTGGTGGGCCCCACAAAACTGGCAGCTGCATCATGACAACGCCCTGACTCATTTGCCAGGCTCCCTACTCTCCAGACATGGCTCCTACTGACTTCTGGTTGTTCCCAAAAATGAAGATGCCACTGAAAGGCTCCTTCTTTGAGAGCTGAGAGGACATGCGGAAATCGACGGCGGAGCTCAGAGCCATTCTGGAAGCATTCCAGATGTGCTTCGAACAGTGGAAGGATTGCTGGCCTAAATGTGTGGAGGCACAAAGGGCCTACTTTGAAGGGGATTAGCAATTAAACCCCACCGAGTACATGATTTTTTTTCCCCAGCCTAAGGTCGGATACTTTTTCGACAGAGCTCGTAAATGACACACTGAAGGCTACTGTTATAAATACCATAGCAGTGACATGCTACTCCTTTTCAGAAACTTCAAGCTGACAAGGGAAAGGGAGTTTGGATCTTTATTAAAATGACTCCAGTTTTAATGTTTTGGTCTCTAAACAAAAGTGCAAACAGTTAAGATGGAGTTTTGTATTTCTGATAGAATCACTACTTTCACCTCTTTCTATAATGATGTTGCATATACAACCAGAACGTGGAACAGAGTCTCAAAGTGCCTTTTCTGAATGCAGTGATGGTGACTTGCGGTGCATATCTCAACCTAGTCACTGATAGCTGTAAAATAATGTTTGGAAAAAGCAAGCAAACTTGTCATTTTCTGTAAAGCAGAATTACACTGCCTGCCCTACCAACAAGGCATGGTTCCATCAGTCAATGCAGGCAAAGGGTGAAAGCATCCAGCTGATTTGAAGCCGTCCATTTTCATACCAGCCACCTCCAGGGTGAGACAAGGATGTGACCAGAGCCGTAGTTTAGCAATTGAAGATATGGCCAACTTAAGTGGATTAGTAGTACTAAAGTGTTTTCTTCAAGAATAATGCCACTCCTACTTACCATAAATCAGTTAACAAGGTGGCAGATGATTTGGCTGACATGTTAGTAAGAAATCCTTCATTGATAACATTAACTAAAGCCTTAGTCAAAAGCAGTGATAGAACTAAAAACTACATGGCAGGTTCTGTACACTTTTGTCAACACACTGCCACTTTTTCCAGAGGATGCTTGACCTCAGTCAAACCAAACATCTTGCATCACTAAAGATATTTGATGTGATTCCCATGTTCGAAAATAATGGTTTGGCAAAAGCTAGATAGACATGAAGGAAGTGCTTGAACATTGTTGAATTTTGATTTAAAAGATTGCTTTCCAAATTTGGTTGTAATCACTTTGCAGAGTCTATCAGTGCCTGTTAGCCAGCATGGATTATGAGATTGTTTTCTTACAAAGATGTCTTGTGAGATGTACAACATGCTGTTTCAGAATCATGGAAAACTTGTCAGTAATTAATGGTGTTTATATTATTAGTTATAATGTGCTATCTGAAAGCTCCTATGTTGATGTAACGAAAACAGCATCTGATGACCTTTCTGTGTATGATTGTTTTTCCTGCATCTCAACCATGAATTTTGCTAAAATTGCCAGAACACAATGGTTCTCACCAATTGGAATGTTAGGTGTAATATTACAGAATTTGGTATATTTCTCTAGAATGCAAATTATAGTTTTTGACAAAGTATACAATCATGCTATAGTTATATTTCATACTTCATATACAAGGACAATTACTGAGACAATTAAATGTATCACATGAATTTTTTATGTTTGTTAAATCTGGTAAATGTACATTTGTAGTATTGCCTGTTACTCTGCTGACGATGAAGTAATCCATTGGTTTTTCATCTGACTCTCAAATCAATTTCACTGGTCTAGAGTGCATGAAGACTGAATAGTGGGGCTTTGCTCACCATTGGGTCTGAACTTTTGGATAAATTTTCATACGGTAATGTTATTGGTGACTTTGCCAAAAGAAATGTTAGCTCTGAAATGATATTCTAATGAACTATGGTGTTTGAGTCTTATACCTAAAACTGCTCTATATTGATATTCACTCCAATATAATTTTGTGATTATTTTTCATGCAGTAAATTTTCAAGTCAGTAAAGCTGGTAAAGTCTCAGCATCAGCACCCAAGACTCAGTCTGACCCAGTTTGTTCTGGGGTGTGGTTGATGTAAGGAGGTAAATCTTATCCTGGATACATGAGCACTCAACAGTTTAGTTGAATGCCTCAAATCAAGCTTTAGTGGACAAGTGATTGAGACCGATCAAAAGAAAGCTACAGTAATTAATTATTAGTTCTTTTGACTTTCTTGGTACCTGTATTATCTTTAGGTAGGAGTGAAACACTAAGTTATGGAATAACTGAACAAAAAGTCAGCAAAAGATCAGGGGAGAGGTTATATTTTATTCCTCTTAAGAAAAATTAACAGGAAAACCTTTACTTCCTATGTTGGATTTCTTGAGTTAAATGTTTTAAGATTAGTTCTGTCAGAAGACAATTTTATATGAAAAATTGTGCTGCCTTTTGATCTGATGAGAATTCTACAACACTGCTTAGCACTTCATGAGCTGGTACCTGGATTGGATACTGATAGTAAAGCCCAGCTGTTCAATCACTAAGATGGATTATGGAAAGTGGGTTTAGATTAATTTCAAAGTTGCCTATGGTAACTGAACATTCTGCATTTTTTGTGTCAGATAATATGATCAAGTGTGGTTTTGGAAATACATGTTGATAATGAGGAATTTGCTGTGTATTTTCAGAAAACTTCTGAGCATTTTCATTTAAACCAACTCAGATGAAAAATAACTTAAAATTTTATAGCCAGTATTAACAATTTCCAAAGTGCTAAATACTACACTATTCAATAAAATTGATTTATAAGATATTTTGGTTCAGGGTGAATGATTAACAACTTTCCTTTAAGATCCATTGATTCTTTACTGCATATATTCATATCCACTGCCTATAAATCCGGTATTGTGTGTGTCAGTAGGTATCGCCTTTTCATGATAAAAGACAGAACATGACCAGCAACAGGCATTAAATGTGAGCTTTCTTTCTTTCTTTCAGATTTGAGGGTGCCTATGGTTTTTATAAGGGATTGTTTGCCAGTCTGCTTAGAGTTACACCAGCCTGCTGTATTACATTTGTTGTGTATGAAGCAATGATCAGTATTTTAATGGAGACTTGAGGTCTGATCAGACAGCACTTATGGACCAAATCATTGGATTTTGGTTTCTAATAACAATGTCTGTGAAGGAAAAAAGTATCTTCAAGAATACTAAAAATTTAATCTGGATGTACTGTGATACTGTATGATTGAGGTCATGTTTAGCCCAGCTTAACGGATTATTTTTAAAATAATATAATACTGCTTGCTTTGTTTAGGTGGTGGTTATAAGAAATGATTACTTTATCAGCTCAGCAAAACAATGTAGTTTGTTAGAAGTGGATACAAAAATGATGCAAACCATATTTCACATCAATTTGTTGCTGCCTCTATTCCCTCCATTTAAAATCTGAAATGATGTGGTGTTATAAATTTGATTTGTACTACTAGAAAAAATGCAAATTGTTGTTTTAATTTTGTATGTAATCTGTTATTTCCATGGTATGTACATTAAGTCAAGTGAGAGAGATTTTATCTTTGTGGGAAATCTAAATACTGATTGCTGAGACAGGAGAATAGAAACAAATATGGTTTTTGCATCTGTAAAGTTCTGGTCTGATTGTAGAGAGAATTACAGCTGCCATTGAATGTTAAAAATTCAAGCAGAAACCAGTGATCTGTATAATTTAATCATATAAGAAATTTGTTTTGTCTTGAATTATCAGCCTGATGAATGAATGCATTGATAGAAATATTTACCAAATATGGACACACTTTTTTTTCCAGAAGTTATCAGGTGTAGCTACTAAGCCTTGAAAGATCATACTAAAAGGAAACCCATGCCACTGAAATCATGCTGAGAGGTTCACCAAATCTGGCCAGAAGTCCATGCACTGTTTATTCCTATGAAACCCCAAGTACCAGATATTGTAGTGAGCACTCTCTCAAAATTTCAGGTAGGTAAGCTGGATGTGGAAATCAGATACGTAATTCATTAGGGGTCTAAACCATGCACTACAGTAACTCATTGCCTTGACAGTTTTTTTTTGCAAATGCTATAGAAGCTGGATGGTTCTTTGTTTGGTCAGATTAATCTTCATTAGAAGGTACATCCAAGAAACAGTAGTTGGTGACTCTAATTGGCCAACATTAAAAATTTTAGTAGGCACAAACAACTCAGATATGCTTATATTTCAATATTTTTATTTTAGCTTGTAAATCATCAATATTCAAAATAAATTATGATCAGAGTATCACTGTCTCAAATAAAAAAAGTTATAAAAACTGCATCCCTGGCAATACATATTAACTCCATAGATTCAACAAATGACAGTCGGTTTTATGATTAAATCAAAAGGGCAATGGTATTTAGCCAAGATTCTACTGTTTACAAATCCTTTTAAAATAACAACAATTATAGAATCTCATACCTCAGATATTTGTAGATCCAGTTTTATCATGGTAAATAACCCTTACAAAAAATGTCAATGGGTAAACCACCTACAGTGATGGGTTACTTCAGATTTCAATATATAAAGTACATTCAGAATGCATGTAGAAAGATAATTGAAATGTTCCAAATAAAATACTGGATTTCTTGTTTATTATTATCTTGGAATAAACATTCAGATTTAAAAAATAGTACACATTAACCAACTCATCTGCATGAAGTTGCACATTTTCAGAAAAAATATATTACTACTAAAATGTGTATTGTATAACCATGTTTAAATAATATTACATATGGTTCAGCACCTACCAGGTGGCAAAGATGGTATACAGGACTAATAAACAACCTGCAGTGGTGCTTCTCTCTCTTGCACACTTCATGTTCTCTTGTTTAAAAAAAGGTTTAATTCACTGATATATTCACATTTTTCCAAGGTAAATCTGATCTCTGCTTATTAGGTTTCAAACAAAAACTCTTCCATGTTTGTACATTAAAAAATCCACAAAAATACAGATGTTTTGTAAAAATATAAACTTAATGGCACTTTGGTAATGAAATTATCCATAATTAAAAAAACTGCTTTTCCTTTTAATAGTTTCTATTATTGCCAACAAGTTAACCAGTTTCAGATAAAAATTCGCTAGAAGACGACAGCCTTATTTGATTAGCTATCATGCCACAAATTTCCAATAGTAAATATAAAATATCAATTCAGAGGAAGGGTGGGGATATATGAAAAACTATTTATATGCATTAATTAATTTACAAAACCCTGAAGATTTTTCCTTATCTGACATCTTATACAAACCTAGTTGATCATAAATAAAAATGCATTTACAGGGCAAAACACTAAAGTAAAACAAATTGTAAAACATTTATGAACCTGAATGATTTAAAATCTCATCAAAAACAACTTTATATACACACTATTAAGCCTTTTTCTCATTAGTAACAATTTATACTTATCCATTTTCTCTACAAACATTCATCATCCTGATTACTTTAGCTACTGCATTGCAGAAAAAGCAGTCTCTGAGATTAATGTAGAATAAATAAATATCTAAGGATTATAACAATCTATTGAATATATCTATATACAAATTCAAAAGATATGATACATACCTTAGATGTTTAGGCTGTCTAAACTTCAAACATTCAGTCTGTTAAAAAATTGCTTATATATATATATTACATGAGAGAGATTAGGGCAAAAATTTTTAAAACTTATAAGGCCCATTTTGATATAAGGAGCATGTTTATTTTCAAAAAATATTTACACTGCTTTAAAGCATTCAAGGCAAACAATGTATAATTAGGACATTTTTTTTCTGTTTTGTTAGCTAACTTTGTTACATTTTAGGGACATTAAAGACTGGTGATTTGTTTCTAGTTGGTGATAGATATAGAAAATTATCTAAACCTTTCTAGTCTGCGAAATAGGGGGCTTCCCCATCTGGTCACATTGAGTTCTAGTAGAGATTACTTCCCTGCCAGAATTGGAAGTGCCGAGTTTACTACACATCCCTTATCAGTATTGTACACCACTGCGTCTACATGTTTCACAATTTTTTTTTTCCTTTTCTCAAATAAAAGAAGTGAACGAATGTATAAAAAAGTTGAGGGGGGGTGGTATTCGTCCATTTCCAGTTAACTTCGACAAAACTGGCTGAATGTGTTCCAGAGTAACTCAATACTGCTGTCAAGTCTCATCTTCGTTTTAACTGGCTAAGCTTTCAACATCAAGCATGGAGACGAGGAAAAAGTATCTTCTATAGAGGGTTTTTTCATATTTTAACTCAGAAGACAAAATTACTAATAATTACAAACATTGTGAAGGCCACTGTTGCTGTTAAAACATCAACGATAGCCAACCATTAGATAGTTTAGAAGAGCAAGAACAAACAATTACCAGTTCTCCAGCTGGTAAACTGGGTAGTTCCAGTCTCTAACATCAGTATGAATACAATTCTGCCACTCTAGGACCTTGCCATCTTATGTCCAGAATCAATCAGATGTTTAAACTTCCAATTAAAGATTAGGATTATTTACAATGTACCCAGACTTATAATAAATACTAGACTTTACTCATGATAGAATACTTTTAAAAAAATAGAAAAATAAACCTACTTTTCTTAAAATATATATATCTAAATTTAAACCAGACAACTTAATAATATATATAAATACAAGCAAATTCTTTACAGCATCTTCTAGTTTGTAAATATTCAAAAACATTATATATTCTTGATTCTGCTAAGGTACGAAACTGACTAGTAGCCTCGAGCTCCACTGTCTCAAGGAGAGAACAAGTCTTCTACACACACATTCCTGGCAGATGTTTTGAAACAAGAAATCTTGTAGCTTTATTGTCATGTTTACAGTTAACTAAAACTAACTGGAAATGCTATAACAGTGACAAATAAATCAAAGAACACCAAGTAAGACTTGGTTAATACATGTACCCACTGAACCTATGATGAAGTCAAGGGATGAACAGTCTTCAACAATGACTTATTTTTAAAATATCTTGCATAGTTATGTAGCACAAAATGAATAAATAATTTTGCTTTTACATCTGAACCAATTTGTAATGAAGTTGGCTGCTAAGGATATCCAGAGTGAACACTATTGACTGATGTGCCAGTATTTACAGTCCATAAACATTTCATAAGAGGAATTTTTGTTTTATCTATTTACAAGTGAATGACCAAATAAAATTTTTAAAAGGGTTTAAAGCTTTTTACGGATAGTACAGAAGTGTTCCTTGTTGCTGTAGGAACAGTTTAGAAATATATACTCTGTGTTGTTCAAAATATTAACAGCATCACCACAAGAAAAACTGCCATTTGTGATATATAGAATCCAACATTTATACATCATCTCTTATCAACAGTAACCTTTCATTACTCAACCACAAATTTTAAAAACATTAAAACAAATTTTTACCTATGCCAAATGTCCTGCTACTGTTCATGCCCCCCCCACCCTGACTCTATACACACACACACACACTCTAAATCAGCCGTAGCCCTGCCATGGCTGCGGCACTGAGAAGACCTGAGGCTGGAAGAGTGACAAGCCATGCAATGACAATATTACGAAACAGGGACCAGTCCACATTCTCCCTGGACCGCACTCTACCCACAAACACAACAGAGCCAACCTTGCAGTGTGTTGTACTCACAGGAATTCCGATGTTCGAAGACACAAGTACAGTAAAAGCAGCACCAATTTCTATACAGAAGCCACTGGAAACCAAAAGAGAGTCTGGTATTAAAAAGTTGTGCAATAAAGCCTGTTCAGAACAATTTTACTGATTACAAAAGCATAATATTTTTACAAGATGTCTTTGATGCTGTCTCTAAATAATTATACAAATGGAAAAATATAAATATTTCTATTAATCACTTTCAAACACTAATCGTTAAAATGATCTCTAATAAATATGTAGTCATATCACAAGTACTTTTTCATAATGTTCTTTAATTTCTGATCTGATCCATAATACAGACAAACAAAAATCCATTATTAAATAAAAATGTAAGTGATATTACTCAACATTCTATGGAACACTTAGCAAACATATTAAAATTTAAAATGATCGTGTTTCCTGATCACGTACCCTAACCCTGCACACACAATCCAGTCCACTTAAAAAAATAAAATAAAACAGGTGATGTAATATAATCCCAGTTTTAGCTGCTCTAATTTGCACTGTCAGGTAGTGAATATGGTAAAACATGCATAAATAAATATTTAACTACTAAAGTCAATAAAGATTTAAATAATGGAAAGTAAAATATACAAAATTATTAAATCCAATTATCATTTAATGAACCGTCACAAAATTATCTTTTTAAAAAACTTTTATCCAACACAGTTTCCCCCATAACAAGGCGATTGCTGCCTACCTGGATGGAGTGATTTTGGTGAGATCTTCCCCCATGGTCTTGATAACCCGCCGTCCCCAGATCCACAGTCCAAACGAAATTCCCAATCCTCCATAAATTAGTATCCAGATTGGAGTCGGTGCTCGCTGCATGACACTCTGTTCACGACCAATCACCCACAGAGCCACAACTGGACCAATTGCATTGCTTCCAAAACAAAAAAAGAAAGATAGATGAAAAGTCTTGTATGTGGACCATGTCCATGTGACTTAAGTTACTCCAATACCCAGTTAGTGCAGCAGAAATATCTGCAAAAATACCAAAATAAACTTTAAAAAGTTTTTAGCAGGTGTGTGTGTGTGTGTGCATGTGCGCATCTCCATACTTTTGTGATGCATGCAACAGATCAAATTTGGAAAGTAGACGGTACTTAAGATAATTGTAAAACCTAAAACAGTTTCTTTTGTCTGCTGAATTAGTTAAAAATTTGTTACATCATAAAGGCTCATTTTCTATGAGCCTGATTATTCTTACACACAGCTGCAAGGAAATTAATACTTCCAGCTCAGCAGCTGAACCATTGTTAGTCATTTGGAAATTTGTGGCTAAATTAACTTCATATGCCAGGGCATTCTACCAGACACTAATGACTGCTTAGTCAACTCACCTGACATCATTACCGCCATGAGCAAAAGAACCAAATATAGCTGTTAATATTTGCAGAAATGAGAACAAGCGGATAGTTTCTGGCTTGTCCTGAAGAGCTGCTCTGGATTTGAGACGTTTCTCCTAAGACAAATACAAAGCCACAGCAACATAAGTATAGTGAAGTGCAACATTTCCACACATCACAATGCACAAACAAGTGACAACAAGTATAATAACCGACTCATCTAAAAACTACATACAGTATTTGAAATTTAATCATATTTTGTTTCCAGTGAAGTATATTACGTAAAATCAAATCATAATATTTAAAATTAAAGAGAAAAATTATTCAAAATAGGCGTCAAACTACATATAGTAAAAATGCAAAAATAAATTTATAATAAACAAAAACCCACTTGGTTAAGTTAGGTAAAGTGTAAAAAATAGTAGTAAAAAAGTCTTTAATAATTATTTTGCACTTATTTAATTTCTAAATATGTTAAATGTGTTATGTATAGTTAATCATGTAATACAATATTCAAAAGTTTGTTTTTTTTTTAACCAAGATATGCGAAGATAAAAACCTTTTAAGTAAATTTTATTGCAAAACAGGTTTTATAGATGAGCTGATTGATTTAAATTATCCTTCAGTACTGAAGTAAACAACTACACTAGAAAGACCTGGGACTTTGAACAGGTTTCTATATGCTGATAATTAAAATGCTCCTTTCCAGAATACAATGCTTCAGAATCCAGCTCCACTCTAAAACCATCAAAAGACAAAGTCTTTAAATGTTTTTCTTTTATTTTATAGTTGGAGTAGGGACTAATGGATAGTGGAGGGAAATTTATTTCAAAGAAACACAAAGTTTACTTGGGATTAGTTTAATGGATATAGAGAAATGGTAGCCATCAATAAATACCATCTCTAATACTATCACCTGCTGATAGTAATTTCCATTATCAATACAACTAAGAATACTACATCCAAAAAAAAAAAAAAATATATATATATATATATATTTACCTCTTCCCCTTCCTTATCAATCTTTGATATCTCAGCAATCATCATTTCTGAAGAACATACAAAAAAATTCTTGTATCAACTAAAGTTAAGAGTTATTCCAACTTATTACATAGTTAAAAACAAGTAATATCAAAAATTGTTTTTCCTTCAGAGTTTATGAAGGAAATGCATTTTAACTATTTACTTCATTAATCTAAATAAAAAGAGAGTCCTATCAGCAATTAAAACAAAAGTGAATAAGAAATAATGTTTATTTAAAACACACTTTTCCAACCTACGTTGAATTAGTGAAAGGGAACAATTTTAAATGGAAAGAAAAGTCAGAATAGAGTTTTGTTAAAGGAATGGCAGCTGCCATATTAATAAACATTGATATAAGAACTATTATTATTTCTCTTGTAATCTTTTCTTTTCACTAGCACATTAAATGTTTTGAAACGTGTGTTAGGTTACTCAAAACAAAACAAAGAAAATGACAAGTTTGATAATAAATGATGCAAAATGTTCCTAGAAATTGTGGGCATCTGCAAGAAGGGGATGGTAAATGATCCCACCCTAGAAAGTTGATGGCGATGGTGTAATTAATACCATGCTCATTGATGTGGGGTGAATTGTGCAAGAAATAACAGGTCTGACTGCACCAAGCCAAAGGCCGAGAAGAGAGTAGCAATATAAGAAAATAGAATATAAAGCACCAGTAGAGCATGCTGTGCTGTTTACGTTAAAGTAAATAGCTAAATCATCTCTCTCTCTGTCTAGTTTCAAGAAATAATCTGATAAGTTAATTAAGAAATGAATAAGTTGCCAATTGGTTAGTATAACTGTTTTGATTAGTTAGTTAGTGACCATAGCAGCTATTCTAATTGATTAATCAAACTAAGCACTAGGAGCCACTTTGAGATCCCACTAGGCTATAAAAATTGGCAAAGAAAATCCCCATCCATTAGCTGAGTGATTCAGTCAAGTCAAGTATGGTTTACATTTGAATTTTTTTTTTAGATATTTTGTTTATCCCTACTTTTTTTAAAATAGATATCAGAAAGTTTTTAGCAAAGTGGAAATTAGAAACACCAGCGAAGGAAACAAAAAAGGCAGCAAGAACTTATGAACAAAGTTGTACTATCTTTGGTCCCGATTCAACAGCATTTAAATGTGATCAACTCAATCATTTTGGTGATGATATTGGATTGCTTGTTAATTTGTCTATAAAACTAACAGAAAATCTTAAACACAATCTATTTGTAAAAAGTGACTTCTCTTGAGAATTATGATTTCAATAAGGATGCAATAGGCGCACAGTTTTTCCTTCTATGGATAAATCTATATCCACCATGGCTTAGTGATTCCCCACACCTAAAAGTTGCAATTTTCCCAGAGCCAGTTCATCGTGAAACACATGGAGCCTTCACCATGGCACCTTTTAAAGGTTTAAAGACTTTCCTGAAAGTGCAAAAAGTCTTATCTTTTGTAACTAACTTTTTGGCCATCAGGAAAAAAAAAACAGGAATGAACAGTGTGTGTCAACTGAACAGCACTTTGAAGCAGGATGTTGAACGGAATCGGAAAGTACTGTATCTGATGGGGTAGCACAATAGCAAAGCAAGCATACTGTTGAAAAAATAAATTAAATTTTAAAAATTTTAAATAAATCACAAGAAATATTTAAAAATAAAAAAGTTATTGATCAAAATCAAATACCTTTGGTAGGAGGAAGAAAACTAGTATCTTTTTATTTTTTGACATCAGTATGGTTTCATCACTAGGCACATTACCTTGCACTTGATATTTTGTCAGTCTCCCCCTCATCCCAATAATTCATCCAGCAAACATTTTTTGTGACTGTGCACTTCCCCACTGGAAAAAATACTGCAGATGCCCATAATTAGAAATAACACATCTTGGAGTATAGAATTTGAGATCACCACTGCTGTGTTGCTGTTAAATGTGATCCAAAAAGTAAATCACTAAGATAAATTCTGCTAGAAAGTTTTAAAAAATATATTTTAAAAATTCAAATATGTTGAATTAAAAGTTTTTCTTCTTATTTTTAGAAAAGTTATTATGGGAAAAAAGCAATTTCAGATGAGTTCTATAACAATTTAATTGGCACCCTTGTCAGTGTTTTATCTGTCCAATATTACAAAAAATTCTACAACACCAGTACCTGCAAACTTTGACTAATAAGTTTGCTTTTATTTTTAACTTGAATTTGAAATAAGAAAAATTACAATGATTTGATACAAATTAGATTTATTACTACTGAAAAATAACATCTGAATTATATATATATATATAGCTTATTCTCACTTTTCACTTTTACAGTTGGTTTTTATTTTTATTTTTTCATTGATTTAAAATCCATTTCAGTTCTAATTTTGATCATAACACTTTAAAATATGCAGCTGCTTCTTATAAATTTAGGTTTAACATTTTTAAATAACTTATGAAATGGCTAAAATCTATCATAATCTATCTGTCATAGACTGATGAACTCATATTGCCAGCTGGCAAAACACACCATAAAGAAAACAGGGCATTCTGTTCATATCAAGTTTTTAAAAAAGGATTTTCACCACAGTAGATATACAAATTTGCAAAGTGTTTTAACAAACTGTTGTGAAATTTAAAACTGTGTGGCCAAGAAAAGTGAGACGGATTTACACTTAGGAATGCTGCTGGCCCCTGATTCCTCTGGTTGTTATAGGAACTGGGGAGACAGCACAAGGTCTCATACTGCAGTTGTTCGTGCTGCCCAACCTCCTGAGACCTCACATGTTCACAGTTCTCCTACACAGCTGTGCGGTTAGAAGCACTGACCGACCTGATGAACATAAATACGCGGGCAGATTAATTTCTCACTTTTTTGTTTTGTTTTTTTTTTTTTTTAACCAGCAAAGCTCCAGTGATGAGTGGAAAACAATAAAAGGTGCAAATCCAGTCCAGCTATCACCGGATTTCTTTGTAGCCAGAGAGTCAAAACAGAAATGGAACCCAAACTGTGAACCCGTGTGTGGGGCTCAATCAGACCAATTAAAACTAAAAATCCAGTTGTTGCTGCTGTCATGGGCATAAAACCAAAGACAACCTGAGAGATTTACCACCAGCACACACAGAGAGAGGAGTTTTCTCCACTTCATGATAGATCGGTCTATGTTCAGAGTGAGCTGGTTTGACCAGAGAACCCAGAACTGTCCACAGCCATTTAAGAACACAAAAAATAGGACTGAACCAATTTGAAGAAACTTCTACTTCAGAAGACAGTTACAGCTGATTGTAAAAGATCACTGACTGTTCTCTGGAGACCAGCCCCTGGATTGCTGTTACTCTGTTGCATGGACCATTGTTGCCTGCCACCTCCTGGATCACATCACCCACAAGCATCCAGCTGTTCATCAATGGCTTATGTATATATAATTACTGTATTTTTCTGCATTTAAGTAGATACCTTTTCCCTCAAAAGTCTTGGATTTAACTTATACGGCAAATGGACTTATCTATGGATAGAGTCATTTAAATTGCTTTATGAAAAAAATAAAGATGACAGTGTTATTTTATTAAATAAAATGTAAAATTGTTTATTTGAAACAAACTATAGAAGCTACTGCTTGGAATGTTTGCTGGTTGATAATAATATTAATGTTCTCACATAAGCATGCAAAATTATCCAATCAATAACAAGTGCACTTACCAATTATATCCTATCTATCCTTTTCAATTCTATGTATAAATACCCAAACAAAAATCCTCTACTTCACCTCAAAATGCCTCTTGTAAAGCAAGCAAATTATACACAACAATTTTTAAGTTGGAAGTTAAGTTTGCTAAAGAAAATGGTGGTAATATAGCTGGGCACAGAAACTACCATGTCAGTAAAGCTTGTTCCATCTGCATAATAACAGGGAACTTATGCATCATTATTCATAAAAGAACTAAAACTTAAGAGACCAATCATAGACTGACTGACCCATGAGTGGCACTCAACTTTTAACATGCTTGAGTGCATGTTCAAGTTGAAGGAATTCTTTCAGGATATGGCAGCATTTTACCAGAGATGCCAAGTGGAACACCAGCCAATTCCCTAAAACCAGTTGCAATCCAAACAGCTAACTATCTTTTATGGTACATTGGTAAATGTCAGCATGAAACCTCGAAATTGTCAACACTTCTCTCAGAGAGCCTACTAAAATTAATGGAGAGGAGAAGAAATTCTAAGCTTGAAAATAACACTTTTTCTTGTCACAGTCTTTCTTAATTCAAGGCAACAGCCATTGCTATCCAAGGAAGAAAAAAGCAAGATGAAAACTAACTTACAAAGCTATGTACCAGCAGTGAAATGATGTTTTCTGTAGCAGCAGCAAGCAACCTTTAAACAAGGCAAGTATGAAAAGTGATGAACACCAAAGTGATGAGTTTTAGATTCTTCTTCAGAAAAGAAAATCCAGTGAAATAAGAGTTGTCATTATCTGAATTTGTGTTGAAAAACAACAATGGTACAATTCCGAATTTTTTTAACTCATAAGCCTTAACTAAGCAAAACTGAAAACACACTGAAATACTGGCTTCAGCAAAGAAATGCTCAGCCTGAACTGTACAACCTGGCTGAAGCCACACTGGCCGTCCCATCAACTGCAGTTAAAGGAGTCCTTCCTGGTACAAGGTGTGTGCTATCATCATAAAAAAAAAAAAGCACAGACCCTGGAGGACGTTATGGCAACCTGGTGAAACATTTTCAAAGAACAAGTGTGATTTTGTTTCTATGGTTGATTGTTATGTTGATGCTTTGTAAAATGTTAGTGATATACACTGTTAAATAAAAAAAATTTGCATTGTTCGTTATATCATCAACTGGATTATTTTGTTTGTTGACATACTGCCTAACAATGGCTAAATGTCCATGGCCACAGACTGGTGATCTCATAATGCACTTTGACTCCCCTGTTTCTAACTTCTCTTGCAATATTTACTGATCTAAATATATGTATCACTATTCTCAGCATTTGAAGTACTGGCACCAATTTATTTCTGATATCTGAATTCATTCACTGTTAGCATTTCGAACAGTCAAAGAAAACAAAAAGTATGTATAATATAGTCCATGTTTTCACTTTTGTTTTGTTAGTTAGTATTGAAAAAATCCAGATACTGGGCGGTGACCACAAACATACTGTCAGCCATCAGACCTCCACTGCAACAGGGAAGCCTCCTTTCCAGTGCAAAATTAGAAATGGATGCGGGTCAAGACTCTATCATAGGGACCCATTCCAGAATGAAAGAGAAAACATTAACCTTGGTAGAGAAAGCCCTAATGAGGCCATTTGTTTCTAAATGTTGAAGAAAACCCATATAAAGGTGAGAAGAAAATGTGCCAGGGAAGTCACATGCAAAAATGAGCTGACCCTGACAGGGATTTAATTCAAGCCTTCAACCTTGGCAGTCTGGTAAACCAAGCCACCCCATAAACATAATAGTGCAATTTTATTTTCAGTTTTAATTCATTAAAGTTGTGCTTACCAGGACATATGAGATATATTTCAAGTCAAGGTTCCAAATGAGTCAATGGTATTGTGTCTAGAAATTAAATGAAAACTTGTATAGATAAGATTTTTTTTTTGCCCTCAGCTCCCATCTGTGTAAATTCTTTTCCTCATTTGGATTTGGAATTCTGTCATCACAGGCAGAAGGAAATGCAATGACTTCTCTCTCATCAAAAAAGTGGAGATTGTACAACTGATTGACTAAAAACTTTCTCAGAGCAAGATTTCCAAGAGACTAGGATGTTCACAATCCAAGGTATACTCAAGATACACCAACATTATGATCAACTGGAAGTCCAACTCAAAACTAGACCACAATTGCCATAAAACTAGAAAGAATGTCAATGTAGAGGCTTTGTCTGTTTAAAGTTGTCTGTTTCCAGACATCCCCTAAATGGGACCAATTCTAGAAAAGGCCTGCAACCTAGGAAGAAAACATACAAGAAAACCTCTCCACTCAGTGAGTGGCTAAGCTACACCATAGTTTACAAAAAAACACATTGTAAGAAAAAGGATGCAGACATTTAAGCAGCCAACAGGTGGATCTAACTGCAATACAAGACAAAACTCTGTTTCAGGGACCTGACAAAATTCTGGCCAATACAGTAGCACGGCATGTGATTGGTTGATTTGGTCTACACCAAAACAACTGGGACTAACAAGTAATGGCACCTCATGATAGACAAAAGCAAAGAATCCAGATGTTTCCATAGTATGAAGCAGATACCAGTGAACTATGACTACAACAAATATGCATGGATGACAACTGAGATTTTCAAATGTTTTGCACAACTGGCAGAAGGATATGGGTGCTACTGTCACAGTAAAGACAACTACCACAGATGCACTACCTAGCTCTTCAGAGGTAATAGTTGCTTTGCACACAGTGAGGCAATTTTTTTAAAATGTTAAAGGTGCTTTGACTTCAATAAGTTTTACTTCATGGAGCAACATGTACAGAATCAAGTCATGGCAAACTTTTTCAAGAAGTGACTATAAGTTTTATGACTGGGCAGTCCATTCTAACTTTTCAGTACCTTTGTATCTGAAATGTTACAGTAATAGTGTAATTACTTGTGGTACTGTTTTGTTTTTGAGTTAAGTGCCTAAATTTGCTGATTCTCCACAATTTATTGATCATCATAATTGATATGCATATTCTTTTTTTAAACATATGATGTACAAGTATAATACCACCATAATGTTAAAAAAAAAAACTTTCAAAAAGATTTCAAACGATGTGTGTGTAGAGTACATGTAAAAATACTGAAATGGTTATAAAATCTTAGGGTAAATTTTTTCTCTTATGTTTTTCATGAGTTAAGGTATGACATAGTAAACAAAGCATTAAACAACTAAGTATAAATCAATATCTAAGAGTTAATGTACTTCCCTATGAATTTTGGTTACTTGCATATTCCAGTTAATTACATAATTTTTCTGACAAACGGGCTATACAAATAAGTGGAGAACTATTAAAAACTTAGTCAGAACTTACTTGTATGTGCAGTTTTTCTGAATTAAATTAAGCTTTTGCTTTTAGTTATTTATTGGGACCCTACTACTTACATAATCACATTTTATTTTACATAAAAAAAATTAGTCTTGCTTTAGCATTAATGTTGTAAGAAAGAAATTTGTAATACAGAATTGTAATAAATAGAGTGACGATTGTACTGCACATCAAAAATATTTTGAAAAAAGAAATTTTTTACAGCAGACAAAGCAGTGCATGTGAAAAATGAAAAAGATAAAATAAATGCTCTAATCAAAGGAACAGACATACAATTTATTTGTAATAACAGATGATACGTACTGTGCATAGCTGTTAAGGAATATTAATCTCACCCGGTTTGATTTGACACCACACACTTTAAAATTTTGTTAATCAATAACCTATTTTTAATATTTTTTTTTTTTTACAATCTGTGAAGTCAGTAACTTATGAAATCCAGAAACTAGCTGAAGCCCTAATATTATCCTCTAAGGAGCCTAGAAGTTTTCTCTTCCCCTTCTCTCCAACCCAAAATTTTGAATTTTTCTACTTTATTTATATAAAAAAAAAAATTTTTTTTTGAAGATATTTAGAGTTTAAGTATTAATCCTTTACTTCCTTGTTCTTTAGTGTTGTGAAAGTCCACACGGACAAGGAACGTTACAAAGGCGCCCCATAAAGGGTAGATGTAATGGACTCCTCAAACATGATTTTAAAAATGCACAAAAACTGAGGTCTTCGGCAGAAATGTTATTTTTTTTTGGAAACAAAAGTTTTCAACCAAGAAAGAAATTACTGATAAAAACCCACAACAGTTAAACTACAAAAAAACAAAACTACGTTCACCACTGATCGATGGTGCAACACAGACATGAGAAGCTCGTCCTACCTTGGACGTGGCCAGTGTTTTCCATAAAATCGCTGGTGCTGGACCTCTTAAGGAGCGGCACCGTCGAGCTGCTCTCATGTATCGCTTTCTTAGTCGGTTCCCCCGCTGGCTGGTCCAAATACTGCAAGAAAATCATTTTATTTACCACACAATGCAGGTGAAAATTTTTTCTTTAAATAAATTAATTTATGAATAAAGCTCTTAAAAAACATCAATAAAATTAAAAATAAATTTTAATAAAAACTGAACCAAAAACAACAATCCTAACTAGTTTTTTTTTTTTTGGTAAATCAAGAACTATTGACGAAATCGAAATACCTGTGTGGTTAGGGTCTATCCAAGAAACAAAACCACAAAAGATGGCAACTGATTTGCCAAATGTAAATGCATCTAGACCAGTGCTACTCAATCGGTAAACGCCGTGTTTCCAGAAAAGGAGGAAACAATAGTATAAACAATATTGAGTATTGTCCAGGTGGCAAAATAACAGTAAGTCATTATGGTTGATTACGCCAGGAGAGGTTAACCCGGAGGAGGGACTGTGATGCAATCGGGAGTGTCCCACTGCCGGAAACAAAAGAGAGGCCCCTGATGGCTACAAAGCAAAGGCATACAAGTATTTATTTAGGCATCAAAACTGGATGGGACATAAAACATTGAGCCTCTTTGCGTTCGTCGGACAATTACCTCACCGCCAGGATCATGGACCGAGTTGGCCCGGCAGACATCGACTACATGGTGCAGGAGATAAGTGAGCCGCGGTGGCGATGTACAAACACATGCACATAGCAAATTCTATAAATGTACATGGTTCACTGATCGGTGCTCGAAGAGCGATTCAGTAAAACCCAATCAGCTGTTTGTGTGGGCATGAGTGGGAGCGATCGCTCGCATGAAACAAAAAGGCCTGTAAAATAAAAAAAAGTTTTAACTTTTATTATATTCATTGTGTTTTTCCGGTATAAATTAATATTAATATGAATTTTCAAATAATATTTTCTCGGATCGTAAACAAATGATAATATGGCAGAAATATGGTACCGGTCCGTGGCACATTGGAAAAACACCTGCCGGTATGCCACAACATATGGTTTGAGAAGCACTGATCTAGATAATTTTAAGGGTAAAAAAAAAAAGTTATCTCTGTAGTTTTGACTAAATCTAGAGCCCCCCCTCCCTTGCTGTTTTTTTTTTTTTTAATCATCATCTGGACTCAAAGTTTGTATGTTACTAAATTGGTTGTTGGTTAGTTCCATTTCTTGTGTGTGTTTCAGGGCAATTATTAGTAAGGTGCTCTTAGACACAGTTGCAGTTATCTACAATTACAGAGCAGGTAATTGCTTGTATGAGGTCTGTCCAAAAAGAAACCAAACTTTTAAAACAGTGTGCCAACCAGCCAGCACAGCGTGCTCGTGACTGCAGTGCTGTGTATTAGTGACCTTCACCTTCAGTCTGATAATAGTCACATCATGCCACATCAGTTAGTCATCGATCTACATGCATTAGAGTGAACGAATGTTTAGTGCACTTGGCGATTTGTCGCAAGTTGAACAATGAAGGATCTTGAAGAGCAACGTGTTTGTGTGAAATTCTGTTTCAAATTGGGAAAAACTTTTATGAAGACTTTTCTAATGTTGCAACAGGCCTATGGGGAGGATTGTTTGAGCCGTACGCAATGTCACGAGTGGTACCAGCATTTCAAATTGGGAAGAACATCCACTGAAGACAACCCCAAATCTGGACAACAATGGACGACGATCATATTGAGAAAGTGTGTGCTGTGATCCATGGAAATCGTCGCCTGACTGTCCATGAAGTTTCCGAAGAAGTAGGCATCTGTAAAAGTTCGTGCCACAAAATTTGTTCCGTGTCTGCTAACAGATGAACAAAAAGAGAACTGAGTCAGTCAGTCAGTCAGTCAGCTCTTTGATAGTTTGAATGCTGATGAAAGCTTTCTGAAAAGTGCCATAACAGGTGACGAAACATGGGAGTACGGCTACGATGTCGAAACAAAAAGGCAGTTGCCGAAGCAACCAAAAAAAAAACACATCAGAGTCACTCAAATGTGAAGGTGATGTTGATCATCTTTTTTGATTGGAAGGGTGTCGTTCATCATGAGTTTGTTCCATGTGGTCAGACGACCAATAAAGAGTTTTACTTGGATGTCCTTTGGTGGTTGAGAGAGGCAGTGCAAAGGAGGCGACCTGAGGCATGGAAAAACAAAACCTGGATGCTGCACCATGACAACGCACCTGCTCACGTGTCACTCCTTATCCGTGACTTTTTGGCAAAGCACGAGACAACTCTCATCCCCAAGCTGCCCTACTCCCTGGATTTAGCCCCTGTGGACTTTTTTTTTGTTCCCAAAGTTGAAATCCACCCTGAAAGGTCACCGATTTCAGACGATAGAAGAGATTAAAGAAAATTCACTACAAGAACTGCGCACTATCCCCGAAAACGTGTTCCAGGACACGTTCTATCAACAGGGGAGGGAACTATTTTGAAGCAGACAAGTCTGATTAAATTGTAAGTAAAGCAATAAATTTGTTTTTTAAAAAGTTCGGTTTCTTTTTGGACAGACCTCGTATAATGAATAATTATAGAAAAGTAGTCACTGAGAGCAAAATTAGGCTTTTCACAGTACAATAAATAGTAAGCTATGATTACAGGATGAATAACTGTTGACAAACTATTTGATTAATTTTTTAACAATCAAGTTTTTGCCCATTCTTATTCATATTAATCAAGAGCCATAAGACACACACACACCTCAACCTTGCCTGACTCCTAGAAAATAAAATATATAATATTCATGTTAATAATGATATTTCCTGGTCTGTACAGTTTACACTATATAAAATCTTAACTCCTTAATACTAAGTAGCCTAAAGATTGATGGTATAACTCTTACAAAATAAATAAAAGGAAAACCCAATAACCAAGCATTAGAATTTACTTCTTTTTTTTTTGTTGTTGTTTCCAACTTCACAATTACCCAGAGAGTTACAAACTTGCTCCCTTTTCTGCTTACATCATCATATCTCTCCAATAACTTCAGTAACCTCACCCAGAAATGTCTCAACACCAAGTTAGTTTGTTGTTTTTTTTAGTGAATTTATCGTCAGTTTTCTTTTAATCAAAGCTTCCTAATAACGTTTTCATTTTTTAAAAAACCTGACAAAAAAAATAAAGATATTTTCAGCATAAAGATTGCAAACTAAGTAAAAATGTTATAAAAAGAAAACAGAATCAATTGAAATACAACAAATTACAAAAGAAATAGCTGTCTGCTTAAAACTCACCTTATCAATTTGCTCTTCAACAGTACAATTTGGATTGACAACTAAAAATATATAAATTAAAACAAGAAAAAAGCATTTTTCTCATCAGTCACCACACACACACACACACACACACACGGTGGTGGAGAGAGAATTAAATGTAATAAATTGCTTAATATTATCAGTAGATATGCTGTAAGAAAATTAAAAAAATTAAAATGTAAAGCTATTAGCCTCTTCCAGGATGAAGATCACAACATCACAACTTTTAAATCAATCAACTTGTTTACATAAAAGTCTAGCATATATATATATATATGGGCCATCCATGTAAATATTAAAGAGAAGCTACCCCACATATACACATTTCCCTCTCAACATAGAGCTTCTATGCTACTTTGTCAAAGCTTCTGCATACCACAATTATTGAGCAAGTCTCTTTACATGTAAGAATATAAACAAAGTTAAACCAAGCATACATACTCGATGCAAACACAAGTAGAATAAACAAACAAATGTCACAACATAAAAGTGACAAAAATAATAATAATGTTAAGTAAATAAATTATTCTAGTACATTTTTCCCCCCTTTTCATTAAGTCTTTATGATCTTAAATCATTCTTTCTAAAGGTGAACTCAATTTTACTCCATTAGGAACCATAACACTAAATTCTTTATTTAATACATTATTACCACGTACGTTATCTATAGATTTTATTCCATTTAATAAGCTTAAATAAGCATCTAAAAAAATGTGATCTTTTTTTTGCAGATTTGGTAAAAAATTTTAGGAATAACTGACCACAAATAACAGTTTCTATTGAATTTCAAATGTGTGATAAGAAAAACATATTTATCACAAAAACTATCTACCAAACCAAAAGAATCAAAATAAACATTTCTATTAACTCTATACCAACAAATCCAGTGTGTACCATAATTAACAGAATCTAAATTTAAAACACTGCATTAGTAACAAGTTTATTTAGCACAAGTATCTTGTATAAAAACTCATTTAAAATGCTTAAATTTTTTACCATATTCCTTACTAATAAAGTTTGTAAGAAGTCTATCCATTTAATAATTAAATAATAGCTGATAAAATGGGCACATTTTTAAATTGGAAATTTAATTTATTTCAAGTATTAAATCCACACCAACAGATCTACCTTTCATCTCTTCACATCTATATATATATATATATACACACACACACACACACACATACATATATATATATATCATAAAATATCTATTTTTTTGTTTTATTTATATATTCAGCTATGATATCTATCAGGTTGTTACAAAAGTTTTGTTGGTTTTTTACTGCAACAATGAGACTTCATATCGCTGCTGAACGTGAAGTTTATTAATCAAAGGAAATTCCATTACAATCAAAACACTTCCACCAACGAGTTACAAGCATATTTGTACCATTTTGAAAAAAATCTGGATTTCTGGAATCAATAAACTGTTGGAAGGCAGTTTCAATTGCTGCTTGGTTGGAGAAGGATTTCATATAGAGGAAGCTGTCAAGGTGTTAGAAAAGGGTGGCAGTCTGTGGGAGAAAGTTCTGGTGAATAGACTGGGTGAGGGAGAACTTCATACCCCAAAACATTCAGTTTCTGAAGAGTCGCATATGCAACATGAGGACAAGCAATGTTGTGGAGCAGGATTGGGCCTCTTTGATTCACCAAAGCTGGCTGTCATTGGGAGAGTTTCTGATGAACATTTAATTCATGATAGTAGCTTTCAGTTGTGATGGTTTCGCCAGGTTGCAAGAAGTTATAGTGGATGACACCAGTTGCAGTCTGCCAAACAGTGACCATGACCTTCTTTGGGACATTTAATTCATGATAGTAGCTTTCAGTTGTGATGGTTTCGCCAGGTTGCAAGAAGTTATAGTGGATGACACCAGTTGCAGTCTGCCAAACAGTGACCATGACCTTCTTTGGGTGGAAGCTTGGTTCTGGAATGTGGTTAGATGTCTTATCTCTGTCAAGCTGATGTGCTGATCATTTGCAATTGTCATAAAGGATCAATTTTTCATCACATGTAATGATTCAGTCAGGAAATGGGGTCATTTTTGTTTCTTACAAGTGAAGAGCAGATCTTTGATGATTTTGTTGTTGTTCATTCAGCTTGTGAGGCACCTACTTGTCAAGCCTTTTCACTGGCTGATTGTGTCAGGATGCCAGAAAACAGCTGCAGTGCTTACGCCGAGCTCTCCAGCAATTTCTTGCACTGGTTTTCTTGGATCGGCTTCAACTGAGGCTTTCAGATGGTCATCATGACAGCTGGAAGGACATCTGCTACAATTCATCATCTTTGAGGCTCACATCTCCTGATCAAAATTTTGCAAACCATCGTTGCACTATGCGCTCATTGGCTGTGTCCTTGCTGCATGCTTGCTTAATGTTACGAGTTTCCCCGCTCACTTTGTGGCCTGGTTTGAACTAGTGAAGCAAAATGGCACGAAATACTTTTCTATCCAAGCTTCACTCAGAACCCTGAAACAAATCTACATTTTATGATTTTCAAAAAGGTAGGTTTTGCATAATGTGTGTCAAAGCACACACTACAAAACAAATATATAACTTATCTATATGCACCTTCATAAGCATACAAAAAATGAACCTCAAATTAACATAATAAAAAAACCGACAAAACTTTTGTAACTAATACTACATCACAAGTGCAACCTTTACCCATAGTTTTTTGTCCACCAGCATGAACTAGTCCTCCAAGAAAACACAGATATTGCACTTAAAGATGATAAAAATAGTATTTCCAATATTAATTAGAGTTGGTAAAATAGCTCCAAAAAATCAACCAACTTTTTTAACCTTTAGCAATTTTTGCATATCTTCATAAAAAATTGCATAAAATCTATACAACTGATTTGGTTGGAATGGTGTCAACATTATCTACAAATTTTGGTAAATGTTCGGTTTGATTAATCGTACTCTGTTTGCTCTAAATATTGCATCATCATCCTTCCTCATCAAAACAATTTGATTCTTTATTCCACCTGCCATTTTTTTTATAGTCTTGACAAAACCCAAAGATGTAGGTTTGGGGAGACAGAAATTGAAGCTACCTTTATGATTTGATTTGGAGTCTTTATACCAACACTGATTCAATCCCTGGGTCTTACTGATAGATTATCAAGATGATTTTAGTCTTTTCATAGTTGTTGCTTGACCCAGATAAAGTATACTCTCAATTTCTTTGCCACCTAGAATATATTTAATCTGACTAAATGTAAAATGCTGTTATTTGTCAAACTTACCCTATCAACATAAGTACAATTCATATTATCAACTTTTAGAATATCTTGATTTTGAATTGTGATATCAATTTCTGTACCAAGATTTACCCCAGTTTTAAAATACTCCTCATGAAACTCATTTATTTATAAGTTGATCAATAATAAAATCTTCTGCTGTGTCAATAATTGCATTTAATATACAAAAATCTGACTTAGTTGATATGCACAAATTGTTTTAGTTTTAGATTTATCACTAACTTATCTAAATTTGTTCCCCTAAATTTAATTATATCTTTATTGTCCGTTATTTTTTTTATCAGCAGGTTCTTTAAGTAAAAATACATTTCAGATGGTTGTGACATAAGAGACAAGACTTCCCTAGCCAGATCTATAAAAAAAAAAGAAGCAGCATATCATGATTAAATAAATTATGAAATATAACAGGAATATGATTAGGGCATCTAAAGTTTAAATTACACTGTCAGGCAGCTCCAAATTTACTAGTTAAGTGACAATGGTCTCTCACTTTTTTATCTAAAAGGTTTTTCACTGTTATGACAAAATTCAGAAGCCATAAAGTTTGTGATCTTTATTTGTATTAATATCTTTAGGATTTATGAGAATTAAACAAGTTTTATACACTTCTTTATTTTTTGCTTTTAAAAATGCAGGTGTGAATTTTGCATAATCAGATACAACAAAATAATTATGGAATGTCTAATTATAATATCTTGTGCTTTTAGTAAGTCTTCCTACTTATAGCAAAACTACTTTAAAATCTGCATAAATTACAAAAGGTACTTTTATTTTAGCTGCAAAAAATTTAAATTTGAGTTTATTATTATACTTTTTAGGCACTCTAGATAAAACCAATGAATTTGTATTACCCATCTCTTTAGGTTTTACAAGTTCTTTTCATCTCTATAACTTAAACAAATGGGCAAATACAAATTTTTTATTTATGCTTTGTTATTTGTATTCTAATTAGTCTAGATAAATTTTTAGAATATAAAAAATTTTATCTCCTTGTGTAATAAGCAAGAGATCTATATGTTCTTTCATTTTTAAATGTATAATTCTACATGGCAGAACTTCATCATCATCATCAAACATGTACAGATTAAATGAGTTGTTGCATTTCAACTTATTTATTTTGTTTAATGTAACAGGGTAAGCAATGTCTTTCATTTTTAATTTAGATTCATTAAGCTATATAGGTGACTTGTAGATGTACAAGTATACACCAGAAAAAACATTTCTGATTCTTATTTTGAATGTTCAGTACATTTTTTTTTTTTAATGTTTAGCAATTCTGAATATAATGATGCTTAGAGTAGATCATGTTTATCTATTTGAACAAGCTTGTCCACTTCTGTTGATTTGTATATCATTTTTTTTTTACATTATAAGTAAGTTGAGCTGTTAAAATGATTTTTTTAAATTAACATATCAGAAAGCTCACAAATATTTTCAGTAAAGTATTTTCCAACAATAGTTTCAAAGTCTTTAAGTTCTACAAATAATATAAATTGAAATATAAAATTATAACACTTTCCTAGCTTTACAAACACCTTTTCTTCTACTTGTCTCAGATGTTCTAAAAAGATTCCATGATCTGTAAATCAAAAACATAACCATCAAGAGCAGTGTTTATTTTTCTTGTAATACTTACAAATTCTATTTTTTCTTCAACTTAACATCAGCATATCTTTAAAAGTATTTTTTTTCACCATTTTTTTTCCGTCATAAGCCAAATTGACTTAAGAAATTGTAAGAGATTGCTTGAGACCAAGTAACAAATATTTCACTCACCTCCATTTATTTAAGTGAGACTTGGTGCCAGCACCTACTTATTAATACCTTTATTTTTGAAGACTTTCTTCATGACTTCTCTAGGTATTAGGGGTTGTTGAAAGTTTTAAAAAATAAGAATGTTTATAAAAGAAATTTACAAAAAAATTAAACCTTACTACAAAATCTCACATTTATAGTCCTCAAATTCAAATATTTGTTGAATTTATTAATTCCAGCAAATTCTTAGTCATGCTTAATGTTACTTTAGTAAAATAATTAATATGGTATTTATTTTCATTGCAATATCCTTTGGTAAATTTCTCTCAACAAATGAGGTTAGCATTTATTTAGTTATGTAAAAATGTATTCAATACTTTTTTCTCTTAAACAGTCAAGAGCTGGAAATGACGAATTGGGGGGGGGGCTAAAATAATAGTAGTTGTTGTAGTAAATTGTAATTTTAAAGAAACAAGTGAAATATGAAGCAGACAGATCTTTAAAATTTCACATAAAAATGCAGATTCTAACTTTTTACTTATAGCAGGACATAAAGCATTCTATTGATTAATGCAAAAGGTCTGATCAAAATGGAGAAATTAATACCATAGGGTTATTAAACAAGGCAACATTTGCTGACATCACACCACTGGCAGGAGGATAATTTTGTATCCATCTTGCATAACAGAGTTTTGTGCAGATGTATTTATTTTTATGTCCCATTCTAAAATGTCTGACCTGAAGGAGCAAAGTGTGCACATCAAATTCTATGTGAAACTTGGTAAGACAGCCACGGAATCACAGGAAATGTTAAAAACAGAATTTGGGGATGAAGCTTTCAGCCGTTCAAAATATTTGAGTAATTTGCTCGATTTGAAAACGGGCAAATTTCCGTTGATGATGATCCATGATCCAGCCATCCACCAACCTTGCATAGTGAGGAATCAGTCACTCATGTTCTTGACATGATTCATGGTAACAGATAAATGACAATTCATGAAGTGGCAGGTGGTGGTGACATCTATGGCACCTGCCATATAATTTTGACTCAAGATTTGAGAATAAGGTGTGTATCGGTGACGTTTGTCCCATAGGTTCTCACTCCAAAACAGAAAGAACATTGCCTCACAGTCAGTGTTCAAGGATTTATTCATCATGCAGCAAATGATAAAACTTCCTGCACAGCATCATTATAGGTAACAAGACTTGGGTTTATGGCTACAATCCAAAAATTAAGCATTAGTCTTCTCAGTGGATAAACTTGTCATCACCTCGACCAAAAAAAAAGCAAGATAGGAAAGACGACAATGATTGTTTTTGACAGTGAAGGTGCTGTGAAACGTGTTCATTTCACAAGATCAGATGATGAATTGATGGTTTTAACAACTGTCTGAAATGCTTAAGAAATGCAGTTTGATGGAAGCAGCTTTTAAAACAGGGAGTTAGATTTGTGAATGTTGCATAACAACAATGCACCACACATTCAGCTTTCTCCACATGAAAATTTTTGGCCAAGCACAACATTCTGCTGCTTCCCCACCAAATGAATTTTTTTTTGTTTCCCAGACTGAAACTTACCCTAAAAGATTTCAGAACAGGTGAACCATCATCCAAAATGCAGCCCAGAAACTGAAAGCCATCCCAAAAGACGAGAATCAGAGATGCTTTAAAATATAGTAAGACCACTGGAATTACTGTTCAATCAGTAAACTACCTTGAAAGGGATTGATTTGATTAACTATGTTGTCCTTTAGTTTTGTAAGAATAAATTTAGTTCCGAAACTTTTTGATCAGACCTCATACATAAAACATTACTGTTATCCTGTTGCTATTGTGTAATCGGCCTGACATGTTAGACAAAGATTCTAGCATTCCATCAAATAAAGCTTATTTATACTTCTATTGTATAATACAGTTAGATCTATAACTAGCCTAGCAAACAATTAGTGAATATGCATGTTTGAAATTTTAAACAAGATTTTTTAATATTTTAATTAGATTGCACCTGGTGTGTGTGTTGTAAGGAGGTTAGCTTACTCTATATACAAATAAAGAAACATCAACAATAGCTTAAAGTTTGGTTAGCACGTCATTTTTAAGTCAGTATGTATTATGAATCAACATCAGGGACACCTATAAAAATTTGACTGTTGAATTTATAGTGGATATTCCCAACTGTGGGCTTACTTCTGTGTCTGTACTTAAGGTTTGATGGTGTTAAATTTTTTTCAAGAATGGAGTGAGTGAAACAGTAGAGTACATGACAGAAAACTGGCATCTTGTTGGGGCTATCTGGCAACTTTGAATAAACATAGTCAACAGCAAGAAGCTGATAGCTGAACATTAAGTTTTGCTTCTTTTTTTTCCTAAACTACTTTTTTTAAACTGTGATTTTAGGCTTTTCAATTTTGTGATTTGCAGAAGCCTCTTTAATATTTACATTTCTTTAGTCTCCTGATTGAAATGTAAATATTGAGATAGAGGCACAGTATTGACTTAATCTGAACTGTTTGACTCCCACCAGAAAATAAGCAGGCAGGTGTATGTGAAAAAGTAATATTTAAAACATTCTTTCACTTTTTAAAAAGCGTTTTTAAAAAGGTTAATCAATGCAACTGATGTTAAGGTATGACAAAGAATAAAAATAATTTTCTAAAATGTAGGTTCATTTTCTGCTGCATTCCTAGCTTTTTTGTCAAGTGTTCATTTATTCATCAACAAACATGTTTAATGGAAACTATTAAATGTGTAGAAGTACAAGAATCCATGAACTTAAGCATTCCTTAAAACAATTTATGAGCTTTCAGAAATTAAACAAAAATCACTAAAAGTCAAAAACAAAATTAATGAACCTAAAACATGTTCAATGTTGCAACTTAAATTTTCTTGAAATAGTTTCACAAGGAAATAAACAGACAGGAAGATAATTATCTAACAGAATAAAAACCACCAACTTGTTTTGTGATTGTCTGCTTCTTCCTCTTCTCTCAAGTGTGTGTACTGCACCCGAGGATAGTTATAGTCATCATCATGGCCCCCTACTGTAACAAAGAACATTAAAAAGACTCCTGAAAATTAATTTTTCTTTTTCCTTAAGTAAAGGCTGCTACACAAAATTACACACACAAAACTCCGTGCGCATGCGCACGGAGTTTTGTGTATAAAAATAATTTTTTTAAAAATTGTTTTATAATGTATTGTTCCTCAGGACATTCTTGTTACCGCATTTTGTTTTAAATTATCATAAAAAATGAATATAGATTTCTTGATATCCTTATAAGATGTGAATAATAATTACATGTTCTATCTTATCTACTTCAGTTAGTTTAGTTAGTAACCAAAAAGAAAATAGAATGTTAGGAGTAATTAACAAGAGTATTAAACATAAAAATAAAGTTATTGAATAACTTCTTAATTCATCTTCATCTTGAAATGTGTGCAAGTGTTAATGCTTATTTGAGAAAGGTTATTAAGTTATTAGAAAGAGTTCAGCATAGATTTGCTAGAATGCTTACAGCCTGAACAATTTTAAAATATAATATCTACAAAGTTTCTATTATAAACATTGAAACCACCAAATTCAAATTTTCAAAATTATTAGGGATTTTGAGCATGGGAGCAGACAGATTATTTCTTAGTTGGGGCTATCATAAATAAGATTCCAGTACAATTATTTAGTAATAGAATTATTCATGACTGGAATAAATTACCAGTGGCAAGTATAGCTAATATTTATAGTATTTAAGAATCACATTGATATCTTTCTCTCTTCCATGGGTCCTTGTATAAGCACATGATGGTTTCTTGCCTCCTTGTAACTACTTAATTAAACATGGAGGCAGAAAGCTATCATTAAAATAAACAAGACCCCATGGTGGAAAAAAAGTGTCTAGCAGTGTAGTTTTTAAACTCATACAATTTATAGTAATTGATGTGCACAAAAACCATCAGTGTACCCTTATTTTTCAGTATTTACTTTTATAAGTTATTTATACATGTTGATTAATTTAGTGAGAACTGAAGTTAAAAATTTGCAGTCATTTTAAAGACATTTTTATGAAGAACTGCACCATAATGATATAATTCAACTGCTAATTTAGTGTTTACATTATACTTCAGCATTACACAAAGTTTGATTGTCATCATTATAATACCACTAAATGCATTAAACAATGACCAGGTATTGTGAAAATCAAACTTTATGGTCAATTTTGAATTGTGTTCAAATTCTCAATATGTTTGTGCAATTTATATCACAATATCCATGTATTGTTTTAATCACTGCATAAATAAAAGAAAAATATTGGTGATTATGTGTAATGCTGAAGTATAATGTAAACACTAAATTAGCAGTTGAATTATATCATTATGGTACAGTTCTTCATAAAAATGTCTTTAAAATGACTGCAAATTTTTAACTTGAATATTTTCTTTTTGATGGTAGTTTGACTATTCTTGCATGATGGACCTTTGCATTATCTTCCATGAAAGTGAAGATAACCAGGACTCTGTACAAACAGTATAACAAATCTAATGACCTTATCTAGGTAGCACCAACCTGTAACAGTTCCAAAGATAATCAAATTATTTTTGTGGTCACATGATGCAGTACTCCAGACTAAAACACTGCCACACAAAAATGTTTTTTCTCTAACATGTTACAGTCAGTATTGTGTTTGTTTAGATTCAGATTAGCAGAGTATAGCAATTACAGACAGAAGATACAGATCCACTACTACAATTCTTTCTAAATGGATTGTCAAGATAATGTGGTTATGTTGAGTCAGATAAGTATAACAGCTGTTATCATTAACACTGCTGTGATGTCCCCTACAAGGTCTTTTGTCATGTCAAATGAATTGGTTTTTGTAACTCTGCCAAAGTCACTCTGTGTTACACCATGTTCAGTGGCTACATCTGTCTGTAGCTTAGCCATGGCTAGGCACTGCTGATTATTGATAAGTTGACAATGAAGCACCATACTCACAAAGCTCGTTAAATTCATTGTGAACAATGGTGACAAATTTTACAGCCAATTTGACTACTGTTATGCAAGTTTGGATTCACCTTACAGTGATGAAATTTTTGCAAGTACACCGAACCCAGACGCAAAAAGCAACATGCAATACCTGAAGCAACAAAATTGTCACACAACTTGAGTTGACAAGAGTTGAATGATCTTATGACACCTATAATGACCAAAGTTACTGTAAATAGTTGTACAAGAAGTCTCGTACAAAATATCCTTATATTGTTTTGTTCAAAAAATTAAAATCTCAAATGTCCCAATTACTGAATACTAGTATAGCTAAGAGTAACTGTTGTCTGCAAGAATGACTACCAATACAACAAAAACATTTTTAAAACTAAATTTTACCTTCTTTATGTGAAAGAACTCTTTAAATGAAAATAAATAAAAGCATGCTTTTTTCTGTCTTAGGCAGCATATAATTCACTTAAAAAAATCAAACTGTTTTGGAAATGGCATGGAAGTTAGTTAGGAATGATTGCTCAAGAAAAATCATACTAGTTTTACCTTGAATGGTAACTTTAGAGTTTCTAGACGATTCATCTGTCCTGTCTTTATAAACCTGCTGTCCAGAAATACTGTGAAGGTTCAAACACTTTTCTATGGAAAAGAAAACAGTATGTATATTAATATTAACCACAAAGTAGTTTTCTTTTTTTTAAACAGTTTCTTCTAAAATATTTTAAAATGCATAATTAGTATGGCCACATCAGTGATCTAAAAAAATTCTGTTTGATTTTTTACCAACCACATTGACTTTTCATACTTACTATGCATAGCTCTAGCCAAAGATAACAGATACAAGACTGGCATTTCATAGCACCATTTTTTAATTACTACATCCTCAAACAAATCTCAAGAAGATTAGCATAGCACACTGCTACTACCAGAAATGTTCAGATAAAATCCTGCTGGATACCATTATGGCAATGCTATTTCAGCTGGGTTTCATTTGAATGTCCTCAGTACTTTCCCTGTCTGCCAACGGGGAGTTAACTTTGATGTTGCTGCTCCTCCTTGGCAACCTCTGTTCTGACTTTTTATGTCTAAGGACATCTCACAGACAATGCACAAGAAAGGAGAAGTGTGGTGAATTAACCTTGGTGACCAAGCAAGTTAACTAGATATGGTTGGTTGGTTGGCTCTTGAGGAATGGTCAAGGTGAAAACCAAGAATTACCCATGAAACCTCCACCACGTGTAACTGGAAATCTTTAGTAGAACACTTTATTTTAAGAGGTGGGAGAAAAACAGAGTGCACAAAGAAAACCCTTGTGGCTGGCTGGTGAAAAAGAACAAGAAAAAACCATGCCAGAGGTGCACTAAATTGTACCAGTCCTGACCAAGATTTAAGCTTCGGCCCTTCCTAGTGGACTGCCAAGCAGCCCAACCTTTTAAAATCAAAACAAAAGCCTGGCACAGTATTATTACTTTGCTCTTTGTATGATTATGGACTGCAAAACTCTTTATAAAAAGCTAAGTCTTGACCAGGTGACAAATATCTGAACCTATGAAAGTTTCCAATAAACTGGAACCTGCATCTCATCTTGTCCAGAAAATATAGCTACTTGTCAAGCCATTTTTTTCAATCTGTACCATTGCACTGGTAAAAAAAAAAAACTATCTCGGTGATGACAACAAGTATCAACAACTTAAAGCTGTTGATCCTTTATGGTAAGAATCTCTCAAAACATATACTTCTATATCTTTGTTGTTGTTGTTCTGCTTCATAGCATAATACTACATGGCCTCAAATATACATTTCAGTAAACAAAATTCTCACCTGTAATTTTCCTTCTCTGCCATGGGACAACTGCAAACCGCACAATGAGACCAGCAAGGATACCCGAACCAACAGTGAGGATAATAACACCATACAGTGGGATCTTATCAAAGCCAAGCACTAACAATGCAAACAGACACACAGTAAATACTCAATATTGCGAATACTATGAGTTTTAATATTTAGCTTTCTCTTCAAAAGTGTTATTCAGATAAATGTTTCAGTATCAGTGGTGTGCACAAAAGTAACATTATCACTGAAGTCATGCTGCCTATTATTGAGAAAAACTTAAGATGGCAATCAATGTGTCTACTGAGTTATAAGAGCAGCTTTTAAAATCTTATTCAGGAAAGCATAACATCAATAAAACATAGCTAAGTTTAAACCTACATTCTTCTATTTTTATTCTTAATATAATGAATATAATGTAAAAAAAAACTAATGTATCATGCACAATATTTACTGCTAAGGTTTTCTAATTATCCAATTCTTTTTTCAACTCCCAAAAGAAAATCCAAAGAGAGTTCAATCAATTTTTAATTCTTAGCACACAGAGCTACAAAAAAAAAAGTAATTTTGTTTTCATGTTTCTAATAAAACATGCTACCATAAATATATTAGAGGAAACCACAGTTTTAATACTATATTGTAAATATAAAAATATATTATCTTTCATATAATTTCATGAAATGTGTATATATTAACATGTACTGATGCATCATGTATCATCATAGGATAATTTACAGCCAATAAAAGAAAGAACTTGTATTTTGGGGAGATTTTTTTTTTTAATACTCAAATCCAAGCCTAGAACACAAAAACTGAGAGAGACAAACAAACATGACCAACTTAAAATAAATTTAATTCCAGTAAATTACTGAGTTAGGTTAAACTTGGAAGAAATTCTGATTGTACAATCCCAACCATGGGCACCTGCAGAATTTTATTAATTGGGGTGGGGGCAAATTTACAAAATAATATCAAGAGTGGGAAATGTGCCTGGCAATGAAAGCGTACTTGTGTCAGAAAATGAGAGGTTAAGTTATGATTCTGATCAATAATTTTTTTAACTTAGAAATATTTCTTGTGATTCATTATTTTTTTACACTAGTATACAGGCAATGAAGCTTCATTATTACGAAGTTTGTTTTTCCCTGACTTTTTTCTTAAAATTTAAAAAAATAATAAAAAAAAACAAACTAATGGAATCCAACAAGAAAGCGACACCATAGTCTTTCATTCTGATTTCAACCAATCAGAAAAAAGTGTACCCCTCAAAAAAAAAAAAAAAAATGCCATCATTTCAAACCTAATGCTTGGCATAAATGTATGGACTGTATCTCACCATTTCCCCTTTTTATTAAAAATATTCATTATTAGCCACCCCTATTCCAGCCAAGCAGCCATCAAGTGGCAGTGATGCGTGTGTGCCTAGAGAGAAGCACAATTTCCCTGGATGTAAAAACGCAGACCATACGACGAGTTGAGGCAGGGCAAAAGAAGTGCAATGCAGCACACCTGCTAGGTATGGCTCATTCCACATTGAAAACTATCTTAAACCAAACAGACAGTATAAAAGCTTCAGTTAAAACAGCAGTCTATCAGCTGCTAAGAAATTAACTTGCACGAGGAGCACCTAATAGAGAATTAAAGATTTTGGAAATCTTATAACAATGAAAGCAACTGATAACATGAGAGATGCTTGGCAAGAGGTAACAAGAAAGTGCATGAATGGGGTGTGGCATAAGCTGTGAGTAGTTGTTGTCAATGACTGTGCTGGGGCTTTGAGACCGAGATGCTAGCAATTAAAAATTATGTTGTTAAGCTAGCAAAGGAAGTAGGATTCGATGAAGTAGATGGTGTGCAAGAGTTTCTCGACTCTCATGAGGAGTTAGGAACAGCCTATGAGAGATGAACAAGACCCAGTTGACGATGAGATGCCAGAAAGTGTTAACTATAAAATTTTTGTCTGAAAATATTGCAAAGATATGGATGCAATAGAGGCCTTCAAAACAAAATGATCCAGATTGGGAATGCAGCAGTGCTGTCAAGAAAGCAGTGTTGAAAGATATCATCAGCTATCGTAAGATTTTAATAATAAAAGAGAGGGAAGGAGGAAAGACAGTCAACGCTTGATACATTCATCAAAAAGAAGTCCTCTGTTCAGCAACTACAAGAACCAGGATCCTGGCAGCTCATCACACAATTAGTAACACTCATCCACCATTGCCAAGTTGGAGCAAAGTTTGGCAACAGTGGTTCACATGGTTATGCAAGCTCTGGCAAGCAATTGGTGACTGTAATTGTTTTTTTTTTCTGTTTTATTGAAGGTGTATCTACAATGTTTTTAATATTGTATTTATTGGACTTGTACAGTATGCAAAATACAGAATAACGAAGGACTGGAACCTATTCCCCATTCACCTCATGTTGAAACTACCTCTGACATAGAAGTTTCTGAAAATGAAGTACCTCATCAGAGCTCACAAAAAAAAAATAATAATTTCTATTCAACTTTTTTATTATTCCCCCTTGTGGATGCCCAGGATCCCAACTAAAGATTTGTAAATTACCTAACACTTTTCGTGATTTTCACACAGCTAAAAAAGTAAAAATCTTGAGTGTACTTTTCAACAGCAAATAAAATTACTTATGCTTTTGGTGCCCACCATATAGTTGACACAACACAGCACAACTTACATTGAGATCCTTCGTAGAAAATAGAAAAAACATTTGTTGCCAAGGTAAAAGCATAAAATAAGGGCAAAATTTTAAGTCCTGGCTCCAGAGGTTCAGGCTGCAAAAGAAAAGAAAAAAGAATAAGCATATGAGAAAGTTTGAAAAGCTAAAGATAAGAGGAGAAATATGTCAGTATTGGAGACAAGACAAGGCTGACTGAACAATAATTAATAGTTACTGAGAAGAAAACAAAACATGAGAGAAATCTACTAAAAGATAAACTATTTCTATTTTGCTTAATAACTGTATCTCTGAAACTATAACACATGCTAACAGAAGTGTACATACTCAAGGGAACTTGGAGAATGCATTCCCAGAATTTGCAGATTTTACTACAGGTGGGGTACCGCTTATGCTATGTGATTCCATACCTAAACAGACATGTCAATTTTAAAAAAATAAGATTCTTCTGAAAACAATGCATAACTGCAAAAGTAAGTTTTTTTTTTATTTGAGTTACCTACTCCAATTTATTGAAGCAAAATTTTATTAACATTTTTCTGAACTGGCTTAACCTGTTACGTCACCTTCCACACAGTTTACTGGGATAAGCCAGAAAACCTGGCAACTTGATGGATGCTGCTGCCTTCTTCAGGTAATGCTCCTTTTGATTTCTGATAACACGAATTTCTGCAACAACTTCTGCAGGTGTTTGGGAGTTATGAGCAACCAACTAGAGAAAGTAATTTTACAGTCACCTGATCCTCAAGTTACAATTAAAAACACACCCCAACCGCGAAGCACACATGTACTGACAATTTTTTTCTCCCCATAATCCCACTGCACAGTTGCACTGCTCCACAAAAAGATACCGAAGCCAGCTAATTTCAGCTACTCGTCAAATTGGAAGTGTCTTCCATCAAAAGAACCTTCAGGAGTCCAAAAAGGTAGTGTGTCGCTGGAACTTCACCCACTTCTTCCTGCCCAGCAGCAACAGATACTATCTTCTATGCTTTGTGTAGCCTCAAGTTGTCATGCAAAATTATCTTTCACTTGCAGGTGGTGTGATAAAATCATTAGGGCAATCCTACACACTGTTCAGATGTTACTGTGGAAATCAAATGAAGAAATTCCAATACCCCAAAATGCCCCACACCCATTCTTTTTCGATTTGTTATTGTTCACTTAAATTTTTACGCAGGGAAAACCCTTTCAATTCTAATGCCTTTGTCTCACTCAGATAATAGAGGCATCAACTTTCACAGCTTATCAAAATTCTGGCAAGCATGTTATTTGCATGATAGCATATTACTTGATGTTCAAGTGCACAAAACTGGCAGATTATTGTGTTTCATGAACAATATCAGTCTTTTGTGATGCACAATGTCATGTACACACCAAAAGATAATTTCTATCTGGTGTTCTATCAATAATAATCCAACAGTGTGCTCAAACTCACCAATACTTACATATAATTTAATATCACAAACAGTACTGGAATAAAATATATTTTTGTTTAACAAATCTGTAACTAATTATAGTGAGTAGTGTGTGTTTGTGAAATAAAATAAACCTTTTTAGTAATTTTATTCTTAAATTCTTTTTTTTTTAAAGACAGGAATAACCAGGGGCACTCTACAACCTATACTAAATCAAATGTAGACCTCTTTCCATATGAATATTTGGAACTAATTAACTTAGCACACATTAAAAGTGATGAAAAAAAGTGTAGAATTTTACACTTATGAAATATCAAATGGATTTCCTCTAAAAAGAAAATTAAAAGTTGCACACACTTACTTTGTTGAGAACAAAATGCCTGATGATAACGAAGAGTCCTGTGGAGACAGCACCAGACAAAATAGGAGATATAAACCAAGACCCAACTGTCAAATAAACAGTACATAATATTGCTTGAGACTACAGTTATCAAAATTATCATTTGGACGAACAGTTCCCTATAAAAATCCAATTTTACTTTTTTAAAAAAAAAATTGTATTAGGTAAAAAAATAACCCAAAAACGAACATTTTGACAATCAATATCTGGGATGTGTAAGATGCAAACAGATAGCTGAATATGTATGCATTACTGTTATTTTTCGTGTGTGCTTGCATTTTTGCTGGGAATGCCTCTGTTTATAATTACTATATTTTTCAGCATATATGTCAATACTCCTCCCCCCCTCCACCAGAAGTCTGGAATTTGATTTGTCTATGAATAGTCATTAAATTGACACATGCATTATTATCCAATGAACAACAAGCAAATACTCACCAATTACATTCTATCTTTTCGATCTTAATTATACATCAAGATACTCCCAAAAGATCCTCTAATTATCTCAAAATGCAGGTCTAACAACTGGGAGTTAAGTTTGGTGAAGAAAATGATGGTAATATGGCCATACACAGGGACCAGTGTAAAGCAAAGGATATGTTACAGATTATAAAGAAAACTAAGGAGGCAAATCATTGCTGCAAAGCTAGGTAGACTAACACTGAAGATAAGTTTGAGAAATATGTGCTAATCCATTTACAGTGTGTTATGAACTTAGTACTGTACAGCTGAGGCTAAAGGTCAAACAAATCGCAACCAATGATCACTGTCTTTACATTTCTCCATATCTTTCTTTTGCTGGTGTCAGTATTTACCATCATGGCTTCTTGGAGGTCTACCATATTATCCAATCAGAACAGCCGAACATGGTAATCTCCTTGTTGGTCTAGTTGTAAACCCCAAATGTCAGACAACTTGAAACAAGCTGAATGAATGTTCATTTATGCTATCAAAAATGAAATTGGGTGAATTTCTGAATTTGAGAGTGCTGTAATCAAAGATAGATAAAACTGACATATTTGACTTTTTAAAGCAGGCATATCAACACAACATAATGACAAAGGTTCATCTAATAATCACTGATGTCATGCAGTGACTGCAAATAGCCACCAGACTTTTGATACCAAAACCAATAATAACATTTGCAGTTTGCTTCAAATATTTATCCATTATTTCAGACATGTTGCATAACTATTTCAACACCATTTTTCCGGAAGACTATCTCACATAGTTCAATGATGTGCACAAACAGCATAATAATATTCATGAACCTGAAAGTTCCATAGACAGGCGATGCAATGCTAGCATTATGAAAAACCTGATGTATTGTTCTGACTGGTTGAAAGTTTGGCTAACTAACAAAGTTGATTTAGCTTCATTTTATACTCCAAATCTACTTAGTGGATGCAAAAATTATTAGCAGATTTGGAGAAAAATTTTCAGAGGTTTATAACTTGCTAAAATGACCAATAACAGCACATTTATATATCAGATGAAAGGTAATTTATCAGTGTTTCAGATGGTTTTTAAGCCTCACCATAAATGTGTACAAGAAAAATTTTGATTTTCAACAAAATTATTTTATCGTCATTTTATGGCAGCAAAAAGTATAAGTAGATTTCATGATTCAATCTAGACAATGTATATTTGCAAAATAAGGCGCTTTCTTGACAACATCATTAAATACATTCTACTATTTGGTAGGATACCTGAAATTGCTGGTCATGGCACAACAGTAAAAGGGAATTGAATTGATAAGCTTGTTGCAATAGTCGAATGTAATTTTATCCCATAGTTCTTCAATATTTTCATACAACTCGCTCAATTTCGCCAGTTTTGAAGCTCTAATCACTCTACCTAGTGTATGCCATATGCTCTCTATTGGATTTAAACCTGGAGAGTGAGGAGGCCATTTGAGAAGAGTGGAATTTGTGGTTTGGAACCAATGCTTAACAATATTCAAAGTGTGAATAGGCTCTTTGTCCTGTTTGAAGATCCAAGTCAAGGGCAAATTCTCATTAGCTTATGGTTCAAGGACATTTCTCAAAATGTGCAAATATCTGTTGCTGTTCAAAGTTCCCTCGATGGACTGAGCAGTTCTTTCAGGAAATGAACAGCTTCTTCCTGGTGACTCTCCCATTCAGTCCAAACTCATCCTGTCAGTTCATGATTGGCTTCAGATTGGACTGGTGCATCCATAAACTATCTTTGGGTAGTTTTTCTAGGCTAGCCAGAATGTAGACTATCACTATACTGTCCAGTGGCTTGGTAGAGATTCCAGGCTTGTCTGCAGGCTTTTTTGCTGCTTCCGATTTCTTTGGAAATTCAGGAACAAGAAAATTTCAGCTTTTGAAGCTCAACAATTCTTGAATGAGTAATTGGCGGACTAAACTTTCTACCCATTCTAAGAAATAATAATTAATTATATATTAGCCACAAAAGTGATAAATATCACTAGGATTATAAAATCCTACTATCATATCAAATTATTTAACTACTCAAAATCTGCTTATAATTTTTGCCATTCCAAAAAAATGGTTTCTTTTTCTTTCTTGTAAATAAAATCTTTTTCATGTAAATTCGTGCTAGAACTTAAAAAGTGTCTGAAACACTGATAAATTACCTTTCACCTGATATAAGTGTTCTGTTATTGGTCATTTTAGCAAGCGTTCTCTGAAAAATACAATAATATTCAGCCCTTAAGCTTGTGTTCATTTCAGTTTTTGGTGCTACCTAATTGTCAGTTAAAATCTGATGTACCCTAATATTTAGTGTTTGAACCCAAGCTTCCCCTTTCAATTAAATCAACATCCCTTTCTAAATCAGCAGTCTTATTTTGCAAAACGTAATACAAGATTTTACAACACCTGTTAGAAATTCTGTAGATCATGAGCCCAGGTTACATCTCCAAAAGTAAGGTGCAAACTTTTTTTTTTTTTTTTAAATTTTGCTATGATGATTCAGTACACATTAACACGTAACAAACTTCGAACTCTTGCTGACTGAAACCATCAAAAAAATGTTGAGAACCAAAAGATAACTCACTTACTTATCAGCCCCAATTTTTTCCACTGAACTCCACTGGTGCCATGAGCTACAAGAGTAAACCCCAAAGTGGCTCCAACAATACTATGAGTAGCAGAAACTGGAAGCTTGAAAAATGTAGCTAACAATAACCATACACATGATCCTGCAAATTTGAGAAAAAAAGTGACTTAGGTAGCTGATAAAAAAAAAAATTAAAAAAAATTATTACACAAATCTAAGATTTTTGGAATGAGAGAAAAAGAATGAAAATTGATGATAATTGTAAATAAATTTTAACTGAAGAATTAAAAAGAAAAAAAGGTGAGATTAAGTAAAATAAAACCACCATATAAAAATAATCAGAATGCAAACTTTAAAAAAAATTGAACTTTTAAAATTCTAAAATAAAATAACATGAAGTAAACTAAAGCAACCTAAGCAACAGTAGGCTAAAACAGATGAGAATGAGAGGAAATCAAATGGATTAAACAGATTAGCTCTCTTAAAATCTAAGGGAAGTAATCTTGTATTTACCATAATTACCAGGTTTCGTCTTATAATCCAAATAAACTTATATGTGAATAAAATTAAAATCTCTCAATATTGAAAAAAAAAAAAAAAAACAATTTGCTAAACAATAAAAATTGGCTGTACAGTTTATATGGAACTACTTGGTAAATACCTTTTTTTTTTCTCAGTAGGACCAGTGTTCATTAAAGTATGCTTAATTATCCAATTGATAACAAGTCCCTGTCATCTTGATCCATGTCAATCTTAATTGTAAGTATAAAAACCCTTATTCATTTTCAAAATGCTATCTGGTACATAACGTAAACCCTACACAGCAGCCTTTAAACTGGAAGTGGTAAAATTTGCCAAGGAAAATGAAGTGAATATGGCTGCTCATCATAAGTACAGTATCAGTGAAATGAGTGTCCAGGAATAGCACAAGGAAAAGGATGCTCTGTGTATGACAAAAAAAAAAAAAAAAAAAAACTCAGAAGGAAAATCGCAGGTGTAAACTTGATGAAAACATTGAGGAAAGGTTAGGAGAGTATATATTATCAATGTTCTGCATGTTGCAGACTTAACACTGATCAAGTGAGATAAAAAAGAAAAGGCACCCAGTCTGCCCCCTTGAGCTTGCCACTATTTTCCACTCAAACACTGAAGATGAGGAATTCGAAGGTTTCTCTGAAGCTGAGTTGTGACTGAGTCAGTGCTTAGTAAGTAATAAAAAAAATAAATTGTGAACTTGTTCCCTTTTTAATTTATTATTCTATAAATGTTATACTACTTGAAAGTTATCTTGCATATCAACATGTATCATGAAAATTTTAATTATGAGTTGAATATCTAAACTTTAATGCTTGCAGGGAATTAATTTATTTTAGTAATTGATGTGTTCCACGCTTGCTATCGAATCCTGGGTCGCTTGTGTCCCAAATCGCCTTGAAATTAAAACACTGTTGTGTAAAACAACGTGTATTGCAAGAAAAACCGAAATCCCCTGCTACCAGAAATGAGCCTATTTATATAGCAATCAAAGGAACCAAACTCGCATTCTGATTGGTCGAGACTGTCAGCCAATGAGGTTGTTCCGTTCCGCTGTTCTGTAACCTTCCAGTATATTCTGTAATGTTCTTGTTCTATTTCGTTATTTAACGAGTTTTGATAAAAATACTTGAACTTTTGGGGGTAAATCGGTTCCCCTAACAGTAATGAATTCAGCAGAGGATGTATTCACAAAGTAGTTGATTAATAAGTTCAAAAGAGCGAATTAATATTCATGAGCATAGAAGTACTGTACACCATTATTATTATTATTTTTTTTTTTGCTGTTTTGCAAGACTTCATGTGATGTTCTGGCTAGTTTTGGTCAACTATCTTATCTTATCTTAACTTCATAAATGAAGTTAACAAAAATGGGAAATTTAGTCAATTTGTCTTATAACCTGGAAATTATGGTAATGTGCACTTTATCCTATTCTACTGGGTTCATACACTCTCCATAAAGTATTAACTAAATCAGTCATTCTCATTAAAAGGGCAAGAGGGTGTAGTTGGTTTGCATCTAATCAGAAAAGTGTGAAGGACAGAAATAATTGTGTGGAATGAAAAAATTAACAAAATAATGAATGGTAATTGGATTTGTGAAAGTTGTTAATGTAGAAAATTGCCATAGCCAAAATAAAGGATAATATTAATAATAAAAATATTAATTTTTGAAAAACTGACATAAATACTACTAAAGGTGCATGGATCCACATACCTAAAGCGATAGATAGATATTGGAATTAGTGCACCTAAAGTGTTGGGACTACTAATACTAACAAAGCCAGCATAAGCAGAAAAATGTTTTGTCAGATGACCATAGGGGAAATTTAGCTTAGCAGAAATGGCAGTATATGAAAATAAATGTATATATGAGAATCCTAAAAATTAATTTTGAGTTAGATTGTGAATTGATGGGATAATAATAATTTGGTAATAGTAGTTGATGCTGTAACTATATCCTAGCATTAATTACAGGTGGGTAATATTTTGGTGATATTAGTCAGTGCTATGATTATGCTCAAGTAGGTATTATAGATGAGTACCTTTCAAGGTGGGTTTCTTTTCCAATAACCATAGCAGTCACAGTTGATGTGGATGCCCAGCTGTGATTGGTTTCATTTGTATAAAACTGGGGAGGTGAGGTTTATCAAGTAGCTGCATGGATGTTTACAAGCCTTTTGCACCTGTTTGGTAATGACGTGTGTGTGCGCATGGATTACATATAATAACAGCTTGCTGAACATGTTGAATAAAGTGCAGTGAATAAGTTGCATAGGCATAGATTAAGTCCTTCTATAGAATGAATAATCTGAATTTTTTCACCTCAGATGATATAAGGTAAGTGCATCAGAGCATGGATATTAGGTCTGACGTAAACCTTAGTGGACAGGTTGTCATGCATAATTATATCCAAGAAACTAAGCTGGTGTTGAAACTAAGCTGGTGTTGAATGTAAGCATAAATGATTTTAACATTGGGATATAAGTTGATTAGGGTAGTTAGGAATTGTACTAATCTTCTGAGCCTTCCCAAACTCCAAAAATGTTGTCAATCAGAGTGAAGATTGGAGGCTGCTAGTTTGTAGTCTATATTGTTCCCACTCTGTGCCATGCGAACATTTACAAAGGTAGGGGTGAATCTCTTCTTCTCACGTGTCTTCTTTATTAGCAGGTACTGCTCATCCCAAAAAATGAAACTGTTGTTGCAATAACTTCAGCTGTAGTAAATCCAGTATTGGGCAGTGAACTGTATTGTACTACAAGACTCTTTCAATGAAAGAACCTTTCTGGCTGTCAATATTAGTGAAAATTCACTATTTTCTGAGAAAACATGGGTTCTTTATATAAAAAGGCCACAATTGCAACAGGGGATGTAGATATAACAGTCAATGGAAGCCACTGAAAAGGATTACTCTGTATTGACACCAGCCACAATCAACTGTTCCTTCAGGGATTTGCAAGACATTGAACATGTGTTTGGTCTTTAGTTATTTGTAGATCTTGGGCATTAAGTAAAAGTGGTGCATGTTAAGATTTGAGGGGAGTTTGAAAATGAAAATGTCTGATGATTAACAAGCTTGTTCTTCTGAAGTTGCAATGTGATATGTAAAATTTTTTGTTTAATTATTGTATTTTTAAATGGGTTTTACTACTAATGCTTTCATATTTTATACTGTTGTTAAAATGTAGCTATATATATGTTAATTTCTCTTCCTCACACATCTAACACTGGCTGGCTACATTAGGCCTTATACACCCTTTCAGACTACTGCAAGGGGGGTTTATTGTTGCAAACATGTAGCAACAGAAAAAAAGGAAGTAAAGAGAATAGTAAAGTCAAACCATCATCAAACAAAAGGCCAACAAATGAAGACATTTAATGCAGGGAAAGCCACACCCATCTCTACTCATACTTTGCAAAAAATGAAGCAATAAAAAGAACCTGGCAGTATGTGTCCAATGTGTAAACTACTGATCAGTTTCCAACATGAAAAGATTACCTATATAGTGTAAGGAACACTGACATTAGACCAAGCAGGACCAAAACATGTGGTCTGATGAGTCATAGTTAACCTTTTTTTCTTTTCCTTTTGTTTTTACATGAGAGAGAGAGAGAGATTTGGAAAAAACTAAATGAAACACTTGACCTCTTTTGTGTAGTCCCATCTGTCCAGGCTCAACACATTTCCAATCAAATGCATCTATTGATGCTGTGTGTGTGCACCCTGATGGCAACAGCTACTTCCAAGATGACAATACTCCTATCCACCATGTCCATTTTTGTGCATTCAAGATTTCAGCAACTCCCATGTCCAGCACAATCCCTGGACCTCAATCCAATTGAGCATCTGAGATGAACTTGAAAGACACATTTGCCATCATGATTCTCTGCCTACTCTGTTTCATACTTTGCATACAATATTAATGGCTGAATGGAAATCCCTCTCTCTCTTAGGATACCTTCTAGCACCTTGTAGATTCTGTATGCCATGACATAACATGGCATGCTGTGGCTGTTATTCAGGCAAAAAATGTTCCAAGCCCCCATTATTATATATAGGTTATAATAAAGTGGCCAGCCTATAGCTAAATAGCTTTAACCCTTATTTAGTCTTATATTGTGTAGAAATTCTTTAAGCTAGCAATAAAATGATGTTCTACCACTCTAAAGTATAATAAATACTGCTCAAACAGTGGTATTTTAGTTTTAAATCCTGCCAAAAGCATAACTAGCACAAAATAAATCAAATATCAATGCTCTTGAGATTCCTTACCTGAGAGAGCTGCTACATTGCCCAACATCAAAGCTGACTCAGTGCCATTGAAAGAAGTAACATCTATAATTCCTTTTCTGATTGTATCTGACACTCTTGCACCTGCATATATATATATATATTAACATTTAGTTAAAAGTACACAAATAACAATGAAAAACCAATCACCCAATTTTTAAACAATAATTATATATATATATATATGTTGTAGTATATCTCTTGAGAGAACTACATAAACTATTATTTGGTTGTGGCATTTTCCATCCTACTTTTGCAGTGAACAATTTATTGCTCATGTTGCACAGCAATCTTAAGTCTTCTATGACCAATAAAATACAAATTTATCAGGAAATGCTTTGATTAAAATTCTAACGAACTTTTGTCAATGTTATTGTCAGTATTTCACTAAAGTATGCAGCAAACAGATTAAAATAATGGTTCTAATTGCTATCCATGTTACAATAAATGACAATTCCCCCATCATAGCCCAAAAAAACATTTTAAAAAATACCACTTGTCTACATTAGTGGGGGTGCTGATTGCTTGGAAGGTAATTAATAATCAGCCAATTAGACTTCATAACAGTAAATGAAAAACTTGTATTTTTTTTTTTTTTTTAGTTAGAAACAACTGGAATATTGCTCCTCTCTGCTTTCCATGTTACATCAAGTTTTATTAACAAAGCAATTTATCCATATTAACATAACTTGGAGCACTGATCTGGCTTAAAATTGGAAGGTAAAGATGGTAAATCCCATAGGTATTCATTCACTCCCCACCCCTCCCACATACATATAACTTATGTACATATAAATTCTAATGCAATTTATTTTCTAAGGGGGAGTAATATCTTGATTGTGACACAACCTCCCGCTCAGATCCGATCCCCCAAACCAAAGATGGAGGCCTCTGTCAATAACTAGTTGAAGACCAAAAAAAAAAAAAAAGTAATACTGATCTAAAAGCAAAAATTTTTAATTGAAAATAATTATAAAAATCTTTCAAAAGCATCACAGTATTACCTTCCTTCTGGAGCTTTGTCTAATCTGCCTCTTCCATTTTTTCACTTTCTTCTATCAAAAAAATACCTTATTCTATCCATATTCATGTCTTTACTTTGGAAAACCAGTTTCAAGAAAGGGTATTTATTAGCATGTGGGAATGCAGGGTTTATATTTGCTAACTAATGTAAACACTTTGCATAGTTGCTTTTAGCTGATCCAATTATCAAGATTTTTCTGAAAATAGTAGCAGTACCTTTGTCTAGAAAGAGTTCAATGGTCAAAATTTATGGAATTATAATGAAAGTTATTGCATTCTTCTGAACTTTTGTGATCTCTATAATGGGCTTTAAAAGCCAAACAAGTTTTTCAGATAGAATCCATTGATAGTTAGATTTAGATTATTATAATTTATGGCATATGCCTATCTTATAGCACATAATATGAACAGTTCCAATGGGTTAATACATCCTTTAGATACCAGTGTCTGGAAACCCTCAATTGTTCCAGGTCACTTAACTTTTGTGAGATGGCAAGAGAATGGTTGAAATGACCAACCATTTTTCAATTAATATGAAAGATATCTTTTACTGCTTGTTGGCTAAACATGGGACATAACTATTATAGATAGGAGACAAGTGATTTAGTAGTTTTAAATCCAATGTCTGCTACAACTGAGTAAGTTTGTAAGTCAACAATAATCATCTGTCTGATCTTTCACTTTTTCTTGTCATGGGATTTCTCCATGGTCATGTTTGCTACAGCCTGGTCTGCATTCTTCCTGTTTCCCCTTTGCAGTAGCAGCAGTTTTTTTCTTTCTGCTGAAGGATTTCTGAATTTTATTTGATGGCTTGTTTCTCCTTTAAATGGTTTATCATGTTAGTAGTTGTAAATGTCTTCATAGCTTTCCACTAGCTTGCATTTAGTTTTGATGGAATCTTTCTGAATCACAAAATAATTCTGTACAAAGTTTTTTTTGAGGTCATCGCCACATTTAAAATATATGTGCCTAGAAACTTGTCTGGAAATGGGCAGTGTATCAGTGGTCAGCCTGCCACAGTTCTAACTTAGCTAAACAGCATCTGAAAAAACTGACCGGTCCCAGTATTCAATTTTTAAAATAACAGACCAACCTCAATATAGGTTCTACATCACCCCTGATTAATTAAGTATTGTAGCCTCACTAACAAAGGCTGCTGTGGTTATCAGCTCCAGCTACAATAAATACAATGTTTACCTTTCTTAAGCAGAAGCCATGTGGCTCTCATCGCAGTACATTTCCTACACTGCCCAATGGTACCCCAGTTAGATATTGTCCATAAGCAGGGGCGGACTGAGCCATCGGTCAATCACAATCGGGCACTGCCTGAGGGCCCATAGCTACAAGGGGCCCACAGCTGCAAGAGATTCCCATATAAATTCTATTAAATTAATACTCCAATATACTCCAGATGCAGTCTGAGACAACTAATTTTTAAATTTTTTTTTGAAATTGACACTCCCAAACCACCCTCCCCTTATCTGCCACTTTGTAGCCTCTGACATCAGCACTAAGGGGCCCAACAGTTATGCCCAAGGGCCTATAATACTCTCAGTCCGCCCCTGTCCATAAGAGAAAGATCACAATGGCAGTTTGATCACTCAGCTTGTTAAGATTTTTAAAGAACAATATCTGATCAGTCAACACACACAATAGTAAGAATGAATTAGGCAAAGAGTGGGAAGACTTTCTACATCATTAAATTTAGAATTTAAAGCATATGCATGTTCTATAATCAAAACAATTTTAGATTTTTGTAAAGAAAAAAAATATTGCATATAGATATATATTTTCGTATATTGCAAAAGAGTATTTTCACAATAATCCAGTGCAATATAAGCACTGAATTCAATGATCATCTCTGATTCCAACCATCTTTTAAACATTTTTCAAAGTCTGTAACTTTGCTTTGTTCTTTCATCAAAACAATATATCAGCAGAATGTTGCAATATATCAAAAGTTCTCAAGGTTTACATGAACTGAGCAATTCAGGGTGTTCTTACTCTTTAATTTTCATTAGCAAATAAATTTTTATTAAGATTTTGGGTGACTGAATAAAATTTGGACACATGATGTTTTATGTACACATCTGTCCCAGTGGGAAAGAGGGGAAGCTCTTTAGACCTATTTATTTTCCCACTTGTGATGATACTTTGCATAGAGAAGTAAATTTCTGGCTCCCCAGTAAGAGCTGGTAAAATTTTGTTATGAATATTACTAATCAGCACATCTCTGTTTTCATATTCCCAACAAACATCCATCCCCTTCTTTAGAAATATTTCAGCATATGCATATTATCTACTAAAGAATTCTTTTCAAGCATGGCCCCTGATCTTTACAGTTATAGATACATAAATGAAAATCAGCCACATGTTCGTCAGTTGTAGTTTACTTCAAGGTCAGTTTTGCCACAGAATATCCACAGCAGCAATAAACAGGATTGTTTATTCATTGTTTCTTGATTCACCTTCCTGCCTATACTTACATTATTGTATCCCTTCAGAATTCATGGGACAGCATCTTGTTTGGTAACATTTAGATTGGGCATGTGATTGTCATATCATCATTTTATGTGCTTTACCATGTTAGGTCATTCTACTACAACACCAATTCTTTTCCATACATTCACTTATTCATATGAAATTCTCATAGCAAGCATCAAGTATTATGTCTGTAGAAAAGTTATAACCAGAAAGTTTGCTGCTTCTGCCATTCTAACTAGAACAGAAAAAGAATTTGAGAATGGATACAAATGGTTATAAGAGAAAACTGATTATGCACCCGCCCAAAATGAAAAGGTGACTGCCTGATAACTGTTGAAAACTGCAAAATGCTGAAATAAAACTTCTTTTTGATTGTTTTTCCAAATGTTATGATTGTAACATGTGAATCACAGGAAATTTCTATCACCATGGTCACATGAATGAAATACCATGCTATTACTATACAAGACAGAAAGCAATTATTGCACAAAAACTTCCTTAAAACCTAAAAGAAAAGGTGGAAACATCCCACTGATGTATCATTAGGATGTAATGGTTTCATGAGTAATTTATCAGAAACATGGATGAGACGGCTTCCTTTGGAATACCAGGCAATGCAACTGTGCACCAATCCAAGTACAAAATCCTAATCAAAACAACTGGACATGAAAAGAAACAGTGAGTCATGCTCAGTGCAATGGAAAAACGAGAACTATCTGTTTGATTGATTTCTGCAGATGTTTTAGTCAGAATGAACCCAAATGGTTGATTGAATGGAGAGAATGTTCTTTACTAGCATGCCCAAAAAATTCTTGTTTGGGATTTATTTAGGGCTAACAGAATTGAGCCAGTAAAAGTGTTAGAGAGCAAGCATACAAGGTGCTACAACTCAAAGGTTGTAGTGATTCTGGGTAGTTGCACTAGCTTAGTAAAAACCAGCTGAAGTATCAGTCATTCAAGCAAAACATCCAAGAGAAGTGGTATGGTTGGATGGTAAATGGAGTGTGTGCATACACAAGAAGATTAAAAGATCCAAAGCTCCAGATGTCACAGAAGACATTTGGAACCAAAAATGCTTTTTACTGAATTTAAAAACAAAAAGCAAGATAAAACTGAGTACTAGATGCTCAAATTTAAATATGAAAATAAAAAGGAAAATAATAATCAAGCAATTTTTAAATAACAAGCAGATCTGTTAGCTTTATTCATCAACCTTTCATCAAAATCAACTTATGTAAATTAGCTTATCATATAAAAATGTAACAATACATTTTCTCTATATTTACTAATTTTCATTATGCTTATTATAAGTTTAGTTTAGTAAAAACAGAAAAATGTTTATGGTTTACAAGACATGCAAGATGAAAAAAATATCTTTTGAAGATTAAATGTGTACTAAGCACTCAAATCTCCTCAGCAGTGATGTAGACAATAAAGTATACATAAACAATACAAACTGTTTATTTATTTTGTCTCATTTAAATTAGTTTTAAAAGTAATTCTTTTTTTAAAACAAAATTTTTGAGTATTTAAATCAAAACTGTGGTTCCACACCACCATTTTTTTCAATTTTGAAACAAAACTAGATTAATACAAACAAATCAGAACCATTCAAACTACCAGCTCCTTGTTAGTATTAAAACGAATTTTATATAAAAAGTTTATTTTTTTTTTCCTTTGAAAAAGAAAAACAAACAAAAACCCATCTAATTACTAATTAGGATTTTTGTGTTATTTATTTTGGTCCATTTTTCATTTCAACTCAACCTAAGATGCATTTTAATGATTGATTTATTCTGATTACATAATCAGTGTGGTATAATTTAAACAGAAGCATCATTTCACTCCGTAGTCCACCTTAGACTAGTAAATAATAGGGCATAAGCTGTAATGTAATACTATTAACCTGGTTTAGTCATCGGATGTGATATTTAAGCTTCATGAATGGCTCATCCAAAACAGTGATGACTGATTATAGCTAGGTATTTTTAAACCCTCTTATGTTAGGTCATGTGAGGAAGGATTAGCAGAAACATGCATTGCTACATTATCACTGTGGTGGTGGTGAGATCCAGTAGTATATTCCTCATCAAATGATAATGATGAAAGGAACATGCGACTTCTGAGAATCTCTTTTTCTTAAATGGTTCGTATTTATTGTCTGACATCCTATCAAATGAATTAAGTCTTCTTCATCTATACTGTAATCATATACCTAAATTTGAACATTGTTTGTTATAATTCCTTTTACTTAATAAGTAAACTTATTTGCATTAGCTTGTGTGCCTTTATTGTTTTAGTATTATAGTATTAATTCTTTCATGATTGAAGTATTATTTTTTAAAATAGAAATTAAAGCATTTTTAGCAATTTTTCCAAATATACATGATGAAATATCTACAGCAGTTTCCAAACTAGAGGCTGCAAAGCTGGCCAGTATCATATTTCCATGTCATATTTAATCTTTGATTCCAGTTGATGTATATATATACACATACATACATATACTCTATTTTCCATGGTATAATCTACACCAGTGTCTTGCCTGTACCCTTCTACAGCCTGCACACCACCAACTTCCCAGCCTCATACTGACATTTCAAAATCCTGTCATCCCTTGGCCTAGAATGCAAAAGTTTTGTTATTTCAATGTTTTTTTTTTTTTCTTTTTTCAAAAAATTCTGATGAAAAGCCCCCACTGGATCCCCCTGCACTGATGGTGCTAGAAGATTGGGGGGGGGGGTGACCCATGAAGAAAAACATGGAGAACTGCTAGCTACAGCAAATTGCTATGTGGAAAACAGTGAAATTTAATAGATATATGCAGCACAATAAGCAGAAATACTTCATGATTTTAAGAAAAGCTATTTTAAAATTCTTGTTTCTCAGATGTATTGATACAATGGTTTATAGCATATTGGTTATATGGCTGCTTGTACTTGTGTAGGTGGATCTTATCCAGTCAGCTGTCATTACAAAAAAAGCAAGAAAATGAAAACTCACCTATCAAAACAGCTCCCAAAATTTCAAATATGGTTGCCAGAATGCATGCCTGCTTAAGAGTAAGCACTTTGGAACCAACTGAAGTGCCAAAGGAATTGGCCACATCATTTGCTCCAATGCCAAATGCCAGGGCAAATGCAATAATGAACCCAACAATGATCATCCATAGCTGTTCTTCTGGAAACATTGTGAAAAACTCTGAAGGTCTTCAAAAGTTAAGATGACGTATTCAGTACCACAGCAGTTACAGCAGAGTTTTCTAAAACTGGAAACAGTTAAAGAAAAAAAAAGAAGAGATTCATTTAGGGGTTTAAAATATCATAGAACAGCAGATGAACACATTATTACAATATGAGAGAAAATCTAAACCAAAGACTGATAAAGAAAAAGATTTTAATGTGATTAAGAATAACATTTTTAAATGTAAGGATCTGTAGTGCATTTTAGCTGCAACTAAAGCCTAACAGTAAATCACATGAAAATCTAAAAAATCTTGTTAAGTTCATATAACACATTGTTAGGTGCCATCTAGAGTATAGATTTGATGTTTCTATTTAAAACAAACCATTTGCAAATTAGAATGTGTTCAGAACAGGTTCTCTGGTGTGTTCCTTAATTCAGGTTACATTTCAAAGACAATTAAAACAAGGTATGAAATGTGTTTTGAAATGAAAAAAATCTCATTAAATTATGAATTTTGAACTTTTATACAAGAAAAATTTTATTCAGTTTTTCAAACAAAGTTTCTTGAATCATCATTTAAAAGAAAAGAAAAAATTGAGGGAAATATCAATTTACAGAAAAGATTACCAACAAATAATGTGAATCCATCTTATTTACAATGAAGCCACATGATAAGATTCCAATGTTTATAAATCCTGGACATATCATATAATGCATTATTTACATTTAGGGAAGACCAGGGCAAGTTGAGCCATTTTTTAGATTTTACCATATATGTACAGGTATTTCTGGTCAACAATATTACTTTCAGTGAAAACATTCTGTCATATGCTTTAATAAGTTACAACATATTTACACCAGAAACTCAAGTCTGAATACTGACCCTTTAAAAATATGCTCCCACAACTTACCCCATCAATGGGGCAAGTTGATCCACTGTCCTGCAGAGTGAAAATCTCTTCGCTTGAGGTGAACAGCCAAGTTACATTTTACTGTATGCACAAGTTTTGACTACTATAGTGCTCTACAAGTATGGCTGTTAATTAATATTGTGTGAACTTAGTATCTGCTCAATTATAGAATGACTAGTAACAAACACAATATAATGCAATAAACTGTTTATTGATGGTTACACGAAATGTACCAATGCACGAAGAAAGCTTCCAACTAGTCTAACTAATATTCCATTTGCTCAAGTTTGCCTTGAACCACAACTGGCAGCTTCTTCTAGTTGAGTCCCCAACAGATCTTGGCTGAAGAAGCTTCTTAACGATATCATCTTTACTGAATGCTGCTTCATCATCAGGGTTAGGGTAGCTGGCAAATGACATAGCCCCTGGCTTCCTGACTGCCAAATGGTGTCTATTCTTGAAGCTCAGCCACCAGTCATTCCCAGCTCTGCAATTTTTCACCCAATTCTCTGGCATTGGAAGATGGTTTGATGATGCAAACTCATAGGCTAAGACACAGCATTTTGTCACAGAAAGGCCATGAAACATGTCTGCCAGATTCTTCATGTGTATGCCGAGATCTCTTTCCATTTCCTCAGAAAACACAGCTTTACTTTGAGCAACTGCTTTGTTCCCCGTAACCACTCCATCCGTCCTGTATTTCTTCATGTAACATGTTAGAGTCATCCAGTCAATATTAAACTCTTTGGATACTGTCTTTACTGCTGTCCCTCTCTCCACCTCTTGTGCAGCACATTCCATAATATCTGCAGGGGTGCTCCCTCTGGGGTGGTTTTGCGTTTGTAGTTGCGCATTTCTGTAATAAAAAAAAAAAGATGGAAAATATAATTTAAAAATCCATAACATATTCTCACAATATAAAAATAGAATCTACATATGTTGATAGGCCCACGTCTATAGTCATATTATGATCAATGGAGTTCACAAAGCAATAAATTGTAAGAGGATGACCTGTCTGCATAATGGGGTAAGTTGAGCCATGGCTCAACATACCCCACCTCCAGTGGCTCATCTTGCCCTATGTAGGTCCGACATTTTGAGAACTATTCATGACTTAATTTTAGGCAACAGAGAATTTAAACATTCTCTTGATATAGCTTCATGATTACACTTCCCGATACTATGGATAAACGAATTAAGCTATCTACAGTGAACGTATGAGAAAACCATTTACCTGGTCAGACGAAATCCACTCCTGGAGGATGATTTTTGCAATTTTGCTGTTAATGCTAAGTGCTTAAAAAGAGAAAGCTGCAAATAATATGGGAAGTACATCAGATCAAGGGGAAGTGATCTACTTTCTCTTGGAAGAAAGCGGCTAGCAGACATGGTTCATTTTACCCCATGGATCAACTTACCCCAGTCTCCCCTATAGACCAAAAAAATAAATGGTTTCTGAAACCAGAATAAAATTTGTTTATTTCTTATGCTTAAAAAAAATATTATCTACTGTCTGAAAACTTTAATAAATTAAAGTTACACAAATATTATGCAAAATAATAATTACCTATGATATTAGAATTTTAAAAATTCAGAACACTGAAAAGATCCATTTCAAAAGATGTTTTTACAATAAAAGCACATTTATAATTGAAAAACGTTTGTAAACACAAACTAAAATATGAATAACATCTGCAATAAAATCAAACTTAATAATGCAAAATAAATTTTAAAAAAAACTTACGTCCCTAACCAATAATAATAATAATAATAATAATAATAATAATATAATAATAATAATAATAATAATAATAATAATAATACACTAACTTAACAACAATAACAAAATAAAATATTTCTGGAAAACAAATGTTCCCAATCTTTGATGATGACTTTTTTTTTCTGTTTTACACTGATAGATATTTTTTAAAAATCTGATAACTGTACTGATGACAAAAAGCATGCAATATTCTGAGATGGTACCAAAAACAAAAAAAAAATCAATTTGCATCTCCAGACAAAAATCCCTTTAATTTTATCGAAAAAAAATATTTAAAAAGGAGAGAACAAATTCAGAAATTCTACATACCATCTCCAAATAAAGTTGCCTCCATCTTCGCGGCAATCTCCCGATAAAATAACTGCAATGACTTCTACTTGGGAAGGAGGCCAGCTATTTATTGGTGTACTATTATTCAAGATTTACAACCATCAGTAAAAGTTGGCCACCAACTTGAAATAATTTACTACATTCTTAACACGTTTAATTCTGTTATATGAAATTGTAAGCCATATAAAGAAAACACAGTTTACAACACAAACCGATGTTTTCTTGTTCACTTTTATTTTTACCGAAGAAAAGAAGAGCATCTTTTTTTCTTTGAGAGATTTATACCAGGGACAATCCACCAGTGGTGGGGTTTGATGAGTCCCCTCTCTTGGCCAGCTGAATTCAAATCTGATTCCCCCTGCACATAAAAAAAAAAAAAAACATCATGTCTGGGTAATCTTAAATGTGATGCCTGCCCCCCTTTTTTTAAAAAATATCTCCCCATAAAATCCTGGACCTGCTGCCATCGTCGTATACTTATCATCTCAGGAATCCCTGACCAGTGGATATAGATTTGGAACCACAAAACAAAGCAATGTAAATTTAAATTTATGACTGTCTTCTTGTTTACAGGCTCTAGGACGGATACGTGCAAAAAAGAACAATAACGTACAAATTCAAAATAACTGTTTGCATATAATTTATTTCAATGGTAGTGAGACTTTAAAAACTGTACATAACAACTGAAATAATCCGTTACTGTCCACATGCACAGCCCCACATTTTCGGTAGGTTATTTACCACAGTTGGCGGGGGGGGGGGGTCAACTTTCTCAATTTTTTAAAACCTATACTGAACACTAGTGTGGTACTAATATATTATTTGTTGTTATTCGCTTTTCAAAATTTATATATATATGAAAAACAACGTTGTTTAAAATTAACCGCAAATAATATTTAATGAGGTTTGCAACAATTAAATAAATACTGGTGATTTTAGACGCTCTACGTAACGAATAGAGTAGCGCGAGTGAGGATAGAGTTACGTCCCTTGACAGTCACATGCTTCACTCATGGTCTCCGTGCCCCCCCAACAGCGGATTCACAAAGAGGAACACAAATGGTACTATCTATAATTTCTAGTCGCAAACTTCCTCATTTTTAATTTCCTCATCTCACCACTTGCGAGGTTCCTTCGAAACACGAATAGTGAAAAAAACACAGAGGACATTTTTTTCCGGCAAGCGTTCCTCCCCCGACCACGCGCTCTCCTACTACAGTAGCCGGCCGGCCGGCTGTTTGGCAGACGACATCACACGTGCGAAGCAGCAAATCCGATACCGCTGTAAAATCCTTCGAGAACTCAACACGGCGAGCACGGGGCCGGAGAATAAAACGAAACGCATTTTTAAAAAATTTCCTAGAACAGAGAACGGCTCCAGAAAGCGCATACTTACAAATTGGCTGTTTTGACAAGCATACTCCGACTAATTTACTTTGCCGCCATTTTTTAGTGTCCAGAGCGCATGCTCAGAGCCGTCCTTCCCGACCAATCAAAAAAACCAGCAATATTTAGCATATGCAAATTAGTCAATTAATCAGAATATATAATTATGGGGGCTGAAAAGATGATCTCTGTCAGAACGATGAACGTTTCAGGTGCTATTCTCGACCTCGCACAGGACGAGCTGGTTTTGTTTGTTAGAAACCGTGTATTTGATGTATAGAATCCTAAATACTCATTTTGAGTGACGATTCTGCCTAATATATGGAAGCCTTGAAATTAACAAGAGAAAAAGAAGACAAATCCGCATGCCAAATGTACACAGAATTCACTGAAGAGGAACCAACGACACCTTTATACGCATCCGTTAGTTCTGATGCTCACAGCAACAGAACCGAGCCATTTATATATATATATATATATATATAGATCCAGCAGAGATGCAATTAAAAAATACACATCTTCCACTGCAACCTGTTCCTCAGTTGTTTTTATTTCACCCATGATCCACTGTTGGCCATCTTTGGATAGCTTATTATTTAAGGATGCCACCAGTGGTACATCTCGCTGGGCGTCCCCAACAACCCTGACATATTACGCGAATGACTGATGATACTGAAATTACTTACATATTTTCCATTGTTAAAACTTCTGAACAAATATGAGAATGAAGAATGGCTAAATGCATATTATATTGTTGTTCATTTATTAAATGCTTGACATCAGTACCATAATGAATAGATACAATACCACCCCTTCTTCTTTTTTTCCATTTAAATTTATTTTAGATAATTAATACAAAAGGAAATCGGTTTATTCATCATTATCATTATTATTATATTATTGTTGCAATTCAGATCACTCCAAAAAGGTGCTTTTCAATCATGGGTCGTCCAATTCAGTAACAATGCCACTCATATCTGAATGTATGTTACTTTTCTTAGTATATTTAAACTTCCAAATAACTAGTTTGTCATAAGTATATTTTTAAGCGCCCTTTTTTGAAATTGGATAATCACGTAATTATTAAGATATAAAGTATAGGCTGGTACTGTTAGGGCAGCTCCTTTTCTTTTTCAATTGTTTTATAGGATTCCAAGTTGCTTAGACTCGAATTTCTACATACGTATATACCAATAGGGGTTACCTATTTTCAAGACTAGTTAATCTGATCATCTGAAACGAATTTAGCAGATTATTTATCTTAAGTATGTGAATAACTTGCGCCAATTCATAACTAATTTTTCATAATCAGGAAAAAAAATCTTTTAAAATTACAAAAATTTTACTGATATATATATAACCCTCCTTTTAAACATGTTTAATATAACAAATATTGTTAGTATTTTTAGATGTGATTTTTCAAATGCCATTCAATGCCATATTTGTAAGCCATGGTATTTATATATCTTTTTTTTTTAAATTACTTATTTATTTTTTTACAGATCAGTTTGTAAAAATGCTGGCACTCAGAAACACGCCAAAAGTCGCGTGTGAAAACACGAGAAACAAATGAGAGAGAGAGAGAGATCTTTTCAAAACCCAGAACCATCTTGATCACTAAGGTAGATTTGTCATTGGAATGAGACACATCCATGCAGTTTCTTTTAGCGACAAAACGCTCATATAATCTGTGCTAAACTACGGCCGCGCAATTCGTCAGGTAGACTTACACACACACACAGGACGTGGTGGTTCACTTTCCTATGGAGAGAAAACTCCAGGCAGGTTTCTGACCGTCCGTCAGGCAGGTACAATTTTTAGACCGCCTGAAACAAAAGGAATCACACTATCTATAATGTAACCCAAGAGTGTAATTATCTAACTACAGACATGATGAGTTAGTAACTATGGTAACAGATTAAAAGGCGCATTCAAAGGTGTGTGGGAAGATGATAAACCATTCAAGAGCGGTGAATTGCGAGTGTGTATCGTCAGCTATTCCTTAACACCTCAACTTTAAAAGATCGAGTTGTATCAGCACCCACATGAATTATCCCAAACTAGCAGAAGGAACCTCGCCGGCGACGCCAAATACAGGATCAAACAAAGCACTCCAGCAACACAGCTGTTCTCCTGCATAACGGGTTAACGGGTGCGGTAACCATGGGTTTTGGCGTTCACTATTCGGAGATACCGACGAGACGTGATCTAGTCTGGCACATCCCGGTGTCGTCGGGGGTTCCCACAGTGGAGGCGAGTTGTCGCCACTCCAGCTTCCAGCAGCGTCAGGGAAAGCTGCAGGCACGCACTCTGCTCTGGGAGGAAGGGGTGTGGTCCGGAATCTTTAGGAGGGAAAAAACAACAACAACAACATCGGAGTGGGGCTGATGCGATTCCGTATCCCAAGCCGACGTGTCGGTGTGGGGCTGCAATACCCTGGCGCAGGCCCTAGTTCGGGAACGACGCTGTTTAGATCTGAAAGGCATGCAGTCACCCCCCCTTTTCTTTTTTGTCTTATGGAGACCGGCTTCAGGCAGGTAAAAAAGGAGGGGGGATGTCCAGGGCCAAACAAAGAAAAAAGGCTGTGGGAGTTAATATCCTCCGAGTGTTTTTACATTTGAAAAGTGCTCCAAAGGTTACCTTCGGGATAAGGGAGAGAGAGAGAGAGAGAGGAATGGGCTGAATATATCACCAGACTACATTCGACAGAAATTTACAATAAGAAGTATAACTTCAGTTATAAGTGATGGTTTAAAAACCCAGCGGGTCCAGAATTCCCTCCCCCTCCACTTTTCTTCTTTCATTCCTTCAACAAGACACCAGCAGGATTTTCCGAAGCTCCGCCACTTGGCTCACGAACGGCGACGGCGCTACATCGTGGGTCTGTACGGCAGATACACTGAATCTATGAATGTAATGCCATTTAGGGGACGATGGGTATCTCAGCAGTTACGCAAATCAGTGTTTCACCCGATCCAGTCCAGTTTCGAATGTTTAACTATTAAGGAAACACATCTTTTGTTATTTTGTACGGACAAAACGCCCTGATTATTCATTTACTTTCTAAAACCTCGACAGCAGGCCGACCATATCCCGCTTCGGTTTGTGCTGCATAGAATTTAATGGCGCAGTTTCCGCTAAACACTTTCATTTTGTAAACTCTTCACCTCAAAGAACTTTCTTTGTAATTTCCCCCCTTTTTCTTTCTTTTTTTTTTGGATTTGGAGCAAGTTTATCGCTCGGAAAAGTCGTCCATTTCATCTCGTTTCTTGGAGTTTTTTTTTTTTTTTAAAAAAAAAAAGTTTTCACGCTAAAAGAAAGAAAGAAAATTTGCACAAAAGCTGGCAACATTTTTAATCAACCCTTTCTTTAAAAAATTTCTAGTCTTGGATAAATATCATTTTTAATACTTTGAGAAGCAAACAAACAAATATTGAGAGATGCTCTTTCTCTCTCCATCTCTCTCTCCATCTCTCTCTCTCTCTCTTTCTCAAAAACAGTTTTTTTTTTTAGGAATTTTTTGCATCCTCATCAAGAGAAGACAATATTCTGACTTGATATCCACTCACCTAAAATTCCCTTGAAATTTACCTCCTATCCTTACGATCCACGGTGCGTAGCAAACGTTTCTCCGGCTCTACAAGCACATTTATATACACGGGCGAAACGAAGGTTATTTACCCCCCTTTTTAATGGCAGGTCATACGCCAGTCGCCGAAAACCGCGTGTGCTTATTTGCCGACACGCGCCACCTTGCCGATCCCAGTTTTATACGATGCCTACACGTGAAAAGCCGTCCGTCAGGGGTTTGTGTAAAACGATATCGAGCTGAACGGAAAGAGCCAATCACTGTTTATAATCGTTCACCAGGTGGTCGTTTTACCTGCTGAATAATTCAAGAGAAGCATATCAAGTTTACACATTTTCTAAATTCTTGTAATATTGCAAGAAAGAAAGAAAAATAAGAATAAATAACTAAAAATCGGCGGGGGAGGGAAGGAGGAAATTTGTACAAGCGGTGATTCCAATATGGAGGAAAGCAAAAGAGATTTTGCGAAGACGAGCTATTTATTTATTTATTTATTTATTCGTGAACTATCTTTAGCTCTGTCATTCCATGAACTGTAAGTTATCCAGAGGTTTGCTGAACTGGAATCCCAAAGTTACCTGGACTAAGAGTTCGATCTGCCGCTGTCTCTCCCCTTGAGACAATAATCTCACATATCGAGTAGTCTTTCCGGTGGATTAGTATCCGGGTGGACTGCACCAACCTCGCTGTCGCAGGCCTTCCGACCAATGCCATATTCTCGAAAACAGTACACACTGCGGGATTGGGTCAGAAGAATGGCCAGTAAAAGACTCCACAAACAACAAAACCACTCGCAACCACGAGCGAACATTCCCCGCGGCCCGCCGATTTATTTCAAAGATATTTTTTACAGAGACAATGAAATTTATGCGCTGCATCATTATGGTTATAAATCCCAACCTTAGCCAGCATACAGTGGAGAAAGCAGTTCTTTCTTCTCTCGATCGACAAATGCACCAACTTGATCGTTAGTAAATACTTTGCATAGGCCTGCTTTTCTTACTTTATGACTGAATTTATTGGCAACAAAAAAATTCCGGAACGCCAACTGTCTGCTTATATTTGTGGTTTTTTCGAACCAACTGAAAACAGAATACAGTAAACTAATGCGTACCCTTTAAAAAAAAAAAAAAGCATTATACAATGGGTAGTTTTAAGTCCAACTAAAGTACTTGGACAGTGAAGTTGTACGATGAGAAATTCTCATGTTCCGAAACTGCTAAGCGGGTTCTATGCAATAAAATGGCTTGATATCTGGCCTGGGCATGTACAAACAGACGGACAGCTACATCTAACGCCATAGAAGTGGAAGACCCCGACTAATAGAGGTTCGAACCGATCCGAAAACCAAGGCCTACCAGAAATGGACCGGTAAGGTCTTCAAATCCCTTAAAATGTCAACGAACGTCTCGCGCCGATCTCCGCTAGAACTGTCCAGAAACGGGTTTGTGATTTCGAATTGATGGGGCCTGTTGCTAGGAAGAAATCCTGTGTTTCCCTACAGGATCAAAAAGCCAAACGTTAGTTCTCAGAGGACTTGGTCCGATGAATCACCACGGTTCCAGAGGTGTGAATCAGGTGGCCGGATTTACGTGCGGCAAAAATTCGGTAAAGCATTCTGTCCGAGGTGTAGCAAACCGAAAATTAAAATTTGGCGGCAGTCCATTATGCTATGGGTCTGTTTCTTCCGAAAAGGTACAGCCCTTATTCGCCATATCTGGGCAATAATAGATCGATCTGTTTGCCTGGACATTCTGACCAATATACTAAAACCATATTGTGAGAACCTCCTCCTTCTCAACTGGATTTTCCAACAAGATGATGATCCGAAACATTCGACCGCCATCCAGTATCTCAGATCAGAAAATTATAGATCTAAAGTAGCCGGCTCAAAAAACTTGATTTGAATCCAGCAGAGAATATGTCAAACGATAAAGACATAGTTATTAAGATAAAGAAAAAAAAAAACAGAAATTTAAATAAATTGTTCCAAATTATTCAGTCGAATCGGGCTGGTAATTGCATAGGCCGGTGTATTCATCTTGTGGACTATGACCAAATACTGATACTGACTTAATCTGTTTATCTTGTGTAATTTCTAAAAGTTGGAATTTTGAAACACGTATTTGAATGTCTGATTTGTTCTTAAACTTTTGTCACCATGGAATTCCGTAATAATGTAAGAAAAAGCGAGAGCATGCAGAATATTTACTATCGATCATGCTGACGGGTTATGTCGATCGAAGGGATAAGAAATTGTTTTTCTATCAGTGTAATGCCCAGGCTGGAATGTCTATGTTTACATAACTTACGTGTCAATTTATGTTTGTTCTGCCATCATTCTTAGACTTCTGTCACCACTGCATATTTGCTTTAGTTAGTCACGACTCACCTATATCGCGGCCTGTCACGGGCAAAAACGTGTCAGGGTGGCAGCAAGTTGGAGGATGCAGCTCGTTAAAGATCTCTGCCCACTGCTGTACAGCACGGCAGTAATCTGAATGCCACAAACCCAGCAAACGGGTACAGTAAAACCTGCTTCAGTTTTCCTAGAAAGGTCCCCAAATGTTGGCACCTTTCTCTTGTAATAATTCTATTTAGTCCGGGGGGGGGAGAATTCAAGGCTAGACGCCTGCCGCGCTCGAGTAATGCGTCTTTTTTTTTTTTTTTAAAGGGAGCTAAATCCGCCGGACCCCTTTTTGTATAAGGGATCAGAGAAGATTTGCGGTTGTTCGCAGAAAGTGGAGTAATATTGCGGTGAAGAGTCCGCTTATTTTTAGTTATTGCCTTGTGATATCTTTACCATTTATAAACTTGGAAGAAATTCGGCTATAAAAAAGATGCCATCCAGGCAAGAATGTAAGAAAGGAACGTGGGAGGACAACGATTGGAAAGAATTAGGAGGAGGGCAAGAAAGGGTTGTGGGGGGAGAGGGAGAGAGAGGGGGAAGACTGGAGATTAGGCAGATGAGAGAAGAATGGAAAATAAGGCGAACGAGAGAGAACAGAAGACAACCAACAACTGAAACACTTCCAGGCCGAAATCTGATACGATCTACACCTATGTTGGCAGGAGGATCTGATATCGCTAATATTCTACGAATGGCCCGCTTCAGTGGCCGGGCCGGGTAGATGGATATCAGAGAAGGCGGCAAAACTGTTTTTCTGCAGCACAACGGTCGGGGGGGGGGGTTGTTACTGGCAGACGACAGGGCAGGCGGGGTACGTGTAGCTCGCGAACGAGGCCGGTCGGCCGTGTAGATGATCGGTGAGCAGATAACAGCTACAGGTGAAAGCAAGGAAGTAGATGACGACTCGGGAGACGGCGACTATCCGGAGGAGGGCGGAACCCTGATGAATCTCACCCCGGGCAGTAACGTCACGGCCCCGACCTCATCACTTATTTTTGGAATGTGTCCTTTTTTGTTACGTCTGGATATAAACCGTCGCAAGATTTAATAACAAAAGAAAAAATCTCTAAGATTTGCTGACTTTTTTAAATCAGAAATTAATATCCTGGCCCCGAACGCGCGAGTAGGGAGAAGAGCGACGAAGTTCCGGTGGGAGAGGCAGGCTTGGCGACATTTAAGATGCCAGGCTTCCTCGACCGTTAGTGTTTGTGGTACGAAAATAAACCAAGCAGAGGTTCACTTTGCAGTCGTTCGAGTGTCTTCATAACGTATTAAATATTAGAAAACGACAAGTCATGTGGAAAAAAATCTGCAAGTGGGCCCCACGGGGCAACACTCTGATGGGGTCCACGCCAACCTCGTGTTTGCTCAAGAACTTGGGATGGAGAAGTGCGTGGACAGTAGGGCTATTTATTAAAAAAAAAAAAGCAACAGTTGTATGGGATGAATCCTCTCACAATGAAAGAAGAAAGGTTTTGACCGTGTCATTATTTGTAAATATGTATTATTTATAATCTTAAAACATGAAGCTGTCGTCTCAAATGAAACAATGCGAGAGATACTATTTCCCAAAGTTATAGCTCAAACGGGGTTCTGCGAGGCAGTTTAACATTTGTTGGTTAAAAAGAAAAGAAAAAAAGAAGAGAAAAAAGAAAAAAAAAAGCATAAGTGCATCTCAAAAAATTAGAACATCGTGGAAGAGTTCGTTTTTTTTCCGTACTTTAATTCAAACAGTGAAACTTTCATATATTCTAGATTCATTACACATAAAGTGCAATATTTCAAGCCCTTTTTTTGTTTTAATTTTGATGATTACGGCTTACAGCTCATGAAAATAAAAAATCCACTATCTCAAAATATTAGAATATTTCATAAGATCAATAAAAAAAATAGGGGTTTATAATATTGAAATGTCGAACTTCTGAAAAGTATGTTCATTTATGCACTCAATACTTGGTCAAGGCTCCTTTTGCACGAATCACTGCATCAATGCGGCGTGGCATGGAGACGATCAGCCTGTGACACTGCTGAGGTGTTATGGAAGCCCAGGTTGATTTGATAGCGGCTTTCAGCTCGACTGTATTGTTGGGTCTTGTGTCTCTCATCTTCCTCTTGACAATACCCCATAGATTCTCAAGTCAGACGAGTTGGCTGGCCAATCAAGCACAGTAATACCATGGTCAACAAACCAGTTGCTAGTAGTTTTGGCACCGTGGGCAGGTGATAAGTCCTGCTGGAAAAGGAAATCAGCATCTCCATAAAGCTTGTCTGGAGACGGAAGCATGAAGTGCTCTAAAATCTCCTGGTAGACGGCTGCGTTGACTTTGGACTTGACAAAACAGTGGACCAACACCAGCAGATGACATGGCACCCCAAATCATCACTGACTGTGGAAACTTCACACTGGACTTCAAGCAACTTAGATTCTGTGCCTCTCCACTCTTCCTCCAGACTGTCTGCGAACAGCCAGCCCTTTCAGCAATGTCCTTCTGTTGCTTACCCTCCTTGTGGAGGGTGTCAATGAGTGTCTTCTGGACAACTGTCAAGTCAGCAGTCTTCCTCATGATTGTGGTTGTGTGTACTGAACCAGACTGAGAGATTCACGGTATTTATACTGCATAAATAGTGATTTATTCAAATTCTAAATGGAATATTCTAATATTTTGAGATGTGTTTTTTTTTCTATTTTTTTTAGTTGTAGGCCGTAATTATCAAAATTAAAATTAAAAAATGCTTGAAACATTTTAGTTTACATGTAATAAGTCTAGAATATATACAATTTTCACTTTCTGAAATAACTGACAAAAAATATTTAACTCTTCCACGTTATTCTAATTTTTTGAGATGCACCTATATATTAAAAAGGGGGAGTAATCCACACACGGTTCACCTTGAGGCAGGGGAGCTCATTCTTGGTGAATGTTTCTAACTGCCTACATGCAGAAGTGTGGTGCCGATGTTAAGACGATCTCTACCCGTTAATTTTTCTAATTAAATTAGGTAGTTATCGAATATATATGGGATTCACAGTATTTTGTCTCCCTAAAGATTATTAGTTCTATTAGGCAACAGTAATGTAATATGTTCCTTTTAACGTATTCTAAAGGGACCTGGGGGGACTAAGAGAGGCACGACTGAGCGGAGCCGTCGTTATTTCGAATGCCAGGCCATCTTAAAACAACAAATCGGAGTCTCGGTTTATCGCGCCTATTAAAACACAAAAAAAACATGGCTTGCTCCCCAGACGTCGTTCTCGCGTTGTTATCCGTGATCGGGGCGGAGGTTCTTTAAGACCAAAACTTTATAGCGAGTAGTGCACTCACCGACCTAAAAGACAAAGCGTTTTTAAGCTAAATTCACTAACCCCCCCCAAAGACGAGCTTTTGTACCCTGTTTAAAAGAAAAAAAATTTTTTTTTTAAAAATTTTGAAACTAAAATCACTTTAAAATGATTTCTTGCCGGTCAGGGATGGCCTCCCAAAACAAACTGTGTTTATGGACCAAGGTCATGGAAAAAAGTTAAATTATGACCTTGCATTTTAAAATTTCATTCCGACGAATAACCTTCATGGAGCCATTTATTCTAACCTAGTAAAGTATACACACACACACACACACACACACACACATATATGAAAATGCATAGATTACTTACACAAGTAGGCTAAATTTAGTTCTAACCCACATAAATACTCGGAATAAATTATCCGGCTGCCACAGCCTAAGACCGCTCCGCATTATAAAAGTAAGTTTGTTTTTCCTCTCCTTAACGTAGATATTATTTTGCAAAAGTGTAGGTAATAGTAGTAGTAGTTTGGACCTAGGGTCCTTCTCTGATGACGCTCGTAAAAACATAGTGAAACCTCATGAAGCAGCGAAGCGTTACGACAGCACGTAAATTATGGTTTGTAGTACGTATTGGACTCGCGTTATGTCAATCGACTGCAATCATATTTTCTTACACATTCGGGGATAAAGAGAATTAGGTGGTCTATAGCAACTATAAAAAGGGGGGGTGCATTTGCATATTGTTTATGACCATAACATTCACCACACTTTGGGGTAAAATACCAAATCTTCATGTATCAGAATGAAATGCGCAACAGTGCGATCACGTGTTGTTATAGCGCACTGTGATTGGTTGTCATGTAACAATCAGAAAGCGCCACACCTGTAAAATGAGTGTAAAAGTGTAGGCAGTAGTACCGTTGTAGCGCGGAGAATGGTATGGCTCCAAGGATACGTCACATTACAAACGTATATAAATCAGAGTCTTTTTCGAATGTCGGAAGTTGTTGGTGTGGTTGTTGTTAAGCGATTTGGAGATCCATCCCGACCTAATGTTTCAGATGAAGCTGTATACAAGACTCGCAAAAGGCTACACGAAGCTGGTAATATTTACAATAAAAGCTGGTGATGGAAAAAGCCCCAACTCTCCAAAAGTGATGAAAGATATCCAGGACATGTACTCTACGGAAGAGACGACGAGCCAGCAGAAATATTGCGAATGGCACAGCTGCAAGTACATGTATTAGCTTCAAGGACAGTAAGACACACGTCAGCGCGAGTGTTTCCAGTAACTGTGCGGCTCTCTGAAAGCCTTTGCTAAAGAGAGGTAACCAAACGGCAGGGCCGAAATAAGCAAAAGAAATAAAAACAGTAAGAAGATCAAACCTGGAAGAAGGAGCTCTCTATAGATGAGTCCAAATCTGAACTGTTTGGTAATTAGCAACGGTATTTTGTTCGAATGCGGACCGGAGAGCTACACTGAATCATTGGAATGGATCAATACACGTGTGGAATTGCATATTAGCCACGATTGACGGAGATTTGCATAAAACCAAACGTATACTGATTTCCAACGGGTATGGTTCTCATCTATCATGTCATTCCTTAAGGAACCGGACGGAAATTCATCTTCCAACATAGCAATGACAAAGAGGCTGATGGAACACTCACAACGATTTACTGGTCTGCACTAAGTCCTGATATGAAAATCAAAGAGGCAATATGGGGTTATATGGCAACAAAGAAAGTCAAACGGCAACCAAACATCTTGAGTAAATTGTGGAAAATACTCCAGGATACTTTGAACGACATTCCACAGTTATGCATCGATAACCTGTATGGGAGAATGAAGACAAGGTGTCCTGCTCTGTATAAAGCAAAGGACTCGCATCCAAATACTGATGCATTGTGTGTAATATATAAAGTCTCTGAGTTGGAATTACTTGTTGTTTGTGCATATCCTGTGTTTCCTAATTATTTCTAATACTGTACATGGGACAGGGATAATTAATACGCCCAACAGTGGGCGACTCCAGGATTCTGAGAGTGGAGAGGGTGAGACGAGGGTGTGGCAGACTGATAATGTGGTTGGAAGGGACAGAAGGAACTTTTCATTTAAAAAAAAAATTTCTTTTACAGTAAAAGGGAAAGGAAAAATGGTAGATAAATCAAGCAGCTCTAACTCCGGCATTTTTTTTTTTTTTTGAGTGTGTCAACTTGTAACTATGTAGCTGTATTTCATACTATGTTTAAAATGGGAAAACATACCTTATTTTTTAAAGTAACGATGTCCTACATCAGCTGAATTCAGTCTATAGGCAAATTTGTTCACGACAGCATCAAGGCCCAGTTTTCTAGCCAAGCCGCAGCCAGAATGGCAGTGATCGACCGACCAGGAAAACAGCTATTGTCCATCTGGTTTCGCAGACTTGTTTTCGAACGTTCCATCCATGAAAAGGTTCGCTCATCAGCGGCGAAGGATGGCGGGGAGGCAATGGCGATGGCATACAATCTGTACAGCTTCTGAAATGCAATCTTGTGATTATTCAGCAGACTTGCAAAATTCAAAAGCAAATAAACTTTTTTGTTGTTGTCGTTCTTCTTCGTCTTTTTTATCGGACTTGCATACGACCTGCAAGCCAAGTCTCAGCCTTCATACCACCCTCCGCGTCACGCTTATGACGCTCAGCAAAGGGGCCTCAGCGCTGGGGGCGGCGGCACCTCTCCAGGGATCCGAACTAATAACGCGCCTGCTCTTTATCGGCCACCAAAGTATCGCTGATATTGCAATTACGTTAAGAATTCAGCGTTAAAATAGAAGTAAACTCAGCGAACACGTTAAAATTTAAGTATGAAACCAGAGGATAGTCTATACAAGATCACAAAACAGATGCTACAGCACTTCTTCATTTCATCTCCGTTGTGGAACAGTTCGTTTGATATTATTGGTCCCCTGTTTCGATTTGAAACTGAACTGAGCTGTTAGTGCCCTAACCTGACTAAGCAGCTTCGAATTTTTCTTATTTATATTTCGATTGGTGGCAAAGACAACGGGGATAGGCGGGGATTTGGGTAGTGAGTGTAGTTTTAGATAAAATGTTGTTGTGTACAGCTTTTTTTAGAAACTAAAAATATCGTATTCTGGAACACGCGGTTGTTCGCGGACGTTTTAAGAGAGTCCGGTAGGTTTTAGGGATGGCGCCTACCACCCACCCCTAACCCAAGGCACAACAATTTGTATCACTAATAAATTAGTAATAAAATAATAGTCGTTTGTCAACATCGTAAATAATGTTATATATTAGCGTAGCACGTGGAGTTTTACACATTCACACGATTATGGTAACACCCTCTAGGTTCACCCCTTAATACGTTTCGCCACTACTCTATGAGCAAACGTCTACAGTGCAACACGAATTAATACGCGACTCTTACCCTGACCCCTGATATTGCGTTACAATGCAACACGAATTAATACGCGACTCTTACCCTGACCCCTGATATTGCGTTACGGTGCAACACGAATTAATACGCGGCTCTTACCCTGACCCCTGATATTGCGTTACAGTGCAACACGAATTAATACGCGGCTCTTACCCTGACCCCTGATATTGCGTTACAGTGCAACACGAATTAATACGCGACTCTTACCCTGACACCTGATATTTCGTTACAGTGCAACACGAATTAATACGCGACTCTTACCCTGACCCCTGATATTGCGTTACAGTGCAACACGAATTAATACGCGGCTCTTACCCTGACCCCTGATATTGCGTTACAGTGCAACACGAATTAATATGCGACTCTTACCCTGACCCCTGATATTGCGTTACAGTGCAACACGAATTAATACGCGGCTCTTACCCTGACCCCTGATATTGCGTTACAGTGCAACACGAATTAATACGCGACTCTTACCCTGACACCTGATATTTCGTTACAGTGCAACACGAATTAATACGCGACTCTTACCCTGACCCCTGATATTGCGTTACAGTGCAACACGAATTAATACGCGGCTCTTACCCTGACCCCTGATATTGCGTTACAGTGCAACACGAATTAATACGCGGCTCTTACCCTGACCCCTGATATTGCGTTACAGTGCAACACGAATTAATACGCGGCTCTTACCCTGACCCCTGATATTGCGTATCTCAGTTTTCCCTGTGGGAAACGTTAAGAATAGTACCCGGAAGCTGGTAGTTCTAACAGCACCAAAGACAAACCACTTTACTCCGACAACGTTAAGGCCTGGAGTCCGACTTCCGTGTGTGGACCGGTTACTACTCTTAATGCTTACTGGGCAGCGATAGGTGGAATGATTAATTTTTTTAAAAAAGAGGGGGGTATAAGGGGCAATTAAAAATTATACAATTGTTTTGTGATTTCAAACAATGTACAAATATAACTGAATAAAAAATAGTTTGAATAAGGAGGCAGAAAATGACGATAAAAGGGACTAATGTCGGATGTAGTCTCCATTTTAAACCTACACGTTATAAGGAGTTAACAGAAAAAAGTGATTAGTTCATTGGTGAAGTTTGTAAAACAGATGCCAAAATGTGGTTTTAGGTATATTATTATTTAACTTTAAAATGCCCCCCACCTTCCTTCCCCCCCAACAGAAAACTAAGCACTAATTATAATTATTTATTTTTGTAAACAGTGACAAGCCCCCTCCTTTTGTTATAATCAGTAGATACCGACATCTGCTGCAAACTGACACAGGAAAAGAATACGTCGTGTACAAGAGAGAAATAACCAACCACCACCTTTGGCAGCGGACAAGTTTCATTTACTGCAGAGAAAAATACCCGCTATAGTTGGAATTATTCAACGTTTGAAAATATAAATCTTTGAATATCGTGGCATCTAGCAATAATTTTACTCGCGAAACGTATTAAGAGGAGACCTCTCGGTAACGGTCAATCTTTTGTAACGTTACTGACATCCAGATGCCCAAGGTTATGGTTAAAAACGTAGAACTCCCCATTGTTATTCAAATTATGCAAAATATTGGGAAAGACTGGCATCGGTCCCTAATAGTGCGCCTGTTAAACAGAATAAAAGGTAAACACCAAGTTTAGGGTGTGGTCACCCCCCACCCACCCGGGACTGGTATGGGAACCGAGGCGGCTGAGGGAAACCTACACGCTCGCAAGGGCGGGGGCAGGCATCCTTTTTGCCCTGGGCCCTGCCATCTGGCTGGGAAGGTTAGGTGCTTGTCGGACTGCATTGTAGACCGAAAGCTCCGAGGCTTCCTCCCTGAAGGTATCGGCTGGGGAAGTGATCGTCTGAGACACTGTCTCGTCCTACGGGATGTCAGGACATTTCGGGCCTGGAAGTCGGCTTCATACTACACGGGAGCTTGCTCCAAACGAGGCTTCGACCTCGCCCCACTCCCTTCTCTTCGGAGATGCACACACATACCAGAAACTTACACCGCACCACACTTGCAGACACCATATATATACACGGTGCCGAACAAGAGAGTTGGGACACTTGCTGTGAAATTGATATTTGAGCTCTCTTGTTTTCACATTTGCATACAGATAACCATCTTATTGTTCATAAGTTGTATAAAACATGCCTTTACAATGTGTAAAAACAACGAATGTCATATGTGTATCTATTGTCTGGAAAAATATGTATAGCATGTGTTGCTTTTATACATTGTGAAGGCATGTTTTGTGCATATAATAAACAATGTGATGGGTATTTAAATGCGTTTGTTAAAACGAGGGAGCTCAAATATCAATTTCACAGCAAGTGTCCCAACTCTTTTGTCCGGCACTGTATATTATGTAATTTATCTTTCACTGACAACTGAATGTCATTCCTATGATTCTTTGAGACTCAGTAACGGCTTTGCACATGAAAAAAGAAAGAAAAAAAAAGCAAACAAATAATACAGGAGCTGTTCGCTACGAATGATATTCTGAAGTGCTCTTTGAACGAGCCGTGCTGTGGGGTCGGTAGATTTACTTTACTACACACACAGACACACGTGACATTCTAATCAGCCTCTTCTCTTACCGGTGTAAACCGTAATCTCTAACCTGAGCAAAAAAACGGCTGACATAAACGATTGTTTTGATTTTCCTTTTCGTGCATGAGTTGGCTTAAGTGTCGAATATTAGACAAGTGTTTTCTTTTTTTAAAAAAAAAAAAATAGTTCAGAAGAACTTGGTATTTGTAAAAATGTTGGAAACACGTAGCTGGCAAGGAACGTTTCTAGCGGAATGAGTTCAAGAGGTTGTTGTGGCTATTTAAGAGGTGATGTGAGCTGATCGAACACCATACAGCGGCTGGGTACCCAGAGTGAGGTAAGCTGACGGGTGGGTATGCGTTCTCTGCTTCATCTACTTAGTTCCCGAGAGGGTGCTCTAAAACAGCCGCTTTATCTATAGGAAACCAACTCTTTGTTTATAATGACAGAGACGACGGGTTTAATGTCGTCGTCCTCGATTCACTCTTCCCGAGTTTGACCGTCACGCCAAGGTAGGTTAGGTGGTCTTATTTACGGTATAAACGTGGAAATGATATCCATTTTTTTTTCTCGAACTGAAAAGTTAAACAAACTCTTTTTTTTTTGTGTGCCAGAGGCACTCATATCAACTAATAATAGTGAAAATTAAAAGAAAAAACAATTACAATAGAACAACAAGAGCTTCTTCATACCGAGAGAGACGGGGGGGGGGACCAAATTCTTGAAATATTTTCCCTTTAGTACCTTTCTTTACTTCTTGATAAATTATTTCCCCTTGATATATATATATATATATTAAAAAAAGTTTGATGCCATAAGTTTTGGAATCCATGGTTTCCACTAATTATTCTATTTATCGATAACTAAACTCTGAACCCCATATGACAGGATATTGAAATCATTTGTATTGAGTTTAAAAACTGTCACGTTTATACCTGATTGGAAAAATAACCCAACAAATTCTGGCCTTTTCAATGTTGGTTGACCATTTTTGTTATTGAAATTCTGATTTAAAAATCCTTATATCTATTTTTAAAAATGTAACAATACTGCATAAAATATATTATATGAAAGCAACAGGTTGACTTTGGTTAAACTTTAATTCTAAACAATATAAATCGCATCAACAGAAATTTGAAGGATAGCAGTGATGGATTTGAAATCTGCTTTTGCTGAGGATTTTCATGCAGTGTAGAGGTTAGCTTGAATCAGAAGGCTGTAGTGATGTTTTCTTGTATTAACTAATTAATGTACTATGTAAGAAATGCAAGACTGGAAGTATTGATTTAACTCTGCAACTGCTGATCAGTTAATTGGAGGAAGAATGTGTAGTTTGAATAAGGTTGTTCGAATATAATATACATAGTGTAGTAGAAAAAAGAGAGAGAATCTGGTAAAAAGTAGATTTAATGCAAATACCTTCAGGACTGAAGAGATGTTTTTTCACTGAAGCTTGAAATAATTTAAATGCAATAATAAGTTTTGTTTGGGTTGAGAGAAGCTATGGCTGCCTTTAGCCCTGTTTATCTTAGTATTTCACTTCGTGTAGCCTGGGTTATTTCAAAATTCTAAGGTTCCCTCAGTCATACCAGTCCTCTGACATAACAGCAGTATAACCTACCTCTACAGTCCTTTTTTGTCTTTTGCTTTCTCAGTTTCTAGATGATAGAGGCTGTAAACAAAAACCAGAGATCAATTGATTATATAAGGAAATCAATTCCCCATCTATTTACTTTCTTCTACATATGAAATGATCACTATTGCTTTTTTTTTTTTTTGAATGCATAAACAATCTTTTCCTGTCATTCAGATAGTAAACCAACATAAAGCTTTACCGATACAGTAGGAGAGTCTCTTCCAAGAAATGTGTAAGCTTTTAGGCATTAGACAGTTAACAAGGTCTAAACCTTTCTCTTATGTGGTTTACCAAATAAAACTGTGAACCAAAACAAACCTGGGACTTTATTACAACAGAGGAATTGTATCAAAGTTGACTATTTGAGCATAAACATCGCCCAACCTCTATTTTTTCAGCAGGCCTAGTTATTACAAGGTAGGAAGCCAAAGCTTTCAGGTAAGGAAAAAAAACAACAAACATTTAACTGGTTTACACTAACATGATTAATTCTTCTTTGAACCGGCATGCCAATATCAGCACACAACACCCACTGGAACATTAGTCCTCACCCCCCCTCCCCTTTAACAAATTCTTGCAACACCAACTTCCAGCATCACCCTGCTAGGGGCAATACTTCCCCCACCCCAAATATTTTGAAAAAAAAAAAAAATGGGGGTGAAATCAATTTCTGCATTCTAGTCATGGAATAACTTCATCCCAAGGTATTGATGTAAGGCTGATGTTGCAGATTATACCACAGAAAATAAGGTGCACATACATCAGTAACAGTCCAAAGATTAAATGTCCATGAAAAAATCACAATACTGGCTATATTCTTGTTGCAACTCCCAGTATGGAACCTCTGCTTCATAGGAACCCCCCCCCCTGGTCTATTAGTGATCATCACTGGCAATTTATACCATTCACCTATAATTGTTATTAGGGAATTATTTTCTAATATCAAGCCTTGTAAATGGTTTAAGCAGTTTATAATTCTTGTCCTCTGCTCTAGAACTCATTATAAAAAACTTAACAGATATTCTAACTTTTTGCACTAATAGAAAAATTTATTTCAGTTGATTGAATATTTTGTTTAAAAATCCTGAAAAGATTCTTGGAAACTTAGCATTTCAACATCCTTCCTAAATGAGTATTTATACTTGTACTGCATATTTAAGTGCTGCCACTGAACAATTTCCATGGTTTTTTGTTTTTTTAATCCAGTATCCTGTTAGGTTACATAATGAAAGACCACCTGAAACTTCAGCTAATTTATACACAAAAGTGCCACAGATTTATTGGTATCATAAACCATCTCTTAAATCCACGTACCAAAGCAGATCAGTCTTTACTTTTTTTTTGTTGTTGTTATTTTTGTCAGTCCTCCCTTGTTCCATGGCTCACCTTCTTTGGAATCATCACTTTGGTGTTTCATAGTCTGAAATCACAAAACTTCTTATTTTTGAGTGTCATCTATAAGATTGTGAGTGTTTTTCAGTTTTCTTTTCTGGAGAGCACCTCATAGGTGGGTTAGTGACACTTTAATGTGCTGTACTTCAAATTCTGAGTAAATATATATAATTCCTAGTTTTTGATTTCTATTCACCAATACTACTACTAAGAATTTTCACATAAAATATAATTATTTACTTTATCATTAGTCCCTGTCTAATGTCATTTATACAAATCAAGACTGTCTACACCACTAAAAATATTTAAATAGTACATCATGTTGATATTAGAACCTGTAACATTTAGTTATTTATTCACAAAAGATACACCACATTTCTGTCCTGCCCCCACTCTTTTCTCTCCACATTACTAAGACTTCACCAGAAATGATTTGTCAAAGTAAACATTATTCACTTGATTTTAAAAATCAACTCACCTGTGTTGTGCAATAATTCTAAAAGATGAAACTTGCAGCAAAACTTCCATACTAAAATAACTTCAATAATATGCAGGATTTTGAATTGCTTTTATTAAAGTTAAAAAGACTGTTGTTCTTGAATTACTGGTACATTTTCAGTAAACCTTTTTGACTTTGTGGGATCCAATCTTATTAGTATCTTTACTGTTTTAACAAATGACAAAAAGATTGTCATTCATTCTTTATATGGTTAATTTCTCCTTCAAAATTTTAACTCTGTTAGTGACAATGCATAGTTTTACATAACATCACAATCTGTAGATGGTCTGTTTCTTTGAAGTTCACACTAGCAAATCTGTTGCCTTGCCTGATAACTCATAAGATAACAAATTTATCATAACTTAGATAACATTTCTGTTCTTGTGGTAACATTATAATTCACTGTCACTTAGGCCATCTAAAATGTCAGGACAGCAATGGTGCTGACATGCAAAATTGGTGATATAGCAAACATTCCTACTAGAACTTTTTAGATGTGGGAGGAAATCCACACAGTTGGATGGTGAAGACTAAAAAAAAACCATATTAACCTCTATGGTAATGCCAGACCCTTAACCACCCTCCATTTATCGGGTATTTTTGTTGTTTTCTTCAGCTATATTAAATTTTATGAATTCTTTGAATTTTCTCTAATCATTTTCAAAATAAAAATTTTTTTTATAAATTACTACTACTTTGTACAATACAAATGCTACTGAACTTTCCAACTAAAAGCAGAATAAAAAATCCATTGTTTCTTTTTAACTAATGTTGTAGTACATACCTTAAACCTGTGAATAATTTGATCAGATCATCTAGGAAAAGTACATTCTAATCATAACCCTCCAGTTTTTAATTAATGTTTTACCTGTTCAGTCTTAGGCTAATCTACACAGGTGGATTTTGCTCCATTTCTAAATAGCAATGGTATTTTTAAATTACAGAAGCTGTTTCCTTTTATAACAGTAAACAATTTAAAATATAAATTTATTGAAATTGAGTTGGTAGTCATCAGTAGAAAACTGAATCTTAGGTTAGCTTTTGATCTCAGCTGAAACAGATGTGATGTGTTGCAATGTCTGTGTCTAACCTCATGCCTGCTTTCTCAGTATTTAGCAAAACCAGTGGAAAGATCTGTAAACAAAATGAATATAGGTTATTCTAAGGGTTTATTTATGTAGTAACCATCTCCCATAAAAATAAATAAAATAATTTATTTAATAAACTGTTTATAATTGAAGTAATGGCTGGGTTGTTAACTGTAAGGTCTCAAATACTAATAACCAGGTTTTGTAGGTCATTAGAATTTCAAGATATTTATTGAATGTTTTCAGCCAGTTATTCTCTTCTAGATTACCTACTAGTGAATCTGCACTGCAGTATTATTTATTTTTCAGAACACTGAAGACAATGAGCAAAACCATTAGCTTTACATCAGAGAATATAGGTGACTGTCCTGGAATTCTGTTTGGTGATCCAACAAAAACCAAAAAAGGTTTGATTATTCTCCAGGAATGGTGGGGTATAAACCAGCAGATCCAAGATGGAGCAGCTGACATTGCAAAAAGAGGCCAATTTGTTACGTTGGTTCCAGACCTATACAGAGGTAAAGTAACCACTGACAACGAGGAGGCTAATCATTTCATGTCTAACCTGGACTGGCCAGGAGCCATCAATGATATTCAGGGGGCAGCACATTACTTGCTAGTAAATGGCTGCACAAAAATAGGTGTTTCTGGATTCTGTATGGGTGGTGCCCTGTCTCTGGTTGCTGCAGTAAATATTCCAGAAATCAGTGCTGCTGCACCCTTCTATGGAATTCCTAGTGAATCACTGGCAGATGTGTCCAAGATAAAAATCCCACTCCAGTGTCATTTTGGAGAAAAGGATAACATTGTAGGGTTTTCTTCACCTGCTGACCAAGAAAATCTGAAGAAGAAATTAAACAGTGGAAATGTGAAGTTTGAATTTCATTCCTATCCTGCTGGGCATGCCTTTATGAATTTTACTTCTCCAAACTACAATTATGAATGCTGCCAACAAGCTCTGCACAGACTTATTACTTTCATGAATGATAAACTTTAATTATGCAGATTGTTGAAAAAAATATTACTATTACTTGGTTATATCTGTAACACAACACTAAAATCTTCTGGTGTTTTTTTTTTTTAATCCTTAGATCAATAAATACAAATTTACATGAAAATATTTTTTTCAGAGTTCTCTGAATCATGGTTTTAAATCACACCTCTCTGGCTGTCTAAAGACTTGACTATTCTAGCAAACAAGCTACATACTGAGTCAGAATGCTAAGTGAGACGGGATTGAGAGACACTGTTTACAAATCCTTGTGGAGATGCCGTTATAATCTACACCAATAGCCATCCACCCAAGTATTCATTTAGTTATTTTAAGATGGCATTATTCGCTGTGATTTAATCAATCTACAACACAATCAGAGAATATGATCTTTTCAGAATAATTATGTTGCAACTGAAGTCAATAAACCAGGTTCTGGTATGTTCTAGCGGAAGCTTACTACATTCAAGAACAAGAGAATACAAAGGACCAGCTGAGTTTTCTGCCACCATGTTGTTCCACAAGTTATTGCCCTGTAAACATTATCATTACCGATTTCAGGCCTACCCTGATTGCCTTTATACACTTGTGAAATAAGGTTTTGTGGACAGTACGGAATGAAAGAATTTAATGTTAAATTGGTAGAAAATCTGGTTGGCAAATTTCAGTATACTATTTTTAAAATTCTTTCATTATACAGATAGTCTGCAACTTATGTAAGGGTTCAGGTTCTCGGTCCTATACATAAGTTGAGGATGATGTAAAATCATGTAAATAGGCATTGGTGGTGATAGTATGGTGGCTGATCAAGTCTAGTGCATTTTTCACATAAACCATAAAGATGGAGTACATAAAATATAATTTTACAATGAACATCACATCTTAATTCCTAGTGCTGGCCTGCTCATGTAAATAGGGTGGTGTTGTATGCTGGCTAATTAATTAATACTAGATGAAGTGGAGGGTGATGCAACATAGTCTTGAGGAGTTGATGAGGATGTAGGTGGTTAAGGTGGCTGTTCAACCTCTTTTATAAACCTGTTGAGAGTTGACTGTACAGCAGCCTTTTTCACAGCATAGATGGCCCTGTAATAAAACAGGTCATCATGGATGACTCTGTTGACCTTGGCAAACCTGATTGGGGTCCATCCTCAAAGGCTGCCATTTGTTGGCAATGTCCTTGAATGCCTCGGCCATTTCCTTTGTTGTAAAGTGTTTTGATGGTTCCTCTTCATCATCCTGGCTCTCTTATGCAAACTTCTGGGCCTCCAGCTCTATTAGCTCCTTGTTTGTCAGCTTTTCACCATGTGAATTGAGGAGATTTTCAATATCTTCAACACCACACTCAAGGTCTAGTTGATGAGCAAGATCGACCGATGACTTTAGTGGTCTCTTCCCCGACTATCCTCAAAACCTTGAGCTGTTGATAAATTGAGGACACAGGTTTTTCCAAACACCAATCACATTTGTTGGCTTGATCTCATCCCTGGATGTTGCAATCTTTTTTATTGCATTGTAGATGTAGTCCTTCCAGAAGTCTTGCAAAGTTGTGCTATCCTTGTTAATAGCTCAGATAGCTTGAACAAATGTCCTGGGTAGATAGTATGCCTTGAAGGTTGCTATAACACCCTGATCCATTGAGGTTGTTTGGTGGCAGAAACACAACTTTGATGTTGGGATGCAAATCATCCAACCATGGAGGATGACCAGGGGCATTGTCAAGAATCAGCAAGATTTTGAAGATTCCTTTGACCTGGCAACAGTCTTTCAACTGAGTGATGAAATGGTACCAAAAATATGCCTTGAATACAGCAACTGTAACCCAGGTCTTTGGATTTGACATCCATACAACGGGAAGAGACAACTTGTGAATGTGCTTCAGTGCCATTGTTTTTCCCTGTTGTACACAGAGGTTTCGACTTGCAATTCCATCACATCACCATCAAGGAGCAGAGCTAGATGATCTTTAGCCACCTTAAAACCTGGCATTGTTGTCTCTTCTTTAGCAGTGTACATATGGTCAGGCATTCTTTTTCAAAATAAGCTAGTTTCATCAACATTAAACACTTCCATCAAATAACCACCCTCTTTAATTACATTAGCCAGTACTTTTGGAAACTCCTCTGCTGCCACTGTATCAACACTAGCAGCCTCATCACTTACTCTTATGTTATGCAAATTTTTAGAGACTTTAAACCTGCTGAACCACCCATACTCTCAACAAAACTGCCCCCCCCTGTTTCATCCCTCTTCACCTTCAAGTCTCTGTAAAGACATTTAGCCTTTTCCTTTATTGTCAGAAGGCTAAGTGTTATGCATCATTTATTTTGATCCTTGACCCACAATGAGTAACTTCTCCGTCTTGGCTAATACACCAAAATGTTCCTTAGTAATGATAGTCGTCTTCATAGGCGCAGAACTTTTCACTTGTTCTTTAATGCGGTGGTGATCTTTCACTATGGTGTTCACTGTGGATGCAGAAAAACCCAGAGCATATGTAAGAGAAGTTATGGATTCACCACTCTTATGCTTCTGTACCATATTATATTTCTCTTTAAGGCTAATTGCACGTCATTTTTTCTTAGCACTAGCACCGTTAGAATCACTGTGTTGCTTCTCAGCCATGATTACAAGGGTAAAACCTGCAAGAATATGACAAAATGCACTGTAACAGATACTGCACATGTAAACAAAAGTAGGAACACACTGGCTCACAAGAAAGGAAGTGACTGACCGCAATACCAATTGCACAACAGCCACAACCTTCCTACATGCTGGATAGTAGTTCTCTCATAAAAATTGTATTTTTTGGCATGGAATTTAAAAAAAAAAAAAAATTTGAGATCTTACGTAAAGTTGTGGAATATGTGTCAGGGACTATGTGTATGTTAGTTTTCCAAGTGGAATTATCCATAGATTTTATCCATAGATTTTTGTGACCAGTACATTATTGTACTACAAGATAAAAAGATACGCATTTGATAATATTTAGAAATTATAGAATTAAACTATATTATTTATTTAATAATGTTTAATAAATGTGCAACTTTAAGTAATCAGGTTTTTTTTTTTAAATTTAAAAGATATGAAAATTAGAAAAACAACAGTACACGAATATCTGTAATTGATATAGTAAATGGAATATGAAATACAGTCAAATAGAAACATCTCCATTATTTAAATATTTATAGATTAATTTGAAAAACAATTTTCAACTAAAAATCAGTTGCATGAATTCTTTGTTGTTGACCTAAGCAATACAGCAATTTATGTCAATTGTATTCCATTGTTTTAGGTAATAATGAAGTATTTTCCTTACCACAAAATGTTAATTGCATAGGCCCTGAAACTACTTCAGCTGTTTACCAATGCTGCAAAGATCCGTGTACAACTGTATCTGGCTTTTCTGTAGACAGTGATGAGTGCTTACAGGTATGGTATGGCAGCCAACATCACTATGATGATGATCAATTGTAAAGATCTGAAACTCTGCAACTATTCTTTATTATGAACTTTGATTTGATGTTTCATTTCATTATATATAACCTATTTACATTATTCTCATTTAGCTCTTCTCACAAAGAAAATTCAATGAAATTACTGGAGAATTACAAATGAAAAAAAAATGCAAAAAAATATCAAATTCAACAGTAATTTGCAGAAATACTGTTTGGAAAAGACAGTGAAATCTAGGAAAATACAAATTTAAGATAAAGAAGCCATAAACTATTGTAATTTAACATTGTATTAATTGATAGTAAAAAATTATAAATAAAATCATTAAAAACTTTTTAGATCATCTTGGTTTATTCTGACTTGGGTAACATGCCACTAAATAAAATTAAACAATTCACCTTTGATTAAAAAAAAAAAAAAAATTCTTTGCAAACTGGAGAATTCCATTCAAAATGCCAGTGTATTTAGACAAGAAATATAATTTCCCCCATTTTTTTACTACATAAATTACTCACGACAACCATATCTAGATAATACTTCTATGTTATGCGACAAAGCAACTTTAGTGAAAGAACCTTGTTCACCACCTCTCACTCTCACAAACGTGTTCGCCATTAGTGACATTTAAAACAATTTGTTTTACTTTGCATTTTTATAAAAACAGAAATTTTCCCTAGATACATAATCATAATAGTAATAATAATAAACAAGAGATTGGTTTCATTACATACTTTTCTTTATTGAACATGGTGGCTGAAATAAACAGCTTGTTAGAGAGTGGCACCTACATGCAAACTATACCTAATCTATACAAGTGATTGGATAGATCTGAATGTGTTCAATGAATTGAGGAGGATGGGGGTGTTGAGAACCTACAAACAAAACAAACTGTTGCAGACTTATGTGCAAACTATGATCTTGAAGTTGAAAACTGCTGACAGTATTCTGAAGAATTTCTTGAGGTTTGTGATTGAATGTAACAGAACATCACAGCAGTGATTGGTGATGAAAAATAAAGCACAACAGGATAAATGCTTCCAAGTTGCTACGGTCAGTCAGGTTGGGCATGTTTGTCTATCTACCAGATGTTGAGAGAAAAAATGGCCTCTTCACATCATCTGTTTTAACAATTTTATTGCAAAAAGTGCAGTAGTTGAACAGGTTATATATAAACAGCACAATAAAACCTTTTCTATTTTAACATTTTTCTTTCTAAACAAACAAAATTGCTTAACTATCCAGAAATAAGACCATTTAAGTACTGTACTAATTAAATATTCAAGCTTCAGCATTGATAAAGTATTTAGCAATATTAGCAGAGATCTAATACTGAAGCAAAGTTAGTAGCTATTGTACTAATCAAACATCAAGGATGCATTCAATACAAATATAAACAGTATTGCAGGAGATCTACATGTTATCATTAGCTAACAGTATAGGTCAAATATCCACACATTCACCTTTAAGAATATTGTATAAGTATTTAAACAATATCAATTAACTAATGCAATATTCTAATGCCTAAGTAGTATTAGGAAATCAAATAGCTACTGTACTAATGGCGTTATTAAGGAAGTGGTATTAATTAGCAAATTATTTGGTACTCTAAGTTCCACTTACAGTAATACTTAAATATCTACGGGATATCATCAAATATCGGTTAGCTCCAAAAACTAAGCATGTGATTCTGGAATGAGAATAGAGTAATATTTTATTATTTGAACGTGTAATTTTTATTTAGCAATTCGTACATTAAAACAAATTTTGTGCTTAAATAAAATTTTGGAATGTAAGGGGAAAAAAAAGTATTTTTTCCTGCAGCTTGCAAATGGAATGCTTATTAAAATATAAATAAATGACAAAGTTCATTAAAGATAGCCAACATTCTCATTGTGAAGCCAGTTTTCTGCATTCAGCTTCAAGTAAATTTTTCCAGTACAAACAAATCAAAAGCTTAGAGCAAAACAAATATGAATTTTAAATAATCAATCATTTAACAGTTAATTCTACAGTGATAGTGAATAGTAACTAGAAGTGCACTATGAAACCATGGCAATTTAGAATCCAAGTTGGTTCAGCTATTGGTAATTTATTTAAAACTATGCTTATTAATATAAAACATTAAATATTAAGCATATATATATATATTTGCATTTAGTTAAAAAAATTAAAGGTTACAAATTACCAGTTTACAAAGACCAAACTATCCTTCTCCTCAGCTATACACACTCTTCTTCAACCTTGCATGCCCACTTCAGCACATAAAGCATTGATTCACCAGTGGAAATCCTCTAGCATCCGTTTCCTAAACAAAACAGAGGACACAGGGTGCATTTCTAGATGTAGGAGGAAAACTGGACTGACTAAAGGAAATCTACATGACACAATGATCATCTGCATTTAACTTAACCTGTTCATTTATCTTTAAATATTTGAGCTGTTTTTGTGCTTTTCCTCAATAATTTAACCAAAATGACTGTCTCCCTTAAACACATATCTAGTGCAAAAATAGATTTTTTGCTATCACATTTTATATAGCAACTAATTTTTAACTTATTTTTCTTAGACAAGTCTATTCTAACTACTGCTTCACTTTAATGTATTTAAATTAAGCTCAATTAACAATGAAAAACGATACATCTGCTC